>VWZL01003276.1:99343-222002 GCA_013396915.1 Stercorarius parasiticus
CACCAAAAAAAAAAGAGCTAGCAATTGCAGCATTACCAATGAAAAATCAAGTTATAAAATAACTCACATGACATTATTTTCAGAACAATGTAATCCCTTACAATATATAGTCATGAAACAGAATTTACCAGATACAACAGTGAAACGGAAATTGTCCCCATCAAAGAGGTCATAACAGGTCCTGAAAAAGTGCATCCTTCTTTTTTATGAGATTATGAAAATGCTACGCAAACTTCATTCATCATTTGACTGTTATATTTGAATTATTGACATGACATTCCAGGTCAAGGAAAATTCTGCATTTGGACAGATAAGAGCAACAGAGCTTTTTAAACAGATGAAGCCTGTTACTAGCCTTGGATATATTAACACAATTTGATTCTGATTTTCCAATACAATTAGTATAAGATGCATTCTCCCTATGGGGTCAGGGCAGACGTATCCCACATTATGCTCACAGGAGAGTAAAAAACCAATTACCTTTGCTTCAAGGATACTAAGCAAAGCAGAAGGCCACTATGCACAATTGAATGGGAGCATAACCATTATCTTCAGAGTGTGCAAGTTTCATCAGTACTTGTATGGATGAAATTTCACATTTCTTAGAGATCTTCTTCCTCTCATATCATATCTTTGCACCACACTTGTTTTTCCATTTCTAGCTATCAAGGAAATGCAGAGGTGGGCTTTTCTGTTATCTGCCCACACTTGTTATAAAGCACAGAAATTCTTCATTAGTTGGTTATTCAGATGGCTTGTCATGATTAGCTTTGTCATTCAAACACCAAAAAACCTTCCCATTTTGGAGAATTGGAACACATGCAAAAGGTTTACCAGGAATGAAAATGCACAGGTGGGCTCAAAAATATCCTAAATTCTTGTCAAAGTGGTGTTAGAGAAAAGCCTGAAAAGAGAGTTCATATGACTAAAATTTCCAAATTAATACAACTGGATAGTCACTAAGAAATATTTTTCATCTATATTTAGGCTAATAGTTATTGAATCAAGTTGCCCATAAAGGCACTGTTCTATTCTTCGTAATGCTGTCTCTACAGCTGCATGATTAACCTTTGCCCAGATTTGAGGCAGTGCTCAGGTATTTCTGGCTGGTTTAATCTATCGTGACGTGTACAGTAAGTCAACAGAAGAGTTAGCATTTTGTAGCCTCTGGGAAGATGATATGTAAAGGTAATGCTGCAAGCTGTCAGCATCACACACTTCTTATCAAGAAAAGTTTATTCCAGTAATGGAATGATTTGAAAGATCATTTTTCATTCTAATAACAAAGTTCTTATATAAGTCTGATGTTTTAAAGATTTCAGTGAGAGCTGAACAACAGCTGTATAACTGCATGTTTTGTACGTAGTATATCAATGAGAGTTATAGTTGAAAGCAATTTTAAAGTATCTCCCCATACCCAAAAGCATTTTTTCAACTTGAATATGTTGGGAAATAAAAGCCAGGGTAAATGTTTTCATGCTGTAAGTATCTCCAAGACAAACCGAGGATATTATACAGTAGGTAAATAATGCAGTTGCAGGTGGAAGAGGCATCTTGACCCATTGTACCATGAAGCCTGCAGAATAAAACGGTAGGATACAGGCCTACTGTCTTTTATTCCAGAGCAATCTCCTCTACTGTTGAAGACAAGCATCTGTACACTTTTCCTCATTCTCTATCACTAGAAATAGTAAAGCTTATAGAAATGTCTGATTCACCTAGCTAGTATTTCAATGCACAATATTCTGAAACCTCACATTAGCATCAAGTTGGAATGTGTCTTTTTTTTTTTTTTTTAATTTTGTGATATCTTTGTTACACATAAAATAGTTGTGTGGAGGAGAAGGTGATCCTGGAGACAAGGATATAGTGTAGACATCTCAAGTAAGAATTTCAAGCTTGTTACTATTCTGTACCCCTTCTCTCATTGCTAGCTACTACCAATATTTCACCTTGCTTCCTTTATATGATACGCAGAAAAATGGTACCTGTGTTTCTTCTGGAATAGCAAGTTGCCTCCTCTTGTCTGTTAATAAAAACTGCCCTCTAACTTCACCTTCTTGAAGACAGATGTAGTCATTCCTTCTACACATTGGAGAGAGAGAAACTACCCAGCAGGACTGGCTACGTATTCTCTCAGAAATTTGCATACTTGAAAGAAACAGTTTTTAATCTTTAGCTTTGTAACTGCATTTTTAAAAGTCTTTCATACTTTTATTATGATGACTTGATATAGAATATAGTTGGTAGTATGCAATATAGCATGTATTTTGATTACTACCAATACTTTTATGGAAACGTGACTTGAAAATATAGTTGCAATGTTTGTTTATGCAGTTCTGTAGCATGACAGTGTGAATTTAGCGTAAATTATCTGTGTTGCATTTTATATACAATAACATTGCTTGTATGAATACAATTAAAAAGTGTTTCAATGAGAAGTGTTTCAGTGAGAAACTTAAATATCTTTTAAAAGAACTTTTTCTATAAACTCTTTTCTTTTGACATTTCTGAATATAAGAAATATTCTTAATGGTACTTTATAATACAGTCAACAAACAAAATATATTTTTAGCTGCTTTTGTGCATAAAGAGAGATCTGCAAAATGCTGAAAATCAGGATAGCAATTACACTGACTCCCTGCAGTCATGCCAGTTTCAGTCAGGTTAGCATTGGCTTAGAAGGGGTTTTCCTTTAAGTTTGTAAAATTTCAAGTTCTAAACAGTTTTAACATGAACTTAAACACTGCAAAGAGTACACAGAGAAATTCGTGATTATTGTGAGTATGTAGTTTAAAATTAAATTGCCCAAACCATGGAAAGTTTTATGTTGTTTCTGCAAGTACTCATTTTAAATATAGATTTCCAATAGCTTCTGGTTATCAGAACATATGCTGCTACTTAAAGCAAGCACGGTTTATAGATAGTACAGAACACTAGCAGCTTGCTAAAGCAAATTTTTTGGAGCCAGCCTTGCTCTTTGTTAGTTCCCGAGGATAGTGTTGAAGTGTGAAAACTAATACTTTTGCATTGCTGAAGGAGTTGTGCTTTCACATGCTTACAAATTGCAATAATCTGGAGAAGGAAGAGATATTTCCTACTTTGGTGATCTTTAAATTTTCTCATGCATTGACAGTGCTGTTTTTTATTGTTTTACTTGGTGCTCTCTGGTTTACTGTGTGCATTTTATGTCTGAACTTTATTTTCCAGGCTCTTGATATGTATGTGATGTCAAAGTAGTTATAGCATAACAGGATGTTTCCAGAAGAATGTGTTAAATTTCTGCCTTGGGGATCTTATAACAGACGGCTGCAAGTTAACCCTGATGTAAAGAAGTATGTGGTTGGTGGAGCTAGGGAGCCGAAGTTGTATCATAGTAGCTGGAAATCTTTTTGTGTTCAGTCTGTTGAAGAAATTGCATTGTCACAGTGGTTGCAGGTGGTTCCTAACAGTTTTAATTTTGTTTTGATTATCTTTGTTAATGGAGCTGTTACAGATTTTTCCAGTTATATTTGCCATGGTTATGAGGGACTAAAACTTCTCTTATTTTGGACAAGCTGTTTTATAGACATGTTAATTTAAATACTTAGTGTAATGTATCTTATAACATGACTAGCTTCTACTGTGACATTTTCACCTTAACGGAGAGGCTTTCCCCTGCTCCTTAGTATGTCTGATCAAATGTTGAAAATAAGCATAAGCATAGTAATAAAAAAATACAAATAGAATATTTTATTAAGGGTAACTCCCTAGA
Organism: Stercorarius parasiticus; assembly: GCA_013396915.1. Taxonomy (NCBI): domain Eukaryota; kingdom Metazoa; phylum Chordata; class Aves; order Charadriiformes; family Stercorariidae; genus Stercorarius; species Stercorarius parasiticus. The sequence goes on from VWZL01003276.1 coordinate 103,098, forward strand.
GTACAGAAGTATTGTAAGCTTTTGTGAGCCTCTATGTCCTCACTATAAACATGGACAGAGGATATGAAGGGAGGGAGAAGAATTCTCACTCCTGTTGCTCAAGCTGCAAATGAATTGACTCATTATTTTAGAAACATCTAAAGACCTTCTATATGAGTTGAGACCACTGTTAGGTTCTATTTGCTTTATTGCAACATATACATTTACTTACAGTACCTACATTAAGATTCCCAAGGATTTCCAGTCTGTTAAATGCTGCTTGTAAATCTGATCTTCAAAGGGTTGCCTACTTTCATTGTACCAAAAACTTCATATTAGGCTTCTGTTTTGAGAGTCCACTTACAGTAAAGATAGAGGTGTTCTGAGCAGGATGGGGGCGAGGGTCATCTACCTTAGCATTTCAGAGGATAAACAGGATACCAATGGAGGACTAGCAAGTGCCATTTCTTTTCACACATTTTTCCACTGATCACTAATTAAATAATTTAAACATTTTTCCATCCATGTCAGTTTTAAACCATCAAATTCAAATACAGGGATATGACCATTGGGTTGTTGATTATAGATTTCATTGGATCCCTTTGGGTAAATAAAGTCTGAATATTTATTGTGTGGTTTTTAATTGCAGCTGTTGTTATTGAGATCACTAACAACAAAAAAACCTTCATAATACTTAAATGTGGCAAGAGAATTTTGTACTTCACTGGTCACAGCCAATGTGGCCGACCAGTACTGCCAATGATATGCCTGAGACTCTTTCAACTGGGACAACTAAATCAATGCAAACTTGTAATACAAGTTTGTATACAAGTTTGTATATGAGTAATACAATACAAACTTTGGTCCAGAGTCTGAGGATCTCTGGACCAAACAAAAGTTTATATTTACACTGTACTGTAGGATTGATCTGGTATATAGGAACCTTACACGCTTTTTGGTGTATGTGGGGGAATACTTCAACCATACTTGAAGATATTTGACATTAGGCTTTGAGTTCCTATCTGTCCATTCTGAATAGAATTGGACCTCTTGGCCCAAGGGACATTAAGATTCCATAGCTTGAAGAGATAATTTTTTCATTTTTCATAAGAAACAATGGGGGAAAGATCCCAAGGACTTCCCAAGCATTTCAGGCTGCAGCTATAATGAAAAGTTTTGTGATAAGCAAGTTAGCAAGCTTTCATGGTAAATCTAGAGCTAAGTGTCACATTGATCCAGAGATAAGTGTCTCTGTGAAGAATCTGTGGAATTTACTGCCAGCAGTTGAAACAAAGGGCCACTGCTAGTCCACCTTATCAACACAGATTATTGGAATATTGACATTTCCAAATGTGAGAGAACCTGCAGTGACTTTGGGAGGAGAAAGCAGTCATTCCCCTGACTCTGAGAAGAGGTGACGCTGGCTCTCAGCCAGCACCAGGCACCCTATCAGATGCTACTTGCTTCAAGTCTCTATAGGTTATCGATGTCAGACAGATACAGATCAGTCAGGAAGCCCACATCTGAAATGTCTTCCTTTGGTATTTACAGATTCTCGGAGTCAAACTTGGGCAGAAAGAAAAATCTTATCGAGACAGCTCATACAACAGATCCTCTAGCACTGCTGGCCTTTGTCTCCTTCTGCTGTCTGGTGCTTTAGGAATGACCCATCCTGGCGCTTTTGGATCAACTGTGTGATCCCATGGGCTTACTGCTGTATGACTTCTGGTAAGCACTTACTCCCTTTGGTCAAAAAGAACCTAATAGGGAACCGACTGAAACAGAGCTTCAGTTGACCTCTGTTGATAGTGCCTTCCTGGCACTTCAGGGGTTTAATCTTGCAGCTGGGAGATGATATCATAGGAATAGGGTGATGGGAGCACCTGACATCCAAGATGTACCTGCAGAAGAGGTATATCAGCTATAAGCAGGCTAAGCTGTTATGTTTCTGGTTGTCACTAAACAGTAGCTCACAGAATGGTTAGAGTTGGAAGGGACCTTAACGATCACCTAGTTCCAACCCCCTTGCCATGGGCAGGGACACCTCCCACTGGACTAGGTTGCTCAAAGCCCCCTCCAACTTGGCCTGGAATGCTTCCACGGAAGGGACATCCACGACTTCCCTGGGCAACCTCTTCCAGTGTCTCACCACCCTCAGAGTAAAGAATTTCTTTCTAATATCTAATCTAAATCTCCCGTCTTTCAGTTTAAAACCGTTACCCCTCGTACTATCCCTACGCGCCCGGATAAAGAACTCCTCTCCAGCTTTCCTGTAGGCCCCCTTTAGGTACTGGAAGGCTGCTATAAGGTCTCCCCAGAACCTTCTCTTCTCCAGACTGAATAAGCCCAACTCGCTCAGCCTGTCTTCACAGGAGAGGTGCTCCAGCCCTCTGATCATCTTCATGGCCCTCCTCTGGACTCGTACCAACAGATCCATATCCTTCTTATGTTAGGGTCCCCCAGAGGTGGATGCAGTACTCCAGATAGGATCTCATGAGAGCAGACTAGAGGGGTAGAATCACCTCCCTTGACCTGCTGGCCACACTTCTTTTGATGCAGCCCAAAATATGTCTGGCTTTCTGGGTTGCAAGTGCACATTGACAGCTCATGTTGAGCTTCTCATTAACTAACACATCCAAGTCCTCCTCCTCAGAGCTGCTCTCAATCCATTCTCCACCCAGCCTGTATTTGTGCTTGGGATTGCCGTGACCCAGGTGCTGGACCTTGCACTTGGCCTGGTTGAATTTCATGAAGTTTGCGTGGCCCCACCTCTCCAGCCTCTCCATGTCCCTCTGGATGGCATCCCTTCCCTCTAGCATGTTGACTGTGTCGCACCGCTTGGTGTCATCTTCAAACTTGCTGAGGGTGCACTCAATCCCAACATCCATGTTGCTGAAAAAGGTCCCTGTCTTGTATTGATGTTTAATTCATGCTGTCACTGTGAAGGACCAGAAAGTGTATGAATTGATTCATTGCAAAGACAGCAACCTGCATCTGCTCACTATATGTACCAGGGGAAAAAAGTGGGAGAGATGATGTTTAATTTTCTGCACAGGGAAGAGTAAATATATAAAATAATCTGTTTTGCCAGGCACGCTGAATAGTGTTTACTGCCTGTATTATTCATGCTGATCACCAGCAGGTCAACAGATGATGGTAACTGTCATGGGAAGGAGGGGCCAGGAACTGGCCAGGCAGATTAGGTATTGGAATAACTATTCCTCTTACTGCTGGCAGTGACAGACAAACATCATGTGTCGGGTAGGATGAGAGAGAGAGGAAACAGAATTGATTACCTGAGTGTCAAAACAGCCCCTCATGCAGATGGCAGTAATGCAGAATTTCTTATTGAAATGGATTATTTTCCAGGTGCTACACATGCTGGGCGCACCTACCTGGGATGAATCCTGCTTTTTTTCCTGGGGAGAGTTGCAAGGGGAGTGCACGGATTATGATGGGCTGCTCTACCTGTCTGCATTTGTTTAAGCAAAAAATCCAAACCAAAAAAAAAAAAAGGTACTTCCTGTTTAGCTGTTGCATCCCATGCAGCATAGGAAGTAACACTCCTTTACACATTGGGGCTTGTCCTCCATGTCCTTTGGCTAGAAGTCTTTCTCTAGGACATGCTGTGAACAATGCCTTGTGAACTACCTCAATTTCATTAACTGCATCTGAGTAAATGGATGGTCTGGACTTACTTTTTACTCTTTCTCTGAGGAAGCACTTTATCATGAATGTCCTCATCTCTAATGAAACCTGACCCTTTGTGAGATGAGGTTATGATCTAACCAAACACCTCCTCAAACTTCTGTTATTGAGGTGTATTACAAGTATTCCCCTTCAACAAGGAATGCTAAACCAAGGCTAGTGATGGATGCTGCAAGTTTCCCGCTTGTATAAATATTGTATGTTTTACACTCTTGTTGAAAAGGGTGTGGTGGATTATTGTGCCATGTTGCTGACCTTTGGTACTTTGGGTTGGGCAACATCTTCTGGTGGGTGGGGAGATTGGGTGTTCCCAGAGAGTAGTTAGCTACATTCAGTCTGCAGACCTTCAGAGAGGAGTTTTTGTAAGGAGCAAGCAGCTTCTTTCTGTTAAGAAGTCTCAAAGGTGCTGGATAGGAGGATGCTTTTCATCAGCATCCAGGGGAGATTGCAGAGAGTCTGATTTAAGAGACTCCTGAATAAGTTGCCCCACTATGAAGGAGTACTAGTGGATAGGATGTATTCTGCCAGAATACAGTGCACAGGTAGAATATTGGTTTTTAACTTTATTTTTTTTAGCTCCTCACAAATAAAATCTGAATTTCTGTAAATAAAAACTTATAATTTTCTAGCTATCTAATTTTATGTTTTCATAAAACTTTATTTTAAGGACTGGAAGCATTTTGCATCTTTAGTGTACTCATGTAAAGAAGTGGGGAACTGCTGCTTCCACAGTCAGGCTTCAACTAAAACTCGTACTTCATGTGATCTGTATACTTCTGAGTCAGACACTTGCTAATTTAGTCAGCTTCCCCTTGTGGAGACCAGTGAACTCCATGCATGAATGTGATTTCACATTCAGTATCACCAAATGACCAACCTTCCTGAGTACTCTTTGGAGCAAATGTTGGTCAGTGACAACCAGTTTTGAAGCCTACTACAGGGACCTACAAGAAGGTGAAGACCAGTGCAGGCTGTATCAGAGGGCTAAACGTAGCTATTTTTCTGCATCTTGAAATCAACATATAATCATTCCAACAGACTCCCAAAGTATTTAGACACTTACAAAGCTCAAAAATATTGATTCTTTATATACAGTCCTAAAGGTCATAGTTTTCTTCTAATCTGTTCTCTGTAAAATTCAACCCTGAATATAGGAAAAAGTGAGTGGATCAGACTCTTCCCAAAGTTTATCTTAATAAATTGAGAGTTACCTGAATTTTTCTGCACTATAAATTTTGGGAGATCTTCAAGGTAAAGTTGTGAATAAGTGCATTATTCACATCCTTTTGGTTTTTTTTTTTTTTTTTCTTTATTTCTTTTCTTTACTTATCCTTTAAGTGCTAGCTTGGATCATTATTTATTTCCTGCACTGTTTATAATCCCTTTTTATGGGATATCTGACTATTACAGAATTTAAACGTGGACAGAATACCAATGTATAATTAGATTATTTTTTTCTGCTGATTTGAGGCAATGGAGGAGGAAGGTAAGCAGATTTAAAATGAAGCCTCAGGAAAAGAACACAAGTTATACAGTTAGTATACATCATGCTGACCAGTAGTATTTATGGAAATACATTATTATATTACTGTGGTTTTTTGAATTTTTATTATCGAAGGAGGAGAGAGGAAAAATATTACCCCAAATGCAGGAGCAGCCTTTGAAATTACAATTTTTTGTGCAGAAGACTTGTGTAAAAGACTAGTAGAAGACTACTGTCCTCTTTCACAAATTAAATATGAAAACCTTTCAAGCTTACAAATGTGAATTTATAATGTCAGAAAGTCTCATTTCCTCCAATTGACCAGCACAATATTTAGCATCATATTACCTTTCCTTACCAGAAAAGACATCCAGTATAAACTTTTACAAAACGCACTTCGGTATGTTGAAAAGAATGAGGTTTCAAACTGCAATCAATCTGTCTTGTGAAAGCCTGTGATAGCCTTTCCAAGGACTGAAACTTGCTTTCAGTTCTTAGGACAGTGAAATTGGAAAGTAAAAGTGTCTCATAAAAACTCGTGGTTTTGCTTTCTTGCTTATTTTCTTGGGTAATGACAAGGTTTTTGTGAGTAGTAAAAGAGAAAATATTAATTACCTTGAAAAGGAAATGCCTCATAGTTTGGGATGTTATTTTAAGAAGTATTATTTTTATTCTGCTTGACACTTCAAAGGATACAGGTTTTTTAGGACAGAAACTTCTAAATAACAGGCAGAGTATGTTGCTGTCTTTATATATATAAATCATTAAGCATACATTATTTTGTCAATCATGTGTCTGCTCTATTGCAGACACAGACAGATTCCCCCATAATTTGTTTACAGTCACAAACCTATTTCTTGAAACCCTTGTGTGAGTACTTGATCATGTGTATAGGAATAATTTGCATTGATAATACTACCTATTAACTATTACATTTTTTTTGGTAATATTGCCTAAATTGTAAGTGGAACACAAGTAAGAAGCAGTAAGGAAATTTATTGTAGATATACATACCTTTCCTGCAATGACCAAAATGGTCAGGATGGTAACATTACTGACACTAACAGACAGGGGAAGAAGAGAGAAGGTGGCAGATAAGGATTAATTTTTTTTTTTTAAATTTTGACATAGTTGAGGAAGAAGGTAAATTTAATGACAGAACTGTTAGAAGATCACCTGCAAATACATTCCATTTGCTTTGGTTCATAAGACCAGTTGTTGATTGAGAGGAGTTAAACTTACACACTGGAAGACAAGTGAATACAATTCCCACTTAACTAAGATTTCTTTTGAGCTTTGCTTTCTACTTGGATTTTTGTTACCAGGCAGCACGGACTTCTAAAGAATAGAATAAGGTAATCCATCCAGTGATGACACTACCCTTTCTTACTTCAGAGTGGATTTAGTTGCTATTTGTGAAGTTTCTTATGTTGGAACTCCAAAGAGAAGTTCTTTATTTGGTAAATGCTTTAAAATTACATTTTTCTTCATGTGGAAGAATTCACAAGTTTGCATATATCTCCTCCAATTTTCTTTTCCAAAATAATTGTGCTGTACACCAGCTCTTTGCAAAGTACTCATGTGCTTTGCCTGTAGTTTTAGTTTAGTGCAGATATTTAGAATTTATTCAACAGATGTCTCCTTTTCTCTTCCTCTCTTTTCCCTTCCCCTCTTATTCCTCTCTGTGATGAAAAGTTGGATAACAAATGAGAAACTATGGTATTGATTGCCTATGACAATGAAGCCTGTTTATATTATTCATCTCCTGTCCTCTAGAGAAGGTTACACAATAAACAGAAATATAATCTGCAAGTAAGTGCTCCTGTTCTTAACCATGGCAGAAGGCATGGTTATAGTTTTTTATATGTGCTGTATACCTTAATTCCTATAAGGCTTTTTATATCACAAATAGTTTTGTTGGTTTAATGGATATAAGTAACGTAGTCCCGCTATACTGAGGACAGAAAAAATTAATACCATCAAGTAGTGAAATGAGGATTCCCTAATAGGCCCATGGCAAATTTAAGGATAAATTCTAGTTTTCTTCTATCATAATCTAAGTGCATTATTCACTTGCTTGCTGCGTTCAGTTTAGTTGAACCAAATGATAATACTTCATTGTAAAATGCAATTTTTAATAATCAGATAGGTTTGATTTGAGCCCGATAATTAGCTTGTTGTCTTTAACGTAAATCATTGTCTCTGAGAAAAATGCTGATTCAGATAGAATTTAATGAATGTTTCCCTATCCAGAAATTATTATTTTTTTTAGACAGCGCGCCTAGGAAAATGCTGTATAAGTGTAACATCTTGATAAGAAGTCAATGTTTAAAACAACGGCTTTCAACTCTGAAGGAGTTCAGTTACACTTTGGCCCTTTCCCCATTTGAAGTTAGTAGCGAAATTCCCAGCCATTTACTTTGAGTGCTCCAGGATCCTTAATAGTTTGCTTCATTTCTTTCTTTTCCTAAATCTACAATGGTGCAGTTTCATAAGTGACAAGTTCAGCTGATGAGCCTGTCGTGAGGAAGCTCTTTTAATTCAGAGTTATGTTTAAAAAAGTTCTAACTCCAGAAGTTCTTTGAAACTCTAAAAATATATGTAATTTACATAGCATACTGCATATTCAAAGCACTGTGTAGGCATCACGACATAAGCATTCTCTGTCCCAGAAACAGCAACAGGGAAATGTTATGCATATTTTACAGCAGCAAAAACTTGAGGCAGAAGGGTGAAAAAAGCTCAGCCAAGACCATGAGATGAGTAACTGGTGGATGCAATTAGGAACTAGGCACATCTAATTTTGACTTCTAATTCACTTCTCCAAATTATGCTGCTTCTCAAGGATGCAGCTCCTTGACTAGGATCCTAGATAACTTTGTGATTGTTCTTTTCACCATGCTGAAAGAAAAACAAAACAGAAGGGGGGAAAACACAACTGCAATTAGCTGTAAAAAACAGCCAATAAGGCTTTGTAAATCCCTTGAAGCCTCTGATAATTAAGGGATTGTCAGCACTGATTCTTTACTGTCTGAAAGAGGTGTCTATTATTCAGAAAAAAAAAATGTAACTCGCTGCATTGTCCTTAGGTGTAGATAGTTTTAAAGAAAGCTTAAGAAAATATTAAACTGGTAAAGCTTTGAAGAACTTAGTCTAATTACAATTCATTAGTTTGCTGTTGAGAGGGAGATGATTTTAAAATGCAATTCTCCCTGCATTATTTCTTACAAAACATGGAAAGACGCTAGTTCATTTTCTATGTTGGCATGCATATTATCAGAGGAAAACAGTTCTTTCAAATGTTCTATAAAACTGGCTATTTTCTGAATACTGATGCCTTAGCAGTTTGACTGGAGAGTGAAGGAAACAAGTTTCTTAGCGTGAAAGTATTTGATAATAGTTGTAGAAGAGTCTTTGCATAAACTATTGTGGAAGAATAGATTGTTACCGGTTTGATTCTTAAAATATGGCAAATTAATGAAAGTTTCTAAATATTTTTTATTTAAGTCCATTCTGTAATTTTGATTAGGAAAAAAAAAAAAAGAAGTGAAGGACCAAGTATAGTTTGTTACTGGTTTTCTTTCATTTTGTTCCAAATGGCAGCTAAATATATCTATGGTCACAGCTTAAAACTGTGTTCCATAGCATTGGCCCGTCCATGAACAATCCTTTCCAAGTAAATAGATAAAACATATTGTTACTCTTTTCACTCCAAGAAGATACTTTCCAGTGTGGTTTTCTCTGTGCTGTCAGACCTGGATGAAATAGTTGGGACTCTTAACACCGCTGTTCTAGTAGACTGTGTGTTCACACTTTATATGGCCCTGTACAACCTGCTCTAGATGGCCCAGTTGAACTGGGGAGTTGGACAGGATGTCCTCCAGAGGTCCTTTCCAACCTCAATCACTCTCTGATTATTTTCCTAGTGTCTGGAAACTAGGAAAAAAAAAACGGGGAAAAAACACCGTCTGGAACTACCAAGAGTCAAGCTAATGCTTTTAAGAGGTTGTGAGTTGAAACAATCCCTTTCTTACTCGTGACCTAATTGCCATCAACAATAAGTAGTTCTTCCCATACAATGATGAATTTTCTCTAAGTATTTTTATAATCATAACTCTGGGAAGTGCAAATCTAGTAGTTTCCCTTTCATAATCTTTAACTTAATGCTAAATTTAAATTCACTTGAGTTATTGTGAGGTATAATAATACAATTAATGTAGTGTCTGTAATAAGCACAGAGAGGCCCTGATAATGATACATTGACCTGGAGTCACAAAGACCTTTAAGAGCTTTAGCTTGATTTGAGGAAGAGTGGAACCTTAAAGTTCTCTGTCACTCCAGGTCAGATTTTGGGGGAGGAGGTAGAGTACATTCTTCACTAGTGCATACTTCTCAGCTAAATAAACAAAGTATTTTTTTTTATTGTCTTATGTGTTATTTTTAATTGAACCAGGAATAGACTTTGAAGCTGGAGATGGTAACTGTGAGCCAAATACTGCTTCAGTTATCCTGGGCTTTCCCTGAAGTGATTCAAATGAATTAAGTGAATTAAGTTAGAACTGGTTTACCATTTTCTTACTAAAGGAAGAGGTCCATTCAATGTACAGAATTCGGTAAACCTAGATGTGCATAATAAAATTTCCATTTTCTTGCTTCGTTTGTTATGAAATGCATCAACATCCTTCTCAGACTTACAAATTTTTTTTTGGTAAAGTGTTTTTACTAGGTCCTAGAACTGTGCAACAAAATTCAACAGTGTTTTCTTCCTGGTTGCTAGCAAATAGACTTTCATTACTCTCTTATAGGGTCAAATGCCTCCTGTTCATGAAACAACCAGGTAAGGGAAACAGAATGAACAGTGTCTGAAAACACTTTTCAGTGTTACCTCATTTTGGGTGTCTTCCCAAGATTTTAACACTTATGTTGTTTTAGAATTTTTTCTAATATAAAGGAAAGAGGACTTTGCCTAAAGATACATTAATTTTTTAAGAGAAGAAAGTGATATTATATATTGCATAAGTTTTGACAACAGGAAATATAATGACTAATGGCTATTTAGTTATTACCCCATCTGTTTCCACTGGCAACTTTTAAGAAAAACATATACACTATCTTTCTGTATATTGTCAGTCTGAGGCTATGCAGCCATTTTTGTACAGCTGAAGGAAGATTTCCGTAGATGATTTTTTTAAATTGTTTTATTTTCTTTTTAACAAAGCAGTTCATCACTATGTATATTTTCTCTAAAGATTTAAAATCTTGAGTCTAATTTCTATAACCTATTCATTTCAAACGAATAGATTTTGAGTGAAACAGCTGGGGCCAAGTAATGCAAAAAACTTGAGACTGGTGGCCTTTGCTCAGTAGTAATAATTAAGAAATTGCAACCCAAGTCCTAACTTTATATTTTACCTGTGCCCCTGAGCAAATTAATTGGGGGGGAGATTTGAAACCGCAGTGTAGTGTGTCATGAGAAAGTGAAAACTCAGGAATGCAGTTTTGAAATGTGTGGAAGGAAGGAGCAAGTCATAAATTAAATATTTCTGTAGCAAATTATTAAGTAATTACATGGAATGGTGAAGGAGAAGAATGATAGGAAATGTAATGAGTGTGGAAGGAAAACAATGTAAAAAGGTATAAAATCTAGCCTTATTTCCCAAATGTTTATACTTTAAAATTTTACTAGATTACTCAAGAAGCAGAGGGCTCAAAAAAGACATGGAAATAACCACCTGTGATATAGTCCACTGTTCTTCTTCTGTAGAAATACATTAATTTTTTTTTTATCAGGACATGTACAATCTTCTTTCAATTAGGAAAGCACCAAAATGTTCAAGAAACTCTTTTAATACTACATAACGATGGATAACAGTATTGGAATTTTTATGCATCTCTGTATTGTTCAGTTATGTGGATAACTTAAAAAAAAAGTAACTGACAGTGAGTACATAATTATTTAGAGACACGTACTGAAAAATCCGGTAGGATACTGGGAATAAAAGGATCAAAAGGTAAAGCTGTGAAAACTTGTACAGAACAATGAACTCAGTGGTGTTTGTTGTTTGTGATAAACTTAATGTTTGGGCAATATTCATGTAGCTTATTCCCACAGTGGTAGGGTTCCTTTTAGAGACTGCATCTAGTTGTTTGCCATAGGTGTCTTTGCTAGCAATTATCACCCATTCAGATCTCCCTTTCTGCTGCTTTTATAACTGACTGCCCCCCGCCCCCCCATTTTGATGAAAATATTCAGGTCAGCAATGATGTACATTTTAAAACTTTAACTATTTAACATAACCTGGTATATTTTGGCTCGAATGGGTTAGGAATCATTCAGATAAGCTGCTGCAGATACTGGAGGACAAGTGAACAAGCCTTTTGATTTGATTGCTATGAGATTTCTCAACTGTTTAGAAACCAAGACAATGAGGAAACAGCTTACATCAATTCCTTTAAGGCATGCACAATCATGGATGCAAGTGAGTGCCTGCTATCTTGCCTAGTATGCTACATCTAGAAGAAATTCCCTAGCTTGCCTTCCAACCATGCTACCTTCTAAACCTCTTGAACCTTAATTGTATTATCTTCTTTCCTCGGTCTTCATCATATTTCAACCCTTCTGTTTAAACACAGACATTTCAATTTTTTCCCATTTTTTTCCCACCCAGTAGCATTGGCAGCAATGCTGAGTTGGTCATGGCAAATTTCTCTGTGTAGCACCTGAGATAACTGGTTATCTCTGCAACAGAATTAGCAAATTATATTCATATTTGCTCCATCATTGTTACAACTCTACCTGATTTCTTCCCACTCCCCTCCCTTTTTTAAAATCCTGAATATAATTTGCACAGTTAGTATGATATCATTCTGTAGGGTCATGTAAGAAACTTACAAGGAAAAGATAAAATATGCACATCTCTGGAAGGATAAAAATTGCATATAACTTGTATAAAAATACTTGGAAAAAAAATGAGAGAGAAACAAACAAACAAAAATCTCTATTTGCTAATTCTCTGGGCCCTGATCTTTAGCTGTTGTCTCAGTATAGCACAGCCAGGCTGATGGCTCTCCAGATCAACAAAGCTTGTGCAATTTTTTTATACACAGAGGATTTGAAGGACTTTTTCCTTAAGTGCAGATATAATAGTCAGAACTTAATTATTTAATTCCTTCTTAGACAGAGCTGGATGATTTCTTGCATTGATATCTTTTGCTATCAGAACATAATTGCATGCAGTATTTGGGGCAGGGAGTTGCGGGGAAGAGGAAATTGATCTGAAAGGAAACAGCTTCTGGATTGCTGTGTATTATAAGACCAGTTGACATATCTGTAAGAAAATCTGAAAGCCAATACCTCAGATGTATTGGTTTGAAAAAAAATAGTACAAGTTACATAATCTACAAATGTATTTGGTTTTAAGCAATATGTTTTCTGAATACAACTTAAAATTAGAGATGTCGAGTACATCACCATTATGATTTACTCATTATATATAGTTGTTACACAGATAGTTATGGTAGGAAAGTATGCGCTTATGAAATCTTCAGAAAGATCTCAGGCCCTAAGAGTCACAGATGTATTGACAAGCTTCAGTAAAATGTGTACAAGGATATTCAATTCCCCAGTCACTCGCTGACATGATATTATCTGAATATTCTCAAGTAGCACTTAGGATTATATATACTTTGTATATATATTTTACTCTGAGTGGATAGAAAATGGAGACATCTCCTTTGAATTATCATTTATCATGGTACAAATAAGATTTAGAAAAGCTACCAGATTTCAGGATTAAAAAGCAAAGCAAGCCTTAAAATCTGTTGATGTTGCCCACCATTTTTCTGCATAATAACAAGAAAATCTAAAATTCTGATTTGCTTTTAAGTCTCCTAAAAGAAGTATATTAATATGTTTTTCAAGAATTTCTTTCTTAAAGTAAAATGAGGATTTGGACATTGATTACTAATATCAATAAAATAGTCTGGTTAAAAACAAACAAACAAAAAAAAAAGCCCAGAATAAAAACTTGTGGGGAAAAAAAAGGCAAAACAACAACAAAAAAAACTATGTGCTTGTATTTGCTGTCTTTATTTTCATTAAAAATGTATAAAACTAAAGTTACTTATGTACATCTTAGCTCATTTTCATTGCATCGTAATGTTTATGATAGCCTTTAATTAAGTCTTCGCATACAATTTCCTTTGCGTATGTAACTCTCCACCAGTCTCCTTATGGACAGAGCTCTCTTAGACCATCCTGTCCCCACCCTGTTGATTAAGCAGATTAAGCAGGTGTCTAGAGTGCTGTGAAAATCATCTGTGCCCTGGGAGTCCTACTAATGAATCATGTTCTCTCCTGTGCATTATTTCCCTGAATACAGAAAGCTTTACTTCTCTGTAGGCTTTTTAATATTTCTAAATAGAATGTTCACAGTACTCTATATTACAAGAGGGAGTTGAGGTACAAGGGTTTAAATTCCTAACTATCCATGTATTTTGGGAGATACTTGAATTCCTTAGGCATTCTTGACATTTTTGTAATATTTTGTGTGTTAAAAATGTAGGTCCCATTTCGTCCACTCTTGCAAATTCTATGTGCATAGGCTGAATGCCTTCAGCCACTCGTTCAGCTGCAGATGCTAACTGCTTCCCAAGTCCTTTAGAAAAATGTAGCTAGAGTTGTGATAGAGTGACTTTATTTTGCCCTTTCCCCTTCCAGCTACATCTTCTCCCTCATAATAAGATCCTGCTTTGCAGCCATATTTTCCCTTGCTCATTTTCATAAACTTTCACTTTTCTTTCCAAAATCTGAATTTAATAAAACCTCCCTCATTTTGTATTATGTCTCTTCTCTACAGTGTTTCTCACTACCTCATTTTCCCTCCTTTATAAATCTCTTTTGAGTATAAAAAAAATACAACATAACACTTATCTGTGATAAAACACTTAAATCACACTGTAGCATGGTTTGGTTTGGTTTGTTTGGGTTTTTTTCTTAAAAAAAGCACACAAGACTCAGAGCAGTAACATGGGGATGCAAATTCCTGTCATAACTTCATATGATACTGTGCAATGTAGCTGTTCCAGTAAATAATCTCTCCTCAATATCCAGCTACTTAAATGATTAAATCAATTCTTAACTTCCCTACCTTACCTTAGTGCTGGCTTGATTATTATGAAGCTTAATACTTGAAACATTTTCATTCCTGAATATAAAGCATTCTGAAAGTGGAATTAGTGATATCGTCTTGTCTATTATAAAGGGATTACTCACATGAGATATGCCTCTATTTGAGGATGGCAGTGCTAAACTTAGCCTTTGACCTTAGATATTGAACTGTACTGTCTGAAGTTGTGTTGCTATTGAAGAAAGCTATACTGGCATATTTCTTATCCTTCTTATTCCATAGTCCACTGTGATATGATTTAAGACTGTTTTTCTGGTTTTCTTTCTCTTTCTAAATTACTTGCATAATAGGTGCTGGAGCATTTCACATAGCAGTAAACATTACCTTGTGCAGCTTCTGCAGTTATGAGACCAGGTGACATTATTGCCTCTCACATGTTCCGTGAATTGGGAGGTTATCATTTAATTAACCCTGATAATGTCAAAAGGAAATGCATAAATGTCAAGCTATTTCCAACAATTTTTTTATGGGTGAGCATAGAAGAACTGGTAATAGCTCATATAAAGGTGGTACATGCTCAGAAAAGAGTAAAATTAAAATTAAAAAGAAAAAGAAACAAACATCAAACCTGTTTTAGTATGGGGTTTTACAGCTATCTTTTTTTTAGCATAACCAGTCACAAAAAGATACATTTTATTTAGCAATGCAATGGTTGAAGACTTGACAAGTGTGAATACTAACAAAGGAAAGAAGCCATAAAAATGTATGCTTAGAGTTTAGTTTTGTAGATATCAATTAAATTTGGATGTGCCTATTTCAATTTACAGAGTCAGTCTTGCAATTTTTTTGGGGTGTTAAACAGCTCCAATAGGTCATTTGCAGAATATGTTACAATGCACTATTTGAATGTAGATGGTGTGATCTAAATCCATGATGGGTGTTAGAAAAAATTATTTGTATTAAAAATGTTTGAAAACAGGACATTATTAGTATATACATGAATATATACAACTCTCTTCATATGGGCATAACATATTGGTTTTTGAACAAGGTCCTTATACCTGTATATTACATTCCATAGCACTCACCACAGCCACTATTCAGCACAAAGAAGTGTTTTACCATCTAAGCATTAATAAGGGTGATAAGAGTTTGTATTAACACCTAAAAAAGAAACTAACACCCACTACCTCTTCAGTGTTTCTTGAAAGCCCCTCCTTTTTGTTTGATGGGCTGACAACTCATACAGTGACAGGTTATAAACATGAGAATTTATTATGTCCATCATTTCCAAGAATGACACATACTGTGACATAAGAAGCTATTTTAGCTTCAGAGACTTATATTAATGACTTTTTGTGCATTTCATTTTAATAATAAATTTATTAAAATTTTATCTGAAATATTCTAAACTAGCTTTTTATGAGATAAAATAATAATATATATGCAGGTATGCCTTATTCTCTGCAGGAATAGATTTTTTTAAATATTCTTATAAAGAGGACTTAGGTGCATAGTAGGATTTTCAATATTCTCAAAGAGTTTGTTAGAACAGTTATCAAAATTAAATAATCACCTCTGCACTAGGGAAAGTAAATATAAATGCAGTGGAAAGCTGTTTTTTTCTCCACTAAGACAGAGTTCAAAAAATTCTGTTATGGAATAGCTTTTCCCTGCCTGAGGCAAGCTGAAAAATCTTGATGCCCTACAAAATTAACATTGTCTGGGCATTTTTTATTCCCTTAGTATTGAGCAGGTCTAAGTGACACAATGTCAGTTGTGGGATAGAGAAGCTAGCCCTGCTTTTCCTACAGACATTGGTTTATTCTGAACTGACTTTGATAAAAGATGTTTTTATTCCCTATGTAAAGATAAACAATACAAGTAGCTTCAACGTAAGGGTTCTTAATAGCCAAGAGCTCTCACTGATTTCATCCAGTTTTGATTTGATAAAGACTTTTGAAAAGAGGCCAATGTGAACTCAAGTGAATACAAACTTTTTATTATTTTAGTAAGTGGTCTCTGTGTGATGGTAGCTCTTTTGAAATACTCATTTGGCATAAAAAGCCATGTTAAAATGTCTATAAATCATTACCAGTTAATTAGGAAAGCTAAAAATAACCAGCAGGATATTTGATCATTCCACGTTTCATTTTCTATGTGAGCATGTTAGCAATCTGATTAAAAAATTTCCACTGCTGTATTTCTGCATAACATTTTCCACAATTATTCTTGTGAAGATTAGTTTAATGAATACTATACATAAAACTCCCAGTATATTGAGTAAAATTAATACTGCACTTGTAATTGTAAACATCACGATTCAGAAATTGCGTGATAAGTATGATTCTAATCTACCTGGGGCACAGAAATGTATCACATTCAAAACAGATTATCATCAACATATTCTGTAAGAGGTACCAGTCAAACAAATTACAAAGAAATTAAAAAAGAATAATGGAAGACCAAAATATTGAGAAGGATGATATAATATAGTCTTTGAGTAAGAAAAGGTGGAAAACAAGAAAATAAAACTAAAAATTACTCTCTTCCCAATTATATTCAACACATTTACGTACAAGCCTCTAATATGGTGTTAATGAGTGGTATCCTGAGAAGCCTTTTGGAGTACCTTGTGCTAAATTAAGTATCTTTTATTTAAACCACAAAAGTTAAACCTAGGGTTCCTTATGAGTTTTAAAACCTTCATTTAGAGTATGACTGTCTCCTTCTGACATCAAAATATTATGGGGAAGCTCTTAACTTGTACACCTTTTTTTTTTCACAGTAATAATAATTCTTTACTGTAATATTATTCCTACAAAGCCTTGCTTTTCTGAAAGTATCAATTTTTATCTTACTGCCTAAAAATATCCCAAATAAATCTAAAGAAGTGGAAAATTTTACTCTTCTTGTCTGCTCTCACAGTCCTCTGTTTGAAGAACACACGCTGTATTCCTGAATATATTTCAGGCCTTTTTCCTGCTTTTGCTACATTGCTCTGTGATAAAAGAGGAATAAATATCAACTTTAAGCTTGAGCACTAGACGGATACATGATTCTATTTTGACTTTCTTTGTCTTGGATCCTAACTCTAACAAATAAACCCGATGTTCAGAGATGCTGCCTATATCTGTGCTGAAGTATCATACAGTGTCATTTGTACGCTCATTGTAGCTGCCAGAGTAAAATAGGAGGTTAGAAGTTCAGCCTGCATTCTGTTACTTGAAAAATATGAAAGCCAAAGTTCTCACATATGTGCCTAAAATTAGGCACTAACAAGTATGGCTTCTGTAAATGTTGGCACCGGCTCATTTCAGAGGAAGAAGCAAATGCTCAGGACCTGTAAAAATGAGGCCACTGTGTTTACACCTGGCCTAGATGGTGGGGTTTTGTTTGTTTGCTTTTATGAAGCCTTGCCTTTGAACCGCAAATGATCTTGCATATGTGGACCTGTAGATGCTTCCATTATGTGATCAAAGAAAAATATAAATCCAGTTCTCAAGAGATTGTCTCTGTGCTTGTAAGGTTGTCATTCTTCCTTTCTGCATTTATTGTCAGACAATATCTGTCTATAAAATGTATATTTGAAAACAAGTATTCATTTTATTTCCAAATGTTGGCTGAGTATTTTTTTTTAAAAAAAACATTATGATATTTATTGTTACATGTGAAATTATTTTACACTTTTGGTTTTTTGTGTGAAAATACAACACATCCAATACTTATTTGTAGTTTTTCATTACAAATCAGCAAACAGAAAGCTAAGACTTTGAGCTGGAGGCCTAGAAGTTGCAGTAATCTTTTGTAATTCCTCATAAGTGTCATAAGACAAAGGTCCTTTCACATTATAATGTAAACTTAGCTGTCTTACTCTGCAAAGGGTCCACTGATTTTGATATACTATGACCATTTTATTTTAGTCTTTATTTGCACTGGGGGAAATATTAGCCATCTTTTGTAGGACCGATATATATAAAAATGAAGTGCTATGCTTTCCACTTCAAGAGACTTAAGAATACAATTGAGATAGATGCACACATGAAATTTTCTACATCTTTAAAATGCTTCTTCATATTTATGACTGTAATCTCTTTATGAAGTAAAGAGTAGAAAGCATATCTTAAGAAACCTGATAAAAATTTTCACTTGCGAGATGTATAGGACATTGTGAAAGAAGTAACTGCACCTGTGTTAGTATGGCTAGTCTAACTAATCATAGAATCACAGAATTGTTAGGGTTGGAAGGGACCTTAAAGATCATCTAGTTCCAACCCCCCTGCCATGGGCAGGGACACCTCCCACCAGATCAGGTTGCTCAGAGTCCCATCCAGCCTGGCCTTAAAAACTTCCAGGGATGGGACCTCCACCACCTCTCTGGGCAACCTGTTCCAGTGTCTCACCACCCTCATGGTGAAGAACTTCTTCCTAACGTCCAGTCTGAATCATCCCATCTCTAGTTTTAATCCATTCCTTCTAGTCCTACTGTTACCCAACATCCTAAAAAGTCCCTCACGAGCTTTCTGGTAGGCCCCCTTAAGATACTGGTAGGCCACTATAAGGAGCCTTCTTTTCTCCAGACTGAACAACCCCAACTCTCTCAGCCTGTCCTCATAGGAGAGGTGCTCCAGCCCTCTGATCATCCTTGCGGCCCTTCTCTGGACACGTTCCAGCAAGTCCGTATCTTTCTTGTAGTAGGATGGTACAATGCTTCTGAAAGGTTATATAAAAATTAGATGTTAAAGACAGAAAGACTGGATCATTAAATCTGAAATAGCTGTACTGTTAGTTTGCAAAGAAAATCTGGCTCTGTGGTTTCATTGCTGACAGAGTTATAATCAGCTGGGTAAGGGAGAGAGTCCAAATAGGACTGAGTCCAAGTAGGAATTAAGATATTATGAAGTGAGCAGTAAACTTGCATATCTTTTTCCTGGCTACCTATATATATAGAAATTATTATTATCTATTGCTCTGTTACAGTACTATATGAATAAACACCTCCTCCTCACTTTATAGTAATGTGAAATTCAAATAAAATTTGAGATATATTACCTCACTCAATTTCAGTGCTTGATTTTACAGTATGAAAAAATACAGTCACCAGTGGCTCTTGGGTACACTGAAGTACAGCTGTCTCAGGAGCTGTTCTGCTGCAATCAGAATTACAAATTGCAGCTGGCCTAAAGGGCCAGGAGCTAGGAGATGAAAGGGTGTTAAGAGAACCATTCATTCACCTTCTTGCTTGCCCTTACCACTGCAAGACTGGATGAAGAACTGTGAGGGAATTCCATAAAGTCCAACATTTTTTTCTCGCCTATGTGAAAATTATAATTATTTTCCTCTGGTTTTAACTTTTGCAGAGGAGTTTTCTGTTGTTGAGTCTAGCCTGTCATACTTTTCAAGACATTATTTTCTTCCCTGTAGATGATAGCACCAGGCAGCTCAGGCCAGACATAAGTTATTCAGAAAGATTCCATGTTTAAGTTAAAATCAGAATCAGACCTGAGTACAGTATGTCTAACAATGCAGCAGCTTAGCTGCACTTACTGGGAAAAACACCAAAGATCTGCAAACAAGCAAATATAATGGCAAAAGGCCTAAAGTTTAAGAAGTGCCCAACAGGTTTACTAGTGCCCGATTGCTTGGATATTAGAAACCACTGTTGTGCCAGAAAAGCCTAGAGAAGAAACAGAAGCCAACATTATGGCTTGTTTGCTCTTGCCAGGAAGAATTGCTGTTATTATTAACTGATACAGCAATCACAAGACTCTGAGGGTTTAGATTTTAAGGATATGAGGCAATTCTTCCAAATTCAGCTACCTAGGAATCTAGTTTCTATTAATTCTTCTTGCAAAACAACCTGTAAACATAATAGTCAGCAGATAGCTGGGGAGACAAAGAACAGCAAACTAAACAAAATGCAGCATGAAGCAGGTGTGGAGACAAATATGGGAGTAAATTTCACATAGAACCACACAGAATGGTTGAGGTTGGAAGGTGTCTATGGAAATCAACTAGAGCAGATTGCACATGGCCATGCCCAGTCGGATGCTAAATATCTCCAACGATGGTGACTTCACAACCTCTATGGGCAACCTGTTCCACTGATCACCCACACAGTAATTTTTTTTCCTTATGTTTAAATAGAATTGCCTTGTCTTTCAATATGTGCCCATTGCCTCTTTTCCTGTCACTGGGCACCACTGGGAAGTTTGGTTGTCTTTCCCATCAAGTATTCAAACACATTGATTAGATTCTCCCTGAGCTTCCTCTTTTGCAGGCTGAATAGTCCCAACTCTTATTCTTTCCTCCTATGGTTCTCCAGTCACTTCATAACCTTCGTGGCCCTTCACTGCACTCACTCCATTAAGTCCATGTCTCTCTTGTATTGGGGAGCCCAGGCCTGGACTCCAGATGTGTCTCAGCAGGGCAGAACAGAGAAGACCGATCACCTCCCTTGACCTCCTGTCAGTGCTCTGCTGCATTGGGTTTGCATGGCAAGATTTTTGGGGGAGGAAGGGGGGGCTGCAGGGGGTGCTTCTGTGGGCAGGCACCAGAAGCTGCCATCATGTTGGATGCAGCCAGTTTCAGCTGGCTCCAAAACAGAGTCGAAGCTGGCCAAAGCTTAACCAATCAGTGACATTGGTAGCATCACTGTGATAACATATTTAAGAAATGGTAAAAAATGCTGCAGAGGAGCTATGAGAGGGAAGTGAGAAAATAAGAGAGAAACAACCTCCAACCAAGGGCAGTGAAGAGGGAGGAAGTGTACAGGGCACCAAAGCAGATTTCCCTGCAGCCCGTGGTGAAGACAATGGTGACGCAGGTTGTCCCCTTGCAGCCCATGGAGGACCATGGTGGAGCAGGTATTGACACTGCAGCCTGTGGAGGACTCCATGCCGAACCAGGTACACATGCCCTGAAGGAAGCTGCAGCCCATGGAAAAGAGCCCACAATTTTATTAGTAGTAACAACCAGCATTTCTCTGAGAGAAGATTTTACATTTATGCATTGCATTTGAAAGAGCAATTTCCCTTTAAAAGAAAAAGATGAAATCTTAGCAGACTAGCTCAAGGCAGAAGGAGAAGGAGAAGGCAAAGGCATAGAATCAAAAGATAAAGGGATACAGGCAGTGCATGTAGTTACAGAAGAGGTAAAAACGGACAATGCAGAAAAATTAGGCCAAAGCTATAACTTACTTAAAGCTTAAAACACACAAAATGAAGAGCCTGAACATGACATACTCTGTGCAAGACTGCTGGTGAAAGTATGAGAAAAAGCCAAATCTGATCAAAACAGCAGTCAGAGAGTGACTTTGCTAGTGACATTTTTAACAGGCTGAAAGAAGGGAAGCTGTATCAGGGAGTTCAGCTAGGAAGAGACTATATCAGGACCAAAAAGAAAAGAAAGTGCTTGGATAGAGTTTTGGATTGGACAAACAAGCAGCTTATGGGGATGTGGAAGGAATAAAGATAAGATCTAACAAATGGTGGTGAACTGGGAGATAGAAAAGAAGATTAAAGTATTACAAAGGACTGCATGGCTGGAAAACTTTGTGAGGCTGGGGGTAATGACAGTGAGAAGGCAGAGAAATCCATTAGAACAATCTTAGTTGCAAAAAAACTGATCACATACATTGTCTTCCAGGATACTGTAAAGTCATTGTCTTTCAGCAGAAGTAGCTACAGATATCTGCAGAAATATATGATATATTTGCTTAACACTATCTTTCAGTTTACTGGCATTCTAATGCTCTAACTCCTGATCATTTTTTCTTCACAATGTACACATCATTATCCACTTCTTTTTTAAACTATATAGTTTTTCTGTCCAACACAGTAAAATATAGTATTTTACTAAGAACATACAAGAAATTATTTCATTTTATCTATATAACTTAGCAAACAGGTCACATTTTCTCAACATAATATTCAAATAAACCTCATAACAGGTATTATATATAAAGCCAGTCTGTTTTCTAAATTCAGCATATGATGCATCAAGGATTTTTATCCTTGGCAATTTTAGAACAGGATCATTTTCTAAATTGAATAAATAACTACAAGTTTGATAGAGAACGAAGGTTTTGTAAACTATAATGCAATTCACAAAATCTGCTGTTATTTCAGATTCTGTTTATCTGGGAAATTGGGGAAGAAGAACAGCAAAGGAAAATCTAATACAAATTCACCAGAGCTATACTTCACAGGTGTTTTAGTGAACCTGTTTTTTGATGAGTACTGTTAACACTTACATCTTCAACTGTTGATTACATTTGGGGAATGAACTATTGTACTTGTCTAAGCTCACATTCACAAATTATTGGATGCATGTAGTATTAATTTCTAATTTATTTGGTAACAGAGGAATTAGTTTTCTCCTTTGGTACTTATCCAAAATATGACCTTCTTACTACTGATTTCTTACTCCTTCCTTGGAATAAAATTTATTCTTTTACCTAATACGTTATTTCCTGAGGCCTAATGAAAAAGAAGCTGTATTTCTACAGTAGGAAAAGTAATATCCATTTCTCTACTAACCACGCCCTCATAAGCAGATAGACAGGATGGATTTCTGAAGCTTGTCTATTCCCAGCACCTCTTGATTTTGGTGAGTATATTAATGCTCACGTTTGTGTACTTGCAAAGAATGGCCCATTAAGCCATGTTCTTCCTTCATCAGCTATAACAGATGGGGTTTGCTGTAACAATTTTATGGTGTGTATGCAGTTGGCTTTACTATTTATGCTTTTAATTATTCCTTTAAAACATACACTCTAATCTAAGAAAATTTTTTAAATACCAATCAGTTTATTATATAACCACAGAAGCATAGAACAGCCCAGGGTGGAAGGAACCTCAAAAGATCTTCTGGACAAACCTTTTCTGCGTAACGTTGCCTCAATGAGATTATCTAGCAACATGTCCAACTACATCTTGAAAAACTCCAGTGATGGGGACTCTACCACACCCCTGAGGATGTTCTCACTGCAAAAAATTTCTTTGCTATATTGAGATGAAGCCTCTCCAGGTACAACTTGTACCCATTGCCCTTTGTCTTCTCCAAGTGGCTACTTGGGAAGAGAGAGCCTCTCCTCTTTTTGGCCACCCTTTAACTACTGGAGCACTGTGATGAGGTCCCCCTGAGACATCTTTTCTACCTAGTTCCTTCAGTTTTTCTTCATAGCACAGGTTCTCTAGCCCTTTGATCATCTTTGTGGCCCTCTTTTGAACCCTCTCCAGTTGGCATCTTTTTTGATTTGTGGGGACCAGAACTGGACACANAGAACTGGACACAGCACTACAGGCACAGCCTGACAAGTGCCGAGTAGAGTGGGAGATGTTGTATGACAGTCATTTTCATCTGTATGAAACAGAGAAACGTACACATCTTGTTTCTCATGGTTTCCCGAAGAGTTTATCACACCTCAAATTTTAACAGTCAAGTAGAGAAAACTATTTGGAAATCTATATACATATATAGGTCTATAAATTTTATCTAAAAAACAATAAAAATAAGAAAATATTTTTATAGGAAAAAAAGAAAATGCTTTTGTTATAAAGTTCCTAGGAAAAGTTAGTTAAAATAAAAATAATCATTAATTCTCAACATTATTTCCATTACAAAAAAATTTACATCAAATTCTGTTTTCACAGAAATATGACAAACAAGATTTTTTCAAATTTTAATAGGTACTTTTATCTAAAGGGCTTTACTGAAAAAGTAATGGAAGTTCAGCAAAATGCATGTGACAAAATTCAATTGAACAAAGGTATGAAACAGGATTTGAAATGGTTATTAATAGGCATATTGGAGTCATGCTTTTAAGATATGAAAGTCATAAGACCTTATATAAAGCACAATGTGCAGTTACAGACCAAAAAGACAGTTGCTTTTCTGAATAATTTAAAAAATAGGGAATCAGTTTCTCAAATAAATAGAATAAACCCATTACAGAGGAGTATTTGGATCAACAGTGGTAGAACTGTATATAGGATCAAAATACAGTGCGCCTCTTGTTACGTTGTGCTAGGCAAGGAAGAGAAATATGAAGAAAGATTGCTTCAAGTTTGGTGCTTAAAAGATGTAGGGATTTCCCAGACTGTATCTGAGATGAGGTTATGTCTACATATAGACTTTAGAAAACAACATATTTTTTTGTAACCTGAGATAAATGCTGATGCTGTTGTCTTTCTTCTTACACAGGAGGAAGAAAAAAGCAAAACTTGTTTCTGTTGCAGCATGAGGAGACAAGATATGGGAATGTTTATTGAAGCAGCACATTAAGGCAGAAAATACATAACACAGAAAAATGTTTTTTTAAGAACCGGTAAAAACAGTGCAATGGAGGATATGAGCAGTGTTGTCACTAGAATGATACAAATCATGAAGATACCTAGGCAACATGGAAGGGCAAGGGGTTTGGGGTCTTGGGAGCAAGGGCAGAAATGGGACTTCTTTAAGGATATTTCTTTTGCTAAGAATTTCTGTGAACATGAAAGACAATGNTTAAGCCATGTTCTTCCTTCATCAGCTATAACAGATGGGGTTTGCTGTAACAATTTTATGGTGTGTATGCAGTTGGCTTTACTATTTATGCTTTTAATTATTCCTTTAAAACATACACTCTAATCTAAGAAAATTTTTTAAATACCAATCAGTTTATTATATAACCACAGAAGCATAGAACAGCCCAGGGTGGAAGGAACCTCAAAAGATCTTCTGGACAAACCTTTTCTGCGTAACGTTGCCTCAATGAGATTATCTAGCAACATGTCCAACTACATCTTGAAAAACTCCAGTGATGGGGACTCTACCACACCCCTGAGGATGTTCTCACTGCAAAAAATTTCTTTGCTATATTGAGATGAAGCCTCTCCAGGTACAACTTGTACCCATTGCCCTTTGTCTTCTCCAAGTGGCTACTTGGGAAGAGAGAGCCTCTCCTCTTTTTGGCCACCCTTTAACTACTGGAGCACTGTGATGAGGTCCCCCTGAGACATCTTTTCTACCTAGTTCCTTCAGTTTTTCTTCATAGCACAGGTTCTCTAGCCCTTTGATCATCTTTGTGGCCCTCTTTTGAACCCTCTCCAGTTGGCATCTTTTTTGAATTGTGGGGACCAGAACTGGACACAGCACTACAGGCACAGCCTGACAAGTGCCGAGTAGAGTGGGAGATGTTGTATGACAGTCATTTTCATCTGTATGAAACAGAGAAACGTACACATCTTGTTTCTCATGGTTTCCCGAAGAGTTTATCACACCTCAAATTTTAACAGTCAAGTAGAGAAAACTATTTGGAAATCTATATACATATATAGGTCTATAAATTTTATCTAAAAAACAATAAAAATAAGAAAATATTTTTATAGGAAAAAAAGAAAATGCTTTTGTTATAAAGTTCCTAGGAAAAGTTAGTTAAAATAAAAATAATCATTAATTCTCAACATTATTTCCATTACAAAAAAATTTACATCAAATTCTGTTTTCACAGAAATATGACAAACAAGATTTTTTCAAATTTTAATAGGTACTTTTATCTAAAGGGCTTTACTGAAAAAGTAATGGAAGTTCAGCAAAATGCATGTGACAAAATTCAATTGAACAAAGGTATGAAACAGGATTTGAAATGGTTATTAATAGGCATATTGGAGTCATGCTTTTAAGATATGAAAGTCATAAGACCTTATATAAAGCACAATGTGCAGTTACAGACCAAAAAGACAGTTGCTTTTCTGAATAATTTAAAAAATAGGGAATCAGTTTCTCAAATAAATAGAATAAACCCATTACAGAGGAGTATTTGGATCAACAGTGGTAGAACTGTATATAGGATCAAAATACAGTGCGCCTCTTGTTACGTTGTGCTAGGCAAGGAAGAGAAATATGAAGAAAGATTGCTTCAAGTTTGGTGCTTAAAAGATGTAGGGATTTCCCAGACTGTATCTGAGATGAGGTTATGTCTACATATAGACTTTAGAAAACAACATATTTTTTTGTAACCTGAGATAAATGCTGATGCTGTTGTCTTTCTTCTTACACAGGAGGAAGAAAAAAGCAAAACTTGTTTCTGTTGCAGCATGAGGAGACAAGATATGGGAATGTTTATTGAAGCAGCACATTAAGGCAGAAAATACATAACACAGAAAAATGTTTTTTTAAGAACCGGTAAAAACAGTGCAATGGAGGATATGAGCAGTGTTGTCACTAGAATGATACAAATCATGAAGATACCTAGGCAACATGGAAGGGCAAGGGGTTTGGGGTCTTGGGAGCAAGGGCAGAAATGGGACTTCTTTAAGGATATTTCTTTTGCTAAGAATTTCTGTGAACATGAAAGACAATGAAGTACACTGAGATGAAATTACAGAAGATTTTTTTTCCCCTGGGGAAGAAACGTAAATGATTTCTCACAACATAGAATAGCCTTATGGGCTAAACAGTGATGTTATCAGATTGCATATGTGAGCAATATGTAGCAACCTGTGGAAACATTTAGTTCTCCCAAAAGAGTAGTCAGTTTATTTTCTCATACACTATTCACACGTCTGTGTTCATAATACTACAGATATCTAGATTCCCTTAGAGTAACACTGCTTTTCAGCTACTTAAAGTGGAATTCGGCAGGTTCTGACAAAAAATATATTGTTATAACCAACTATCATCAACCTGTAATCACTTTCTTCTGAAAGTATTTTCAGAAAACATACTTTCCTTTCCTTTACTCATTCTCATGTTAAGATGATACAACCTTTTTTAGTGTGAGAAACATTGGTGGGGAAAAAGTTTGGGACAGCTGGAAATGGATACCTTCAGTTCTGAAAGGTACATTGGAGGCAGCTTTCAGGGTCTCTTCAAACTTTGTAAATCAGATCCTGGTTAAGGATTTTATCTCATTTTGCAATGAAAGTAAACAGCAACAGGCACAACATTTGAAAACACTGCACTCAAAAGGCAGATCATCCATTTTATTTCCAAGGTCCTGAATCACTGATGCTTGGAAATGCACTAGATTTAGGGTTGGTAAATCCTGCTTTTTCTCAGAAAATAGCTAAACCTATCTACTAGCAACTTGAAAATGGGAAAGCTTTTAATTTTTCTAGTTTTCTTTGAAAGTTACCTCTCTTGAAAGTCTTCTTACTGAATTCTGATTTCCCACTTAGTGGTTTTAAGTTCAATGAAGTTACCTCCAGTGTACGTCTGTAAAGATGAAATCTTGAATTTCACTTTTTCCTGCATTTTTTTCAGC
Source organism: Stercorarius parasiticus (assembly GCA_013396915.1). Taxonomy (NCBI): domain Eukaryota; kingdom Metazoa; phylum Chordata; class Aves; order Charadriiformes; family Stercorariidae; genus Stercorarius; species Stercorarius parasiticus. The sequence goes on from VWZL01003276.1 coordinate 130,645, forward strand.
CTCTGAGTTCTACCACTTTCATAATTCTGACACGAAATTAACCCTACTTTTTTTCATTTGAACTAAAATTCTGCTCTCAAGAAATGTCTTGCCTAACCAACAAAACACATATATAACCCTATTCTCCATTAGCAAAGCACTTTGCATATGCCTAAATTTAGGCAGCAAGGCCTTTATACAGAAAATTTTAGCTGCAATTTTTTGACTGATATTGTTCAGCAGGTGAAGAATTAAAATTTAAAGAATTAAAAATTAAAATTAAAATAAAAAATAATTAAACATAATGAGAAAGAATAATTATTTCAATTGCTATTAATGTACACAGGTTTTATTTTCACTAATTAAAATTACATATTTTCTTCATTAATAATGGAGATTTTACAGTAACCTATGTTTCCAGATCTTTCAAAGTTCTGCATTCTTATGGAATCTCTATGCTTTAAGGGACCAGTAGAAGTAAAAATAGCAGGTCCCATCAACATTTTCCAAGTAATTTACTGATAGGAAATACTTAATAGGTGAACAGACTTAACTAGTGACTAGTCTGTGACCATCTGAGAAGCGTATATGTTGATCAGCATTCCTTATTAATTATAAGAATGAAAACTATCTACTAGGATTATAAAAAGGGGTCAAGAGAGGGAGGAAAGTATGTCCTTGAAGGAAAATACAGCATGTGTGAATGCAACGAGAGGGTAGGGCAGAGCAGGGCAAGGAAGGGAAGATCTACAAATGTGTTTTTTCTGCTCATTTTTTTTTCAAAACAAGCTATCAGTGTCCAATAAATAAAATAGATAAGACTGGAATTGTTTTGCTTTTTAATACACCTTCAGAGAATTTTGTTTGATAGACACGCTGAATTCTTCTGGATTGTTGATATTTCTAAGATTGATAGGCTGACTACTTTCAAGCAATAGTTCCACTCCCCTAGGGCTATTTAACTTCTGTTGAGGGCTTTCTATTCTCATTTTAAATATTTTATGTGCAAACCCTTTAATGAATACAATTTAAGCAATGTGTTGTGTTTCATGCTGAACCAATGAATACCATAAGTAAAACCACTCAGTCACGCTGATCTACTACATTGTTAGTTTTAAAAAACGTATCTCTCAGTACATCCTAAAATGTTTTCTGTGAAAGCACGAAAATAATTAGATAACTCAAAAACTATGAAATGAGAGAAAAAAAAAACCCTGCAAAACTGTATTGCATGGTAGTGACAATGAAAATTTGTACAGAATCATCTTCGCACTTAATTAACAAAAGGAAAGCCAAAAACTATCCTTGCTTTTAAAACAACTAATCCTCTCTTTCATCAAATGATTAGATATGATAGACTGAATTATATACTATGATACTAGAATGGTAAGATTTCTGCAGTTTCTCGTATGGAATTATTGCGTCATAGACCTTGGAAATTCTTGAGTAAAAATATTATACCAGTTTTACTTTGGAGACCAGTGCATTATTTTATTTATAAGTGAAAAACTAGAGGTGAAACACATAGAAGTGCAAAAGATCTGAACAAGCTTTCCATGCAACTTAAGCCTGGTAATAATGATTTAAAGATGGAGTTAGTAGTAGAACAGGTAGAACAAGAGAGGATGCAAAGCTATTCATAAACACCAGAGGCAGACTCACTAATAACCCCTTAATAAACTGAATATCATGGAGACTTTCCTGAACTGGGCAAAGAAAAACTGCAGTACCAACTCTTCCTCTGATGAGCCTATGCAAATGAAAAGGTGAGGTTATATTAATACCCTAGCAGAGTCACAGTAAAACAGACTGAAGTTTCTCATCTGAGCATTTGGTTGGACAGCCATCTATGTGCTGTGATTGGGCAAATTTTTATAATCCTCTAAAGAATATTACAGAAGGTCTTGGACAAACTGCCTGCAAGGAGGAGAATTCAAATCCCTAGGTAATATTTGCTTCATTCAAGGATTCTGGGGAAATCTTTTTTATTTTTAAGTCAATAACAAGATTTCATGTTACATGAGCTTGTAACGGATGGAAAATTTCTTTACTTGTAGAATAATTTCAATAAATATTAATTATGTTCTATCTTTTTTAGAGTAAATCAAGTTTAGCACTTTTATATAATGCTCTTACAACATTTATTTTTTGACCCAAGATTTTCTAAGGCAGGCTTACCCACACCCATGCTTCTTGGATTCTCTTCATTTATGAAAGGAATGGGGAAAAANAGCGATGAGAATAAAATTAATTTCAGATATTATAATTAATCAGAAACCCATTATTTTAATATTTCATAAACAGATGCCTAATAGTCTCACTTCAGAATGCTATCCACTTACAAAGNNNAATTGAACTTAATAATAATAATATACTTAAAAATAAATAAGGCATTTATTTCTCAAATATGTAATATCTCAAATATGTTATACAGGACACTGCTAAACAGAGAAGCAAATTAATCTTTTATATTGATCTCAGCTACAGGCAGCACAAAACCTGAAATCTGGAAATCTATCTTTCTTTACCAGCAAAGACTAAATATTTAGTGAGCATTTCAAATGCAGATTGGACAAGACAGTGCTAAAATATTCTATTATGACACAATTGTGTCTGTGCTCAGAAATTTTTAACCTATTTATTACATGATACATATGTGTTCCAAATGTAAAGGCTTAAAGTTAATTTTAGAGTATTAGCAAAGTCATTCTGTTGCAATCACTGCGCATTAGCTCTCTTGCTTGGTGTATCCCAAATTAGTGATATAGGTAGTGACCCAACAGAAGGAGAATCTACCTTTGTACTATTGGACAACATGTTCCAAAAGCCAAGGCAATTGTAGAATATGATTAAAATGTGGCTAATTCTTCACTTCATAATTTTACATCTTGATTTTCATAACAAATGGTTCAACTTACTAGCATACTAGAAACACCCTCATTGCACAGGTGAAATAATCATTACTATCTGTACATAATTAGCAGCATCGTACTGACAGTAGTACCATTTACAACTACTATAATAATATTTTACAAGTTCATTTTGCTTCATTATGCAGTAGAATAATTGCCTTTACAGATGTAGTAAGTTCTTTTAAAAACTCACATATTATAGCAAGATATTTAACAGTCACACAGTTTCACCCAACATATGCTAACCTGGTTTTGTTCGCTTCTTATGGATATTACTTAAAGGATATGAACTGTTATTGTTTCTTTCAGTATGTGTAGTCATTTTCTAAATGCATTTTAGTGTGTATTTGAATCTGTTATTATATGTGTATGCAATGGCATACTGAGTTGCTGGTTTGGTTTTTTTTTTTTCTAGAGCCTTGTCAGGCACACTTAAATCAGCCTAGTTGCTCAGTGAACATCATCTTTTACCCTCATTCATTTTAATGCACTTTTAATAAAGACAGACATTTTATTAAAAAACAACCTCATGGAATATATAATTTGACAGCCTATATGAAGTTTTCACTATAAATGCATGAACATTTGTTAAAATTGCTTTAGCATCTGTGGGTTTGCACATATTAGTTTTATTATAAAAGTGAATTAGAAAATAAGAGACAGATGATTGGCAGCACTCCAGTGTGACCTATACTGGTATAGTATTATAAATTATAACAGTGATTCAAGGTTGTTAGTCAAGTCACTTGCTTGCCATTTAAGACCAAGTAACAAATATGGTTTTGAAAAAGGTTTCATAACTTCTTCCTTTGTTGTTTTTGTTTAATTAGGACAAGTCAGTCATGTAACTCACAGATTTCAGGTAAGTGAAGTAGGCCTCTTTCCATTAAAAATATTTCCAACACCATTAATTCTTTTTTGGAAAATGGCTGGAGAAGTGAATTCCTCTTAAATTTTCTGTAGAATTGGGTTGAGTACTCATAAGTAGAAGAAAGGAAAGTAGAAATGTTAGTATTTGCAGGACTTACTTTTAAGGTCTTAATTTCTCTTGAAAGAGTTAGGCAGAGATATTGGAAAATGAATTTCCTTATTTTGGACCACTGCTACAAAATAATCTGTGTGTGACACTTTACGGAGAGAGTAATGACTGTAAAGCTATCAAAATACGGATATACACACACATGCACACACGTAGATATCTATAATAGTTATGGAAATACTTGAAAATTAAAAAAAAAGTCTTTAGAGGTGTTTCTGATTTTCCTTGTTCTTAAACACTGAAGACATTCTTTACTCTTCTATTTCGGCTTGTTTACATACGTGTGAAGAGAATGTTTTACAAAGACTTTGTTCCCATCTTCCATATATATATTTCATGAAGATCAGGGAACAGCAAGCAGATACAGAAGACTACATGCCTTGGGATGGAGCTTTTCTTATTGATGAAGAAATGAATATTTGTTATGCTTAAATGAAATATGTGTCAGAGAATGGAAATAATGAAATAGGTAAAAATACGATCCTGTTTATATAGTTTGCAAAAGGAGAACCAATGCAAGAGTATGCATGCTTCTTCATGAATGCTAGATTTTTAAATAATTGTGTGGGGAAGCTTGGATGTTTACTCCCAAATGATGATACTGACATATGGGGCATATGGGAAACTTGGTGAAATACTGTAAATTGGTGTGACACTGGAACATCAGGATTACAGTATCAGCCATAGTGGTGATGGAAGAGTATTTATCAGGTGTTAAGAGATCTTAAAATCAAATCATACTAATTAACTACTTATCTAAATGAGTATCATACCATGTATGAAATGAAATTACACCCCTAAATAGAAAAAAATTTAATATTTGATCTGTATTACTGATTATACACTTAGGATGCTGATACTGCCTGGGTATTTATTAGGCTACAAGGGAGACTACATAAAAATGAGAGAGCTTGTTAAGAAGCAGATGAGAAAATTAGACCCTAATGGCATCGTGGAGACTACTGTAGAATGCCGTATTGGAAACACAGGGCAAATAACACCAACTATACAGAAAGTTTTCAGAGAGGAGAGAGGACATGGAAGGAAAAGAGATGCTATTACATACCAGAAGTGTTCCTTCAGAAAACTGAGCTCAAGTCCAAATGAAAAAAATGAAAAATGAAACAAAAGGACAAGAAACACTGCTAGATTAAGTGTAAAACCAATACATTAAAGGAAGCCAAAAAGAATTTGAGGAACAGCTAACTGAAGGAAAAAAACTGTTAATAAATCTTTAAACAAGTCAGTAGCAGGAAGCCTTCCAGCAGTCTGTAGGACTTATTGATGGTTAAGGTATAAAAAAAAAACCAAACCAAACCACTCAGAGGAGATAAAACTACTACACAGAAGTAAAAGGAGCCCTTTGCATTAGCATTCACAAAGAAACAGAAGATTCCCATGTTTGAATTTTTCTTGGTGGGCAACTTGTCAGGGGCTCTGTCTGAAAAAGAAGTTGTGGGAGAGATTGTGGTTCAAACAGAACAAATGCTAGCAAATATCAGGACTGAACGGTATTTATACAAGGCTTCCAAACTGAATCATAGCAGTTGTGTGTCATCTCCTCCTTAAAAATTCCTTAATAGGAATGCAGAGTAACAAATATGATGTCACTTTTTTAGATAAGTTTCAGGGAAGATATGGGGGAACACTGTACGTTTGTACTGGGCAAATTAGTAAAACTATAGTAAATGACAGGTACTCAGGCACTCAGGTAAATTTGGTCTACTTATGGAGAACTGACTCTTTTTTGTAAAGCTTCACAAAACTTCCAGTTTTCTGAGGAAGTGAAAGAACAAGTGATCTTGTTTAGTTGAAATTCTTAAAGATTTTCGATAAAGTTGGTCACAGAAGCATGTAACAGAAGCGTAGCCAAAGTATAAGAGGTGAAGTTCACATGTGGATTTGCAAAGTTTGCTGCTAAAGCAAGGCTTTTTTTGGTGGTAGAGGTGAAGGTTCCTTGTATAAAACATTGTAACTTCTTTGAATCTGATTGACAGGGCAATAAAATGACTAATGAAATTTGGTACAAGTGAATGTGACGTGATGCATGTGAGGGAAGAAACAATCCTAACGTACATACAAAATGGTAGGTGCTGAGAAGATCATTTCCATTAAGACATGAGACATTGGAATCACAATAACTTTATAGGAAAGTCTGATACTGTTGAGCAATTGAAAAAAATAAAAGATCATATTAGAAATCAGTGAGAAAGGAACATAAATCAAAACAGAGACCATGCTACTGTATATATCCATTTTCTACCAATATATTGATTACAGTATACAGTTCTAGCTTTTTGGCCCTCTTGCTTCTCTCTCCCTTCTTTCACAAGCATATAGTAAAAAGGTTGGGTGCAGAGAATAAGGATTATCAAGTTTATAATTATTTTTATATGAGGAATATCTGTTCACCTGAGGGAAGAGGGAGGGAAGTATACTATTTATTCCTGAAAGAAAGATGCCTGAGGGAGTTACGATAGCAGTCTGTAACCATGAGTGGCATGGACAGGCATATATGCTTTTGATACATTTTTTTTTTGTATTTAAATACTGAAGGACATCAAAAGAGCTGGTAGGAGCTATATCTAAAACAAACAGAAAAAGGTCTTTTTTTCAGGAATGAATAGTAGGCCTGTGATATTTGTTGATGCTGAAATTTGTTGATGCCTGTTGATGTTGATATTTTAGTTTATGTTGTGTTCTAGGGGAAACTGGACAACTTTATGTTGGAGAGATCCACTAAGGGCCATTAAATTAATGGATATTACAATGTGAATGGAAGTAAGTTGGAGGACAGGAAAGCAAGTGCCATACACAGTTCTTCTCTTCCTTAGGCATTTATCTGTAATCAGTGCTAAATATAAGATACTCAAGTAAGTGAACCTTTGTCCCACTCATTTTGGCCATTTGTATGTTTAAACTGCAGTGAATCACCACAGAACTGAAGTCCAAGACTTTGGAATATTTGGATACTGGATATTGTTTGGAATTGTGCTTCCATGAGAAGTGCCCACCTCCAAATGCTTAACAACCAATCTAACAAATTGTGTAAATGTTGTAAATGGCATGCCCAATAGGGAGTAAATTCCTTCCTGACACAAATAAGTAATCATTTTGTATCTGATGCATGAATTTATTGCCTACATTTTAACAAGTAGAATTACAATTAAAGGGCAAAAAACTGTCAAACCCTTTTACAAATTCAACCACAGCGTTAGACTTCTGGGTTCTAAATGGTCTGAAATGTTCAGGGAATCATTGAAAACGCAGAAAAAAACCTCAGTTACTGCAGTTCAGTTTATGTTGCCTAAGATAAATGGAAGGAACTTCAGAGATTTATAACAATGCCAGAGATAGCAGTTCTTTAGAGGCTGTTGACTATTCCTACCAGGCTCATGGAAGGAATTCTAATAGTCTCATCCAGACACAGAAAACTGTTAGGGGCAGGGGAGTGGGAGTAGAAGAAAATGTCTGAAAGAGGGGGAAAAAAAAAGATTTCCAGGTTTTAGAAAATAGTAAAGTAATGGAACAAATTGCCCACACGTGGAAACGATGAAATTAATTTTTCCCATGTAAAGTTGGACTGATCTGTAGCAGGAGTATAGCAACCAATTTCTCACTTATGTATTGTACAGAGTGTGGGGAAGACACTTAATTCAGTGCCAGAAGATAAGACCTTAGTACATTTGCTGTTGTTTCTGCATCAGGCTGCAGACAGACTGAATACACACTCATTTCTTCCATTCTGTTTTTTTAGGATTGCTCATGCTGCATATTCATTAGTGAAACAATATGGTGGTTCCCTCACCTCCTTCCTTGCAGGCTAATACTGACTTTCTTATTCTGTTGGTTACTGGTTTTCAGAACATAAGTGTTCTTTAAAAGCATAAGTGATGTGGGAGTGCTTTCATGTGTTACAGTGAATTTCAAGCCTTCACACAGACTAATCATGTCACCTTGTAAATCTCATCATTGTCACAGGGAGGATTGCCATTTGCTCTGAAAGGCACTCAGGGTTTGCTGCTGGTAGATTTAGAGCTGTATTTGCTGACTACAGTGACCAGTGTAACTTTTTAAAACTTCCTCTTTCCTATTCTACTCTTCACCAACGTTGTTTTAAACCACCCGGTTAAGAGACTTTGCTAGACTTCAGAATCTCTTTCTCCGCTTCACAACTTTTTAACTCTACATGTCTATATAACTTGGTCAGAAACAATTGAGACAGCAAAAATCTTTTGAGAAGGATCAAGGTAGTACTTTAGATTTTCGTTTGCAAAATCTCTACCTCAGGGGAGAATTAAGAAAGGAAAAGTCTTTAGAGTGCAGTGATACTTCTGCAACCTTCACTACCAGGAACAGGACAGGAACCAGGAACAGATACAGAGGTTTTTGTTCTCTTTCAGAAGGATGGAAGTCCTATCAGGCCAAACTTTCTAATAATAAGAAAGAAGGCTGTACAACTGCTAAAGATAAGTATTTAATTTTTTTTAGAGAAATTGCCTATCACCAGAGTAGCCTTCTGGACTACTAACAGTGTCACCTCAAGGGTAAGCTGTAAATCTGAGGATCAATGTTTTTTCCAAGAAAGAGTTAGATGCAATGGAAGCCTGGCCCTTGTTTGTAATAAATGAGAAGAGCAAGCCTAAGAAGAGAATAATGGGGATACTGACTAAGGGTGATGCTTGGCCCCTGGACTGAAGGTACTCTGGCATCTGCTCTGACCTCATAATTGCCTGGCTGGATCCTAGAGAAGCTATCACTTCTGAAACTAGAAGCCAGTGTTTACCCTCACTTTAGTAGCAATCCAACTCAGAATCCTAGAAGCTGAGACTAGTCACCACCAGCATTTCGTAGTCCGCTCAAAGCTTAGGTCAGACCATGGCACACCAGATTTCTTATTTTATCTACCACTGCGTATCTGTAGACCATGGAAGAACAACCACTGTCTCTGAAACCTTAATCTCAGAGTGTGCCTATCTCCAAGAGGCTGTAGAAGTAAATAAAAATGCCCAGCAAAAGTTCAGCCTTTTTCTTTCAAACAGAACTCGTGATATTGCTGTTGTCAGATCCACCTCCATCAGTGGAGCCCAAACCTGCATAATCTCATAAAACAGGCTTAGCACTTGCCTTTAGATTGCCCTAATAACAAATGGATGCCAGAAGCGTCACCTGAATTTTGCAGTGATTACCTGAAATTGTACATGGGTAGGGAAGAGCAATGAAAGCAAAATCTATATTTAAGGAAGGCTGAATGTAAAGGCAGAAAGTTTTCTGAAAAAAATTACATTTTCTTCAGCAGGTTTCCCCGAGTTATCAACGCACACATGCGTGTATACTAAGCTTGTTCCTTTCCCATAAACACAGGAGCAGCTTTGCAGGAGGTTGTGTGAATGCACTACTTATGATGCTAAATCCACAAATATGTTTTTGATTTTTTTTTTACTATAACTACTATGCATTTAGGAAACTACAAAATACTTCTTTATACTTTTTCTGGGATCTCCATCAGATTGTTTTCTGGCATTTTTGCAGTAATTTTCATTTGCTTTTATTTAAACTATCATATTATAAGGACCTATTTAGGAAATTATTTTGAAGTATAATATGATGACATATATGATGAAAAATTTTTAACAGACAGATATTGTATTACTGATACTGTAAAATTAATTGAAACTATAACAGTAATTGTGTTATGTGAGAGAATCCTTGTTGGTCTTTAATTTCATTATTTAATTCTTTTTCTTCTTAATAGTTTTTAATGTATCATATTTTCTATATAAATGGCTTTACTGACCTAAAGAATTATAGAATCCTTTAGGTTTGAAAAGACCTTTGAGATCATCGAGTCCAACCATTAACCTAGCACTGCCAAGTCTACCACTAAACCATGTCCTTAAGCACCACATCTACACGTCTTTTAAATACCTCCAGGGATGGTGACACAATCACTTTCGTGGACAGACTCTTCCAATGCTTGACAACCCTTTCATTGAAGAAACTGGTTGCAGATTAAAATGTTAAGAAAATGTTCAACTATTGACATGTAGATGTAAAATGCCTATGTATTTGTTATCACTCTTTTAATGAAAATAAAATATGATAAGACAGTAGGTAAGAAAAAATGGAATGAGACTATTTAAAACATATGTATTACATCTTTAATAATTCTCTACTGTTCTTCATTACAGAAGTTATCATAAATAACATGATTAAAAGGTTTTGGCAATGTAACAAATCATCTTCATCCCTGAACACAGAATTATTTAAAGACGTAAGTCATGAGCTCCATTGGTTTAACTGAGTTATGAATTATCCCTCTTATGAGCCTTCTGAGCATATCTCACTATACTGCCTGACAATCTTGACAGAGACAGTTAATTCACAAAGCAACAAGAAAAAACGAAACAAAGTAAAGAGTGCTTAAAAATAAGAAAATTAAGCTAAAGTCATAGCAAATTGCTGGTGCTTTATTTAAAAGATGCAAAAATATGTATGAAAAAGTGTATATATTTATCTGCCACATAGTGTACAGTTATGAAAATAAAGGTCTTTTACTATAACATTAAATAAATAATTTTTTTTCATGTTTATTTGTTTTCCTTTTTCCTGTAAGGCTGTAATGAACATACTTTTTTTTTCCCCCGGACTAACTAATACCTTCTTAATGTATTGTCTTTTTATATTTGATAGACCATTCCTGACTACCACTTTGAAGAACTGTCATGGTGGAGGTGGGATGTTTTTCATTACAGCAAAACCAAAGAGAAACAAGGTTAGCGATACCAGTGCTGAGGTGGAGGCGACTGCTACTTTAGTGTTTCCTCCAGAGTTAGCTTTGAATATTTGAGGGGCACGATATATTGAAGAAAGTCAGAATGGAGCTGTGTAATGCAAGACATGGTAAGGAGAATAGAAAATAGCTTAGACATTTGCTACTCAGTTCTTAAAATATCTTTCTTCTTAGTTTCTATATAGCCTCTTATTTTAAATTGTTAAAGATTTCCTTCTTAGGTTTTTTTTTTTCATTTAATCCTTAAAGGACATATATAAAAAGTCATCATAATGCCTTACCACAAATAAATACACATGATATTTGAGTATGCATGGAGACTTCATCAGAGAGCTAAGTATGTGTTTCAGATTTGTTCTGAATTAAGATTTTTTTTTTTACCTTGTAGTTTTACCCTTGTACTTGCAATTTCATCCAGATTCTTTTAAGCTTCCCATAAGAGATTAAGCTGCCTTTAATGGAAACTGGATAAAGTCTAACTAAACTGGAATTACTAAAAAGCTGTATACCATGGAAATCAAGTTGTCACATAGTTTAAAAAGTCATAGATAATACTAACATGCTTTTTCCTGAGGCAATAGTATCTGATTTAATATGGTAATACTCTTGCATCCACTACAGAAGCAGACCTTCATACATGTATTTCTTGCTTATAAAAATATTGTTTTAAGGTTATCTTGAATTGCCATCACATTTTAAAACAGAAATGTCAGTATTGTTCTCAGTCAGAATTTCATTACAACTCTTAATATTCATTACAAATTTACTTCCAGTAGACACTGAGGGGCTTTTAGCACATATGACGTTTTTTGTGTTAAAAGATTTTCATCATTAATTTACAATAACGTGTTAAAATTGCCATTTTCACCCTGACTAGCCCGTGAAATCAGTTGTCTTTCTGATTTATTGGGAGCTTAGCATATTTTCACAAATGGGATAGAGGAATAGATGGCTTCTGAGAAACAAGTTTCCTCTTTATAGATATAAAAAGTCTTATAACAAATCAATTCTGTCATGAAAATTAGAAGTACAAGGCATACTGTGGATCATAGGATTTTTTTTCTGAGTGATTGTAGACTGAATATTTTGCTTTCATTATATCTTAGCTGAGCAGAAAAGGTCATTTTTATTTACTGATGGTTTTGGTCACATGGGAGCAAAACAGTTACTGTCAAAATTCCAAGTAAGTATGGGATGAACTTTCTGCATCTCACAAAGAATATTAAGTTATTATGCCCAATGTATTAGAGATGTGGCACGCCTCCTATGTTAGCAGCTGAAGATTAAATAATAGAGAATACAAAAGTTAAAATAAAAAAGAATGAAGGACATAAGACTGATCATGTATGATCTTTGAGACATAAAAATAACATCAGAAAAAACATACAAAACTGTTGGCAATATGTCAGAATAAGGACTCCTCAGATTCACACCTACTTCAATATTGTTTGATAATATGAAAAAAGTGTATCTGATATTTTTTGAAGTATAAATTTTTTGATGGATAAAAGTAATATTAACGTAAATAAAACTAGTTCAAATTGGCATTAGGAAAATGAAACTCATTAATAAACCATGTTAAGAGGACCTGAAGCAGCTCTGAGCAAACAATACAGAACTCTAGATTGTTTTCAGTAACAAAGATCATTGAAAAGATATAAAATATTTATCACAACTTCATAGAATGTATTCTATTAATTAAGATGCTCATTGAAAATTTGGTATGAATTCTGTCAAATTTAATTTTTGAACAATTTTGTATAAAAGAAATGTATTTTTCTAATGATACAGTCCCTTTCTGACTAACTTCTTTAAAAACATCTTTGAGTCCCCTTGAGCCCTTTGGATTTCAGAACAGAAGATACTTATGTCTTAGAGCGCAATACAGTTTCATTTTAAAACCGTACAGATTGTTATTCCCTGCCCCTCAAATAAGATTTCAGGCACTGCCATGTTCCCATTTTCTCAGTTTTCAAAACCAAAATGTATTTTTTCAGTGGTTCCTGTGACCTTGCTATAAGGAACATATATCAGCTCCTCAGCTTCCCAAGGCATGGAGGGCATTATCCAACCTGATGAGTCTGGCCTCTCACCTCTCTGTCCTTTTTGAAGGGCAAATGTGGTTTTGAAAATCTAGAAAGAGTATGTTCCCCTTTTCCTTTCCAAATCTAAGCTACTCTTCTTGTTCTTCAAGGGCTAGCAAATGCAATATGCACTTTACCATTGAGTCAATGTCTAATCCCATATTTTGTGATATTTCCTAAACAGATAGAATAACACAATTCTTCTTAATCTGTCAGCCTGATGAATCTATAGCATTTGGTTGAGAGTCATAGATGTAGAAATAAAAAGCTCCCGTATCACCAATTGAATTCTGAGACCATCAGGACCACAGCACATAATCATCAGCAAGGGAGTTATATATTGTAGAGTGTGCTCCAGCCAACCAAATGACATTGCTTTATGGCATCATATGGTATTTAAAGTGCAAATGATTTCTAAGTGTTAGAGCATTAATTAGAGAACATTCTGGGTGCAAAAGCTCTAAACACCATTATGTTGTGTCCTATCGCAAGGAAATACGTGTACTAGCAAACAGTCAAACAATGGGAGTTACTCCTCATTATTTCAGTAAGAATTAAAAATGTAAAACACCCAAATAAGTCAATGTTTTCACAGCCCTAGAAGTGAATAGCAAATAAAACAAAGAAGTTTGATTTTGTGTAACTATGCAATAATCAGATACAAATAAAGAAATATATATATATATATATAAAAGATTAATTAGTTCTAGCATTTTCCTATTCCACAAATTGGAAATAGTTTTTACTTCCATTTCTCTGAAAAATCAGATCTTTTTATCTGCTAGAACATAAAACCTTGCTACATTCTGAAGGCCTAACACTGTATGTTATTCAGATGAATAGCACCACTAAAATTCATCCAAATCTGAGAATAAAATTACTTTCACATACTTCTTAACTAATGTATTTAGTAAGAAAATCATTGATCTCTGAAATTTTGATTATGACTCATTGCACAACCAGGAATACGGGAAAGAATTTAATGAAATCAAAACCAGGGAAGATATCTGCTTTTTCTTTGGCTTCATGACCATTTCTATATTGTGTTTTCAGGGTGTTTAAAATGACACTGGGAGATTAAAGTGTCCCTAGTCCCCATCTGATCTGGATTATAAAGTTTAGAACATTTCTTGCTCTTCCTCTCTGTTTCTTTTCATTAGATGTAGCACAAGGAACTCAGTGCATCGGATCTCCTGACAACAACCAGGATTTGGCACTGCAGAGCCTATAGGGATGCTCTGAATTGCCAGTGACAAAGGAAGGGAGTGCAAGATAAGAGCTAAGGTCATTTTACCACCCTCATGACCAAGTTTCCAATAAATCAGTACTTCTACTGGCCTGACAAAAGGCCATCTTTGTGGTCTGTTTTTTTTTTTTTCAATGCTTATGAGTATTGCCAAGGCTGATAGCTTAATGGAGTATAAACTGTTGCAGCATAAAACATTCTGTCAACACATTCCTCTCCGAATTCTAGCTTATGTAAAGCATATTTTTAACCCTTGAAGAAATAATCAAAATCAATCTCGAGGGAAAAAAAAAAGAAACAGAACTGTGATAAAAGTCAAAAATGCTCACAAATGTGAAAAAGTATTTCATTTTAATGTTTTACTGCATGGAGCTTCATGGAGATAAAATTGTGGTTGACTGATACTCAAACACATAGCTTTAAAAAATCATAACATGCTGTTAGACATCCTTCAGTGCAAAAACCACAAGAGTTCCGATATCCTTGTAGTACACAGTACTTAATTTTTCTTCTCAGTTAATTTCTTAATGTGACAAGTACTGTGATAGACGCTATTATTGTTCACAAGTGTATTTCTGTATTGAAGTGTAATGCATTTTGCTTTCCATTTGCATTTGGGAAACATAATTTCTTTGTTTTGTGCTGAGGTCAAATGTCATGCTACTATTTGTACAATATGATTTTGTTGCTCTCATTTTCTGTTAAAATTCATGTCTCTGGTAATCAAGGAGGTGGCTTCTACTATGATAAAAGAATCTATCACTTCCATCTTTACACTATTAAATGTACAGAAAAGTTGTGTTTAGCTACTGTTATAACATTTTAAAAGCTGACTTGCCTACCAGTAGAACCATGCCTTACTTTTTATGGGTCAAGAGATTTTCCATAAAAACAGTAAAGCTATACTGGTACATACTGACAAATGGAGCAAATAGTTAGAGAAAAATCTAATTTTAACAAGAGTTTCATTGACCTACAAATGGTAAAAAGAACATCAAGTGGTCAGTCACAAAGCACAGTTTCTTGCCTATTTCAGCAGTTATTGATACTTTGCTAAGGGTATCTATTGAGATATCTATTGATATATTCAAGGAAAGAAGATATGGAAGGGAAATAGTAGTTTGCAAATTACATTGTAACAAAAAAATGTAATTCACTAGCTATTACAGCATACATTTGTGAGGGCTTTCTGAAAACTGCTTCTTAAAGATTATCAATATAATTCTAAATTGTAGTAATAGCTCAGCAATTTCTCTATAAATTAATCAGGACTGGAATCTGCAATCACAGGCTCCATTTTAATACTTTTGAGATTTGGCTAAATTTGACCCAGATCAGTACAAGCACTTTCTTGATTTTGAAATCAGTTTAAGATTCCACAACTGCATAAACACATACAGTTCATTCTAAGGAAACCTGTCTCTAAATTTAACAAGCAAGGAATATATCTGCTAGATCAGGAATAAAGCACACAAACTAACCATGCCTTACAGTTTTCTCCAAAGTGTACCTCTAAGTTTGTGTGTTTAAAGTTATTAACTGGATTGCCTGACACTTTCAAAATCCTGCTGAGTTTCCTAGGTGCACATCACCTCAAAGCTTAATGAGCACTGTCAAAGTAAATTGAATATATGTTTCCTGACCAACCAAATCATCCCTTGTTGGTAGAGTTATATCTTGGAAGGGCCTATGGTGTATTTACTCCTGCCAAACAGCAGAAACCCTAATTGCATTGCTTCAGTTTGTGAGATGATAACGAGTTTTTGTATCGATGTTAATTGTGGTCCTACAACAGCTACAGTTGTCCTAGCATAATTAAAGACAGAGTGAAATAAAACAATGCCACTTTTGAAACACAGCAAGCCCTTTGTGAGGGGGCAATCATGTTAACTAGTGATGAGAATTGTGTTAAAACAAACAAACAAAAAGATCTGAGAAGTTACCAACACAATATGTGCTTTTTGTGTCTCTTTTCAGAGTTTCCTCTTTTGTATTAGATAGTGCATGCTGGTAAGTGAAACCTGTTTAATAACCAAGTCACTTGTGCATTGGCTGCAAATTGTATAGTTGAAAAAATTATTTTATTTGAGGATGAGTGGAAAGATTCATTTTTGTTATTAAAAATCAAATGCATTTTCACAAAATCAGGATACTCATATTTATTTTTTGGTGCTACATGGCAGGTTTAGTCTAGAACAGAGCTCAGAATTCACTAAAGGTTCACTGCACATGGGACCTGCTAAACCAGGACTGTTTAGAAGTGCACACAGTAATCAGTTTAACTCACTTCAGCAATTTGATGGAAGCTCAAATTCCTAAGAGTTAAATTTATGTATGGAAGATAATATTAACTACCCGTCAGCTATCCTATGTGCATCAGAGAGTGGAATTGTCGGGGTTGGACTTGGAAATATATTGCCCCTCCTCTGCAACCTTTCCTGGCAGGTCAAGGAAGAAACCTGCTGTCATTATGCCAAGTGCAGTTTATGTTCTGTAAGTGTAAATCTAAAGTAAATTCATGCAGTTTGACAAAATTACTGTACCTTTACATGGAGGTAACTAAGAGTAGGATTTCGCAAAACTTCTCCCATTGTCAGAATCGTGTCCAGTTAATTCTAAAAACAGACTACTTTTCTCAAGCGATCTGAAGCGGTTTCAAATCTCATACAAGATCATAATATCCATAAGGTGATATATCCATTATTAAATGGAAGCATTTTCTTAATAGTTTGCCAGGAAACAGATGAAGATGCAGTTAGTCTAATAGCTGTGAAATCCATGTTACACTCATTAGAGATGATTTGCAAGCTATAGAACAGCCAAGACTTTAAGGATTTGCAGAGTGAAAGCATTGCACTGCACAGATTATAGTCCTAATTTGTGTAGGATTAACTAATAGGGGATTCGGCATTTTTTTGAATTCTACTGGTGTACAGGCTAGCAATTTCTATTTTAGAAACCTGGAATTAAAATAAAGGTTGCAGTGATCATTCTGTGATGTGATAATTATTAATGTCATATATGTTCAAGGAGGCAAATGTTTCCTTTACATTAAGCTCAAATAAAATAAAAAATTCAGACAGATGTTTCATTGCAGACACAAGGGCAATATAAGCGGTATCCCTTTAGCTTTGTGTGACATTAAGAAATTCTTATGAAATTCATATGGTTGTTGAAGCTTTTGCCACTACTTTATATGGTTCAACACTTTCACTTACACTGAATCTAAATCTAGTTTCTTCTAAACAAGGCGCAGACATCTTTGTTTATCTGCTTATCACCCTTTCAGATTGTAAAATCCTGTACATCTTTTTGACCTGAGTAAATTAGACAAATCATTCTTTCCGTCATCCCATACAGAAATTCTTCTTTTGCTGGATAACATACCTTATCTGCCAACCGTGTTTGCTTCATTCCTATTTCCATATATTTTCTCATTGAAGAATTTGAAGTGTAGAAGATTGTTAAGCATTCAAATTAAAATCAAGGTTTCTAAAAAATTAATCCTGTATTATTGTTGGAAAAATAACAAGTAATATTTAGGCAGCTACGTTTTACATTTTTTAGATGCCTCTGAGGACTTCTAATAGTATCTCTAGCTTTTATGTGCACTTGGTTAGAAGGCAACAGGACCATTTTTTTAAGTTCAGTTCTTGGTCTTTAAGCTAAACTTTTTTGATAATTACAGTCTTTCTAAGAAATAAGTGCAATAGCCTTTTGACATCTCCATTGGCTTACAGATTACTGCCAAGATACACAACTCAAGTCAAAGTTTTTTGTTGGCTTTTTGGCTTAGTCTTTGAAAGAAATAATTCAAGTAGGGATGCAGGTTTGATTGTTGTTGTTATTATTAACTCTATGTTCCTTGCCTCATTGAGATTAACTTTAATTTTCATCATATTTTAGCTCAGCAATTGCTTTGGTGTGCTATGGCATCACTGGGATTTAAATTGTTTAGTATTCCTTTCCTGAGTCTTGACTTACCTAAATTGTGTCACTTTATCTTTCTTCTCAAAAAAATGTACTTTCAATGCTAAATAGTAGAAAGTGAGAGAATGAGTTTTAGTTGACACAGTCACTAAGCCTGCACTTTTTTAATTGTGCATGCTGCATTTTGGTATAAAGCTATGATCTTAATTATGCTTTTTGGCATATGAACATGTTTCAGAAAAATTCTGGAGTGTATTATGATGAAAGCAATAAAATATTTGTTAGTCTTAATGACATATTTCTAATTCAAGCAGATTTTCACAGAGAGAACTCCATGGCTGTAAACAAGCTTTACACTGCAAGAAAAGCTTTGCTATATAAAAATGTCTACCAGTTTTACAAAGTTCACTACAAAAGTTATTTTGACTTGATTCTACCTTTAACTTAAGTTCCTGGCAGTTACTGTTTTTGCTTTTGAGTAATGTTACAGGGCAATTTAATCATTACTACTTAGTTGCATATAAGACTTGGCTGAAAGAATTTATTTAGATTAATGGTACATAGATAACTTAAATAACAGGTAACACATACTGCAATTTAACATCAGCTTCTCCTTTTCATTTTTAGCTGCTGGATAACATTCCTTTCACTGAACAGATGAAAGGGATTTATTTCCTTGCTAGTGTTGCAGATGCTTTGTCTAATGTGAAAACATCTAAGTTATTCTGATATACACATATGTATGCACATCTCATGTTAACAGCAGTATCTCCTGAAGATCAAAGACTGCTTAAATTTCAAATTTTAGCAGAGAGAACATGAGCCATACATGTTCTATAATCTTTTTGCTGTTCACCTGCACAAAGTCCCAGACCTCTGAAGAGCACACCACTGCTCAGTTTAGCTTCCCCTTCATGGTTGCTGTCAGGATTCTGTGAAAGAAAGAAAATGCAATTTTAAGGAAAAAAATGTTATTATCTGCTTTACGATGCTGAATTATTTGGCATGATAAACTAAGCTAAATGCTGTGATCTGTTTTTTTGTGTTTGACTTGTAGCCATTAGCACTACAGATGTTCAGGTGCAAAAGATGAGATTAAATGTTTTAGACCTCAGAATTTGAAGAATTTCTGATTCTATGAAAGCAGGAAAAGGATGTGAAAGTGTATCAGTATGAGTGGTTTTACTGTGGTAAACAAACACATCCTTAAAATAATAGCACTTTGATGTGAAACACAGTCCCACAGCAATAATACTCTGACGACATACTAATGACTAATTTAATGATCACACAAATTTCCTAAAACTTTCAAAGCATTTTGGTTAATAAGTGCCCTCCTTCAGGAGAAAAAAAAGCACTAAAAAACAACAAACAAACATTTTTTAAAGCATAAGCAAAGGAGGGCACGACGATAAGAGGGAAAATAAATTGTTGTGTCCTCACAAAGCTTTCCCTTTAACTCCCTTGTAAATACAAATACAAAAGCCTAGCTTGTACTGCATTTACTAAACACTACACTGCCTGATGTTAAATGAAGGACTGAAGGTCAGGAAACTGATGAGCGTATAAGGAGTAAGATTATGGACAGAATAGTAAAGAGAAAATAAAAAAGTCTCTGGTATAGTGTAGAATGTTTTGGAAAGCCAAACCCCTTTCACAGAACAAATTGACACAACGAATTTTAAACAAGAAGATTTAGTAGCTTTGGGCCAGCAAAACATGATAGCTTTCAGTGAACATGGTTCCACAGAAAAAATGTTTTGCTGAATTGGGATGCCAGTAGAGAAAAAATGAAGCAGGACACAGTATGTCTCGTCCAGAAATTCAGTGACTTAATTAGAATGGGAGAACTAGTTTAACCACTGCAGAAAATACAACAACAAATGTTCTTTTCAATCTCCTTTCATCTAGCCATTTAAAGAAGGAGCAATGGTGAAACATTGCCCTAGATGCTTCCTGTACTTTCAGGCCTTTTCTGAGGGCAATTGAACTACTGTCATTCTCTTTTTTGTGGGGAGGTCTCAGGAATTGCTATGATTTGCAGAAAAAAATTCTTTTGCTTCTTTCAGAATTCAGGCATACACCACTTTGGATGGAGATGTGTGGTTTCTGCTAGTAGTTCATCATGTCTTTACATAGCTGCTGAACAATACTTCAGTGCTTTAAAGGTAAGCAAGATCCAGATATCCTCAAGTGCATGAAGCTTCTGCATTACCTGTTATTTCATAAATGGCTTTTGAGTTTCTTGCATAATACTTCTGGAAATGAAATTTGTAATTGGGGTGTATGTGTGTGTATGTGTACACATATTTTTTTATATATACATATAAAAACATGTATATGTAGCATACATGATAAATTGTATAAAAACATCTACATCGTGCAATTTTTTTGCTTTCAAAAACTATGTAGGGCTTCCCAATAGTATGAAAATAACATCCTAGAAAAAGATTATCAGTTGAAAAATTAACCGAACTCCATCAGAGCATCATGTAGTAGTGAAAGCTGCCCTAGAACAGAAGTTGTACTCCCAGGTAAAAATTGAGTCACAATGAAGTGGCTTTTTTCATAATACTCCTGTCATTTCCCGTTTTGTCTCCTGTGTTGCTCATTCATACAACTGAAAGGCCACTAAAAATGAAAAAATGTATACTAAATTTTTTAATAGGAATAACAATTTGCAGATTCATAAGAAATCTTCCATAATGCTCTTGGCTTCAAAAGCAGCTAAAGTACTGACTGAAAACTGACACTTTCTACTAAGAGTGTTAACAAGTTGCCTTCAATGGAGAAGAAAGAATTAGAAATATTGACATATATTACAGTATAACTAAATGAAGAGATGCAATAATAATAAGCCAACTACAGATATTGCAAGGGCTTCTGTATGGTTATGGCAACTTTTATTAATAAGTTAATTGTCTCAAGCATGAATGAGTCATGCTTAGCCGTTCTTCTACCATTAACATGCATTTTAAATGATAGATTCTTTCTCTGTTATTTATCTTTTTTTTTAAATTTAAATAGACTGAATACAAATTACCTGTTAATGTAATTATGCATTATAGAGAAGTACTGAGATATCCTGAATCTTGCATAAAGATGAGTAAAGTAAAATTCCATGAAGTTAAGATGTTCGAGTTCTTGGTTCATACTGTAGGAGGGAAAATCCTGAACTGCAAAAAAAGGAAAATGTTTTCTCTGTTTTTCAATTAGCTTTATTAAACACTACTAACTAGCAATGAACCAGGATAAATCCCAGATCTTTCTGTGATGCTCTGTGCCCAGGTGTGGCAAAATCTCTTAATGGTGCTGGAACAGATTTCTTCAGGAGATGTGTAAGTATCTTCCTTATATACAGAGGAGGGTTTATACAGCTTTTCCAGAAAGCCTTAGCTGCAAAAAAGTTATGGGCATGCACTGGACCTGGAATTAATGGGCACAAAGAATATAATCTGTTTTCTCCTTGGGGCTGCTATATTAATTTTCCTGATCCCTGTTACTAGTGATCTCACTCACAATATGAACTACTCATTTGTTGCTTTCTTAACTGCTTTATCTTCCATTTCCTTTTCTACTAATGCCGTCACAGGAACCATTTTCTCTCAATTCCCTTTTGTTGGTTCTTTCTTTCTCTTTCTCTTTGCGCTATTATGTCCCTTTGTTTTCCAACTACAAAAACATATAAAGAGACATACAACCATACCCCTTGTTTTCTTTATTTTATCTTTTTGTTCTCTTTTCCTTTCCTAATCTGAGTCTTGCAGGCAGACTAGAGATGTCAGTAAGGCACCTGTGTTATAATTTATTAATCGACAGAAATGTAGAAGAGGAGAGATCACAATGGACAGCAAGATTTGGCAGTCATCTGTAAAGATTTTTCTTTAAAGTCGATGGTCTCCACTGTCTTTGAGCAACTGGCATGAAAAGCAACTTGCCTTTTGAGAAGCAGAATTGGTGAGGAATTGTGTGTTTGTTTTCTTCTATGTTTTAATGAGGAGAGCTACTTTTGACTGTGTAGCTCAGTTACCAAAAAGAAAAAAAATTTGAAACTCTCAGACTTGCCAGCATTATAAGCATCAGTGAAATAATTGCTCCATTTCCAGTAGGCACTTCATATTATAATTAACCAGTAGTGATTTTTATTAAAAATGAATCATATTATGGCTACTGTAATCTGGTATCCTACAGTTAGTGAGACAGATGGTACATTTTTAAATTTTATAAATATAAATGAGCATATTAATATCATTAGGAATTAACGTTAGTAATATCAAGTATATTTATGATAGATTTTTCTGGAATATGTTTTTTTAACTCTGTATTTTGGATATAGGAAATAATGTATTTTGATGGTTGCTTTCTAATTTAAAAGACTTACTTTCTAGAACAAAAACAAGTCCCTGAGATGCAACTTCTAATTCAAACTGTTATCTTGCAAAATATTACTTTACAGAATTTTTTGTACTTCTCATGGAGGTTTAAAAGGAAGAAAGGAGTGTGAGGAAAAAAATAGAAAAGATATCCATACAGTGGATTATAGTGGATTATGACATTTGAAAAAATAAGCAAGCCTGTAGCACAAATTACTTTTGTGTGCTCAACCAATCTATTGCTTTTCCAAAGTAATAAATAGATATTAAGCTGGATTGTTATATACTGGAAACTAAAAGTCATTTTCAACTTTGGATAAAAATGGTTGTTGCTTTTTTATTTCCCATATAAACAATTTGAAAGTCCAGATTTGTCAGAATTCCCAATAGCTTATTTCATATATATTTTGTGTAGCTAAAGGCAGTCAAATAATAAAAAAAGTGACCCTCACTGAAGATGTGTTTTCATTTACTTTGTTAGCAGACCCAAAATTTTATCCATCTTCTCTCCCATATTAAACGTAGCTATTATGCCTTGCTAATGAGATGTGCATTTGTGTTTATTGCTGAGAGTTTTGAGGACTCAGAATATAACCTAGGTACTTTTCTCTGAACAGATGAGAGTTGTTTTCTATATATTTATGCATTCCGCTGCTATGCCAAACAGGCTTTTGAAGGAGATCTGGGACTGTGTACTGGGCCTGGCTGGGATGGAGTTCATTTTCTTCATAGCAGCCCATATTGTGCTGTGTTTAGATTGGTGACCAAAAGAGTGTTGGTAACACACCAATGTTTTGGCTATTGTTGAACAGAGCTTGCACAGCATCAAGGCCTTCTCTGTTTCTCCCTCTGTCTCCCCAGCAACTAACTTGGGGATGGGCAAGAGGCTGGGAGGGACACAGTTGGGACAGCTGACCCGAACTGACTAAAGAGACATTCCATACTGTACAACACCATGCTCAACAATAAAAATAGGGGGGAGTTTTTCCAAAGTAGCCATTGCTTGGAGGCTGGCTGAGCATCTGTCTGCTGGTAGTGATTTTTGCATCATTTGTGTTTTTCTTTTTTTCCTTTCTTCTATTAAGCTGTCTTTATTTTGACCCACAAGATTTTGCCCTTCTGATTCTCTCCCTCATCTGACCGTTAGGGGGAGGAATAAGTGAGCGGCCATGTGGTACCTAGCTGCCTACCAGAGCTAATGTAGTACAGACTGGAAGTCATGTTATTACAGCGCTAACATCCAGGGCAGTAATAAACTATGTTGTGAGCCTTTCAAACCTGAGCTAGTGTTGCTGCACAGTACTATGTAGATACATCAGCTTCAAGTGAAATGGATTGGTAGCTACTCCATCACCTCCATCACAGTCCATTGCATATGGGACATTCGCTGCTTGATTCTTCTGTGCACGTTAAGTGAATTTTGTCCTGAAGGCATGACTGAAACTAATGCAAAGATATTAAACAATTTGGTAGCTCAAGTAGTTTATCGTTCATCCTTTTGGAAAGTGGGTGGATGAACAGTGCAACAGAAGCTTCCTTTGTGCTTTAGCTTGTATCTCAGGATGATTTAATTAACCTTCTTAAAAAGGATCACTGCAGCTAAGCCAAAGGCTTTTGCATGTCAGTTGCAACTGGAGTAGAGGCAACTCACAAGAACAAGTCCAAGTTAACTCTACAGAGATCACATACCCTATATGCTAAACATTTTCTTCCCTCATTCAATAAACAAACACTAGCTTATACAAAAATTTAAGGCATTAATGAAGGTCAAATTCAGCCAGTATTGACTAATTAGCAAGAAAAAATCATTAGTTTAGGACCTTCAACCTGGAGTCAAAGGTGTAAAGCCAACTGCATGTCCTAAAAAAATAATTATACACTTAAAGTGAAGGTAAGATTTATAATTGGATTTTTTTGTCCTGGTTAATTAGATAATTAGTATGTACCAGCATCGTTGCATACTGTGGAAATGTATGCATAAAATAATGCAGAAGAACATTTTGAAATTTAGCAATATTAGTTCATATGCATGTATTGTTCAAATAATATATGCAAAATACTAAATTTGGGGTGAAGATGAAGGTTTGTGACTTTGGATGCTGGATGATGATGTAGTCTTCATAATTCTGGCTTATCATGTTCTCAGTGGCATCAAACTTCATTAAAAAGGCTTTCAGAATATGTCTACCAAGGACAGTGTTTAGATGTACAAGGGAAAATTCTGGTCATCTGCTCTAATATACTGAAATCTACGGATGTCTTGAACATGAAGGAACAGTAACATACTTTTAGAAAACAGTAAATGCGTGGCAAACTTTGTCATAATGTGACTTGAAGGAAAATGGCAAGACATTTAAAAACCAAAACCAGACTTGGATTTTATAATTAACAGAATCGATATCCTAAACAGAAACACCAACTATATTTAAAACAAGAATCCTGATGTGTATTTGAATTTTATACTATTCGTTTTATCTTGATGAACTGTACATCGTACTGCACTGCAAAGGGTTCATAATTTAAAATAACATGAACATTATGGATGAATGGATACAGACATATTGGGAACTTGGTAGAAAGAGCAAGCTTAACATCAGTTAAGTACTAAAGAAGCAGGACACGAAGTATCTAGGAAAAATAGAGTAGGTTATGCCAGTGATGGAGCTTAGAAATGAATCAGTTTAGTGAAGTAATGCTCACAATGAATAACATGAAATCCACATATAATAAATAAAAGGCTTATACAGGAAAAATGCTACAGCATTGGGTTTTTTATCAACACTTTCTGGCCAAGAACATGGCACTAACTGTAACACAATGAGGGAGATAAAAAAGATCATAAAAGCAGGAAATGTGACAGTAATAGGAAACTTTAACTATTGTTCTACAGGGCTGGCAAATATCACACCAGGGTGTGGTGCCAAGATGACATTTTAAGATGCAATCTACGACAGCATTATGTAGCAGTTGGTTAGGGAGTTCATGACAGGAGAAGCTACCATTGACTTGGTTCTCAATGGTACAAAGAGCCACTTCCTTACTTTGAGTAAATCTTTTTTTTGAGCAATAAACCCCCTACAATCCATTGCATTTGTGTCTATCTTTGAAAGGACTAACTACATGAAAGATGAAGAGATTTGTTAAAGAGAAGCATCTAGGAGAGTTAAATCTTCCTGTTGGCATAGAAACTGCTTAAAAACTCTGTACTGGAAGCCCAGAGAATATGACTGCTACCTCTCAAAAATATTTAACAAAGGTCAAAAGAAACCATCATTTTGAAAGAATAAGGTAAGAGAGTTGATTAACAGTAAAAAGCCTCTCTTCAAAAAGACAAAGGCATTTCCAAGTGATGAAAATAAGATCATGAACTCTGCGATGTTAGATGATAAACACAGTAAGAAATATCCAAGACAAGTCTGACATGTAATTTTCCAAAAAGCATAAAAACTACTATTAAGATTTCAGGACCAAGAAATTAGCCAGAAAGTTTCTAGTCTCAGTAAATGGTTAAGGTAGTAAATGATAAAATAAATCCTTAGAGGACTTCAGGAAGCAAGCCAATTTTTTTTTTCTTTTGATGGAAGGTGAAATTCTTCATTATGAGAGTCTTCAAAGGTTGTACCGACCTGAAGTGTTTATAAAAGAGAGTATGAAACAAATAGACCAAACTGAACAGTATCAAATTGCCAATATAGGTTATATTTACCCAAGAACTGTAAAGGAAATTGAGATTAAATGCTAATTGTGCTATGAAGTTTCATATTTAAAATGGCTTTGGTTCTAAGGACTGAAGTATGACAAATATCACAGCTGCTCTAAAGAAAGAATTATGGAGAATTGCAGAACACTACTACTCAGTAAACCTCACAAATATACATGGTAAATTATTCAAACACTGCAATAATGAATGTCACTAGTGGACACGTATTAGCAGGATAGATTGCAGAAGACTTAACAGAATGCGTGTAACATAAAGTCATGGTTTAGATATTTCTGGGGTTCTTTGAAGACATCAATAAGTATGTAGATAAATGTGATTTTGCTGGAAGAGTATCTACAAGGTCTGTCTACCAAAACTTCTTAAAGACATTATGCAAGAATTATATTATATTATATTGTATTGTATTGCATTGTATTATATCATATCATATCATAATCGTATCATATTATATATTATGTTACATTACATTATGCTATATTATATTACATTACATTACATTATACTGAAAAAAATAATTACTTGAGCAGATCAATAGTTGGTTAAAACCTTAGAATCAGAGGTGAGGAGTGAAAAAACATTGTTCAAAATGGAAGAAAGTAATGGGACCTTTGCTTGGACACATGATGTTCAACAGATTTGTAAGTAACCTGAAAATTGGTCTGAATAATGGGGTGATAAAGTTTGTTGGCAATTTAATACAGTAAGAAGGAAATTCCACTGTGAAAAATTATAGAAGTAACTGCATAATTGTGTGGCATATAAAACCCAGAGTAAATTAAATGCAAAATATACACATAAGGAAAACATCACATAAGGCTGATGGGCTCTGAATTGACCCTGTCCTCAGGAGTGAAATCTTGGTGTTATGACAGATTGTTGCACAAAACCAGCCAGCTCAGTGCTCTGTAGTGGTCAAAGAGCAAATTAAGTGTTAAGGACTAATGATGAAAGGAGTAGAGAACGAAACAGAGCACTTTGTTATGCCACTGTATAAATAGTCCAACCGTGTCTTGAATATTGTGTGCAGGTCAGGTGTCTCTATCTGCAGAGGAGAAAACATCAGAACATGAAAAGTCTCAAAGTAAGGAAAGAAAGGTGACGAAAAGAGTGGAGTACGGAGCAGCTTCTGTACAAATAGGAATTTCTTTAGCTAGGGACCTTCATTTCATTAATAATGTCACTTGGGGAGGGCATTTCATAAAGATCTAAAGAATCACGAGTGTCACAAATATCAGGAGAGGGGTTAATCTACCACCTATTCCACATAATAATATGGAAAATTCTAATGAAACTAGTAGGAGGCAGGCTAGAAATAAAAGGATGTTTTTCTCCCATGCAGTTAAGTTGTGGAACTATTTGCCATGGCATACAGTTGATTGTGACAGTTTACACAGGCTGAAGAGGACACTGGATACTTTCATGGATGAGAAGTCCATCAAAGATTATCTCAGTTGCATCTGGCTCTGGAGTGCCCTAATATGGAACTTGTTGAAGGTTAGGAGAATATTAAGGAAATGCTTTCCCTAGTCATCTGCTGTGACCTCTACTGGATGCAGATGATCTTGTAGATCCAGTACGGTTGTTCTGTAGGGTTTTTTGTGGATTTTTGTTCCTTCTTCAACCACAGGGAACATTTTGTTCATGTGGTTAGATTCCAGTAAGTCAGAAGTGCAACAAGACACCATATTCTTTTCTAAATAAACAAAGCTATAATTTTATATGTGCTTATAAAGATAGTACTTTTAAATACTACCTTCAAAATATCCAGAAACTGTAGGAAATGTATTATGGTTTATGTGTATATTTCTGCATATCTTTTGCAAGCCGAAATATGTTAACTTTACAAGGCTCTGATGTGATCAGAAGCTGTGCTTCCATGGCAATGCAGTGACACAGTGAAATTCCATACCTTATATCACCATGTTGAAAGCATCAATCATCAGTTGTTATCTGATAACGAACTGTGAAGCTAGACTTAAGGGAGAGTGCTTAAATGTTTCCCCTGCACTCACCACCAGCGAAGCAAGAAGTGTGAGTACCTCCCCTCATTGAGGCAATGGATTTCATGGACATCTGGTCTGTACCAAGGGGTAGAGTTGGCTGTTCAGTCAACTCTTGGTCAGTTTTTGGCCTAAGACGCAGCTCTTGCTAAGGGCTGGCGTATGCTGAGAACAACACTGTTGAGTTGAAGTGAAAGCAACATGCTCTGGGTAGGATAAGGGCCATCTCCTGCAACTGTTAATCACCTACAGCCATCATCTCATGCAGTTTTGCAATTAGCACTGCCTGGCAGGTTCACCAGAGTACACTGACTGATGGAATAGAGCAAACTTCCAAGCTGGAAAGTATAAATACTCTTACTTACCCAGAAAGCCTTTGGAGCAGATCCAACAGCAGCAGAACTGGTGAGGCTCTTGTGCTCCTCGGTGTGATACAGTGGACCCCGCACCATGATGGAGGAAGGAGAGTGGTGTGAGGACTGTCACCCTTGGCTAGGTAACTATCTTGCTTATAAGCACGAGAGTTGGTGAATTTTTAAGACACTGAATTCATGAATCAATGAAGTAGAGATCTAGAAATTTAACAAATTAGAATAATCTGTTAAAAGGAGATTATGCTCTTGTTCTATTTTTACCTGATGAGCTCATGAAATAACATTTGATTCACAAAGCACCCTGTCTGGTAAATCTGAGAGATGGAAATGAACTGTGACGGTATACATCACAGACTACAGTGTGTCATAGAAATACAGGAGTTAGCTTTTGCCTCCTCACAAATATTACTCACAATACTTACATCTTGTCTTTTTCCACTTTATACTGATAAGTAAAAACCTTAGACAGAAATTAAGGTAGAAATAGGTGTCACTGAAATTAACAAAATATTATTTCTGAAACAGTACTGCCAAAGTAAACAGTCAGTGAAAGTCTGGGATGTTACATTTTTTCATTTATCATGTAACTGAAAACGAATACATTTAATGTCAGGTAAGAAATTGTTAACACCTCTGTTGCTACATCACAAACAGATATTGGGTTAACAGAAGGTCACAAAAGATACAGACAAAAACTAGATCAGGACAGATTTTACAAACTTCTAACAACAGAGTTAATTCCACTTTGTACTGTTAAAGCTGAAGTAATGGAGTTCATGTCAGTAGGGCTGTATTCTATATGCTATGAAGTGAATTGGAATATATTTTTCAGAGAGACCCTACGTGGACAGAGGACAGGCTGACTGACCTAACAGGATTATTCTACTTTTAAATTCTTCCATTTTATGATTAATTGTCATTGAACTAACTGCATACACACTGTTCTTTTCATATCAGTGTCATAAAATACAACAATAGAATTGTTGTCGACTCCTGAAATTCTGTCTGTGGATCATTTCTCATTGCATTTTTCTTGTTTCAATATTGCACTTCTTTGGCCTTCTGGGGTTTTCCTTTCTTTTATTTAATTCCCGAGAAATGTCTAAGTAACATTTTTTCTCCCAGGACCAATGTGTTTAAGATAGCACTGGGTCAGAAGTTATATTAATAGAGCTTCTTTTCTGTCACTGTACCAGGGTATAATCATATTAAAGTACCTGAACCTATGCAAAAATATACATCTTTCTGGTGACACTTTATTTTTGAGGTGTTTTCATTATGTACTATGTGACAAGACTGGCTGGGAGGCTTGGAATAACAAAATTCTGTCAAAACCCTGCCAGCACAGGTCACTGCATTAAGATTCCTCACTCAAAGGGCACATGCATAAAACACAAGATACGTGACAATGATAAGGGGACAACATAAGAAAAAAACTACTTTAGAATTAGCATAAGAGGATTTGCAATGAGATTTCATGGTCCTCAGCTCACCTAAAATGGCAGGTGATTTGCATCAATTGACAACTAGCCTGTACAGTGTTTAAAAGTGGTCACTCTCAAAACATTAACACAGAAAAAATGAACATATGTTTTTATCCTTAATGATCATTTTTCTATGCAGTGCTTTGTGACAGAAATGGGACATCTAGTGTTAATGGTTTTTTTTCCCATTTTAGGCAATAGGTTGTAGATATATTCTCCCATTTTTCTGTGTATCACTTTTCCAGTCATGTTAATATCTTGAAATATCATACTAGTATTACTAAATTGATATCATACTAGTATTACCAAATCGATATTACTAAATTTATAGTCTTGAGTTTGGTTTGAGAATGTGTAAATCAAGGTCTAGTCATAATCACAGCAATCGTAGTAGATGAGCTTAAAATAAACACCTCTTGAAAACCTGTAAGCATTGGCCGAAGTTGTCCTGTAGAAGCACAACCGACATGGAACAGAACTGAGAACAACAATTCCTAAGAACAGAGACTGTTAAGAAGGACATTTGTTTTCTTTGCAGCCATTTTATGAATTGTTTTCTAGAGAAGCAGGCCTTGCAGATGTCAACAGGGCTCCACACCATGTTGCAACTTCTGCTTTTGAACTGCCAGGGTGGAACACTACTCATCACCATTATTTCTGGCAAACTTACCACTGTACACTAGTTCCTTTCTAGCATCTGTAAAAACCTTTGTACATGCCTTTTGGAAAGTTAAATGTTTCCTTTTAGTGTGCAAATGCACCTGTTGTTTTGTAAACACATTTCCAAGTGCCCTGAAAATGTATTCAAACAAACCTTATAACTCAAGCATCTGACAGCAATTATAGCCAAGATCAGCCATACATATATACAATTTATATATAAATAAACAAATGCTTATGCACGTAAGCATTTATGTGTTTACAGAGATACGTATGTATATACATTAACATTTTTTTTAAAGTAGTTAACAAGGGAATCCTCCCAAACTTTTATCACTGGAGCTTTATAACCAGTAGATGAATTGAGGTAGCCTGCTAGTCTTTCTAAATGAAGCCATGTACTTATTACAGCAATATTCAATTTCCTGGCCTACATGCTCTTAGTGCACTCGTTCTGTCACAAGAAGTTATGTCTTCCAGGGAAACACAAGATAGGTCCACTCCCCTCAAAAGAGCAAAGCTCTTCTTCTAATACAAGAGGAAATTTTGCCAGTTATTCCTTTGATACCCATCATTGATTTGCAAAACGTCAAACTCAGCCAATTGAATCCTAGTTTACACAACTATTTCTACTTCTGTGCCTGTGTACAAATGGTATTCTTCCTTTTACTCAACAGGTTGTTATATTGTTTTAGTTTCCTTTGCCAAAAGAAACCTTTACAAAAATTGAATTCCATCACAAATTTTATTTGATTCTAGTCTCATGAAAAGTTTCCTGAGGTGACTAGAGCTTTCTTGCTATACCTGAACAAGTTAACTCGTTTCTGATCTTAAGTACTTGGTGAATTGTTTCCATGAAGTGTTCAAAACACTATCAAAACAGTCTTTCAAAAGTGAGTTGATGCCATATCGCATTGAAGCTATAATATGTCAGAGTCCCTATAGCTTTACTTAAGTAATTTTCACCTTTTAAGGGTCAGCAAATTACATTGAAAGTTATCACTTTCTAAGTGTCTGAAGTACGCAAGCAGGAAGATTAGATAGCAGTTACAGACAAGAAATGACTGAGAGAGAGTGAAGAGAAACTTCTAAACAGATTAGGTGAAGGAAAAGATGCTATTGTAACTGAGAAGTGATCAAGAAGAAAACAGGTCCTGAACAGCACCAAGATTTAGGAAAGAAATCCTAAAAACTAACCCTGTTCTGGAAAATGTTGCACACTGGTTCAAGTCAGAGCTAACTTGTGAAATTAGCATCTTGACCAGCAATAATAATTCAGAAAGATGTAACATCAAAGTCACTAGAAGCAGAATTCTCTAAGTTCTCCTTTCCCACCCAGCTGGCACAAAGTGGCAGAGGGAGAAGGATAAGGTGGTGTTAGTGATGGGAAAAGGAGGATTTTTTGTCAGGTACTTAGAGCTAAATCCTATTGGCCTGTCTGTCCTTTGTGCTTCTGGGTAAGGCAGCCATACATCCTCTGAGGATTCTCTTATGACATCTATTGCCTTAAGGCAAGATAAAGTCCTTTTTTCCACTGCAGTAACACAAAAGGGAATTGCAAGATCTCAAGGATAAGGCCTTTTGGTTTCAGTAATAACAGACAATTTTGGCATGTTCTCAGCTCAGGATTTCAAATACACTGAAATTCAGTCCTCGTGGGAGGTAAAATAATTTTTACAGGTTGTATAGGATTCTCCTGCTTCTTAGTGCAGGTCTGCTTTCTTTTTTAGTCCTCAGCTTTGTTCTACAGTAGCTTCATAAGAAGAAATAAAGCTGTAGCAGTGTGTCAGTTTCCATATAACTTCATATTGTCCAGGGTGCTGGGGTCGTGGTTTAATATATTTTTCTCTTTTTGTCATTTTTATTTTTTATATATCTGTATCCTTAGTGACTAGGGACATGGCAGGGTGTCAGGAGGATTTTATTGAAAGCTATTGCTTTAAAAGAATAAACAGAGTTGGAGAATGGAAAGAAAAAGAAGCAAATCAACATTAAGTAACATTATGCCTACTTATAACATCTGGACATCTCAGCTGTCTTTCTGAGTGACACATTTGTCTTCTCTCTTCTCTGAAACAGAGCAAAAACATACAGGAAAGTGAATGAGATATATAAAAAGCTAAAATTTGTTTTTAAAAGAATATTTAGCCCTCTCTCTCCCATCCAAAAGTTGCAGAACTTCACTTGGAGTCTGGTTTTAACCCTGCCCTCTGACTGTTCCTGGTTTTAAAGCTGCCTTCTGACTGTTCCTACTGGAACAGAAGTCCATTTCCCAATACAGCTTCCACCACCTGCTTGAAAAAAATTATCTTTATAAAAAATAAAGTGACATGAAGGATATCTAGACTATGTGGGTACAATTCTTGGCTATAGACAAATTTTCTTTTTAGCTCATCTTTTTCAGCACAAATTTAGATTGTCTGTTTCATTTCACCTGAAGGTAACTGCTGTAAGGACTTTAAAAAACTTCTACGAGGAAGGATCACTCAACCCAGAATGATGCAACAGTAATGATTACTTGTCTTAATTTAAAGTCTTTCAATATACTCTATTTATTATAAAAACTAATCAGGATTTCCTGCTATTTTTTGTTTGGAGTGTAAATGATATGTAGAGAATTGAGAAGAGCTTGTTTTCATAAATTTGTCTACTAGATTTATTTAGAGGAAATAGGTATATAAAAGCATAGAAGTCAGTGGATTTTATTTTTATTCTTAGATGTATCCCATTGAGCTATATGTTATAATGGGACAGTAACTATGTATGACCTTTGGTTGGTGACTGACAGTACTAAATGCACACAGTCTGATTTAAGGAAAATAGACGTTAAAGTTGCAAATGCTCGAGTCTGTCTCACTGATGCTCAATGAAACTTATGCTTTTTAACTTCATGAGAAAAAGGGTAGTTCTTAAGTCAAGCCTCAAGAACTCAGCAGTAACTGACAGTTCATAAGTTGTGCCCTTACATTTTTGTGAAGTGTCTTGAATAAAACCAGAATGATGTATCTCTACAATCAAGTCTGACATGACTGAAATACTGTAGTTGATCATAGTTTTACTTTTCAGTATAAATAGTTGTGTTAATGGTATAGTTTCAGCTTTTCAAAATGTTTTCTGACAAAATCAGTTGGTACAATGATAATAACTGGCTTTAGCAAATCAGGAGTAGTAGTAGCATGGTGATACGTAATAATTTGAATAAAAATTAATGAATCATTTTCATTAGTCTGCTATTACCAAGATGGAAAAAGGAAATGTTTGCTTACTAATCCAAATCTGATCAATTGTTTAGATATTTTGATATACCCTTTATTTCTTTTCATGGAGGCCAAAGAACTTTAGTTTTCATTGTTTAATGGCACAGCGATTTCAGTAAGTCAAGACAAGTTGGGGAATTAGTTTTCTAGGAAATGTTTAAGGCCGAATCTACAATATTCATTTCCAGCTCACAACTATCTTGCTTGTCTAGAGAAAAAGGTGCATAAATATTAAAAAAAAAATTGGATAGGCACAGAGATTATAACTCTAACTAGATTAATTAAACTTATTTCTGAGTGAAGGTTTAATGTATGTTTTATTGGAAAAAGGAACTAATTATTCTGTTTTAAGCATCCTTATTATTTAACTACTTTTCCCCTTTTCCAGTCAGTGGGAACTTCACCAGACTGCCATGACTTCTCAAATATGACAGCTGGTGGCTTAGCAACTTCATCCACCAATTCCCTCAGGACCTGTGGATGTATCTCATCAGGTCCCATGAATTTGTGCACCTTCACGTTCCTTAGATGGTGTTGAATTTGATCTTCTCCTACAGTGGGCAGGTCTTCATTTTCCCAATCCCTGCTTTTGCCTTCTGTGACTTGGGAGGTGTGGCTAGAGCACTTGCTGTTGAAGACTCAGGCAAAAAAGTCACTGAGTGCCTCACTTTTCTCCATATCCCCGGTAACCAGGTCTCCCGTTTCCTTCTTTTTTCCCTTCTCTTCCCTTTTCCACTGAAAATTATCACCATTATCACATTTTTAAAGAATTTACACTCAAATCTTCATAGGTTTAAAGGAAATTAAAAAATGTTACCTTTTTTTCTGAAGTGAGATTGGTTATGCAAACCACCCAGATAAATATGAATGCTTTTATACATTTCATTTTGATGCTATTTTTATATTTTTCCAAAGAAAATGTATTTTGAAAAGCTATCTGCATTGACTTTGTCAGAAATTTCTCATAAAACGTTTGTTTGAAGTTTCATTAAAGCATAAATGGAAACCTCACAATCATCTGACCAGATGACTGACTTTTTTTTTTTTAAGGAAAAGTATCATAAAAGCCATTTCTACCAGTGTTACCATATTCCTGATGATCAAAAATGATCAAAAAGAAGGAGAATGCCACAGTATATGGAGGGGGTGAGTGGAGGAGGAAAGGGAGATGCAAAGCAATGTGGCTGCTTGTGAGTGAGTAATGGAAAGCCCAAGACAAGTGGGGTTGGGTACCATGCCTGCGCCATGCATGAGCAGATACAGGTATGACTGTGCGCGAGAGGGGAGAATAAGCTACTTGAGCTGTGGCATCCAGGCTCAGCTCTGCATCTGCTGACTGCAAACCCTGATATTTCTATATTTATATCTTTCCAGTTCTCCCTGAGTATGGCTGGAAGAGATGTAATGCTCAGAGCATCAGGGCTGAAGAGCCTTGCCTCTCTTCTGCCTAGTAAAACACAAAATCTTGGGCAAGAGTTCAGGCAAAAGAAATCCTTCCTTTAGCAAATGTCAGTATACAAAGTCTCAGCATATGGTAGCCTAAATTACAAATTAGATATAATCCAGTTTTGACCCTCGAAGAAGGAAAATTAGATCTTTCAAGGTATTTTGCAAAATCCCTTGTGAGGTCTTCAATTATTTTCAAAAAGTAGTTGTCAGTCCTTGCCTGATCATTCGTAGGGGAGCTTCATTTGGTGATATAGGTAACAACATAAGGCACTACCTTTGCTCCAAGGCATGGCTGCACAGTGCTCAGCAATTCTCTGTCCCATAAAAAGAGATTAATGTTCTGATGGGTTTAGAAACTAAGAGCTGTTTACAGAGTGTGTAGGGGGAAAGCTTTGATTTTGCTTTCTAAATTATGGAACAATTGATGTTTATCTTAAAGCTATATCGCTTCTGTCTTTAGCAAATTCCAGGTATCTTGGGTTCTGCTATAGAAGGAAGCTTCCAGCTCTCGAGTTGTTGATAAATGTTTGGAGTTTTAAGCAAATATTTAAAAAAAATAGCAATTATTAAAAAAAATAGCAATTATTAAAAAAAATAATAAAAAGCTCTTACAAAAAATGTTTAAAAGCACAGGTGTTCTTTACACTGGTCTTTGTAGTGAAACAGTTCACCTCTCTTTCCTAGTGAAAATTAATTTGCACTTATTAGCACTCAGATGTTATGACAAGATGTTTATTAGAGATATTTAAAGCAGATGGAGGTTAAATGAAACAAACATTTTTCCTTTCAAAATATGGTATCTTTTTTCCTGTGATAGCTCTGGATGTCTCTTACGCTACACATAAGCACAGGAGCAAAGGCTTACAAAGCTGTCTTCCTCAGCCTGTTTGAAACAAATATGCATAATATCTGTCTGATAGACCTGCAAAGTAAACAGATGAATAGGCACAAAGAACAAAACTGAGGAATGTCAGAAAGCCAGGTGGAAAATGATCGGAGACAATAATCTGCCCCATGCTGTTAAACTTAATATTGAAGTCCAGTTTAACTTGTACTCTCTTCACAGCTGCTGAAAAAGAATAATGCTTAGGAAGCACATGGAAGAGAGTTGTTCCGGCAGTCTGTCTTCTGAAGGTCACAACCCTTGATATTACATCCCATGTGTGCTGAGCACTGCTGGCAGGCAGACTTCTCCTGTTAGCTGAAATTCATGCCAGCACAAATGACTTGTGGAAGGTTCATGAGCATCTTAAGCCTCTTTCAAAGTCTTCAGTGCAACTTAATGATGCACAGGGCTGCTGCTCTTCCTGTGCCTCCAGACAGGGGACGGCAATGCAAGGGTGGAGAGGAAGACATACTTCTGGGCCAAAGCTACTGACACTGATGGGATTCCAGTTGTTGACTTCCATGTATTTGAGATCAGGACTTTCATGCCTGTCTAGCTAATCCTTTCCACAGCTTGTCCCTTATACAAAAACAGTCATACTAGGCCATGGTAAAGTTTTCCTGTCTCTGTCTGTGCTTTGTGACAGATGATTACAAAAGAATATGGGGAGCAGTGAACGCCTTCCCTCTGGCTCCAGTGTCTGGTTGATGGTGGTTCTGAGACTTCCCACTCCTGAGGCTGCATCCACAGCACCATATTTAATACACGGACATTTCTTCAATGAATTTGTTTAATCATTTTTGAACTCTTCATATGCACTTTCTGTATTAACAAATTCCATAGTTTTGTTATACATACCTGGAAAAGAGCTCCACATAAGCTATATTGGGTTTGCATGGCAATGGTTTGGTATCAGGGATGCTACCGGGGTAGCTGTGAGATTCTGTGAGAATCTACCTGAAGCTTCCCCTATGTCCGATAGAGCCAATGCCAGCCAGCTCCAAGATGGACCCACTGCTGGCCAAGGCTGAGCAATCATTGATGGTGGTAGCTCCTCTGTGATAACATATTTAATAAGGGGGAAAAAAACCCTGCGCAACTGCAGCTGAAAAGAGGAGTGAGAATATGTGAAGCAACTCTGCAGACACCAAGGTCAGTGAAGAAGGAGGGGGAGGAGGTGCTCCAGGCACTGGAGAAGAGATTTCCCTGCAGCCCATAGTGAAGACCATTGTGAGGCAGCCTGTCTGCCCGAGGCCCGTGGAGGACCCCATGCCAGAGCAGGTGGATGCCTGAAGGATGCTGTGACCCCATCAGAAGCCCATGCTGCAGCAAGCTCCTGGCAGGACCTGTGAACCTGTGGAGAAAGGAGCCCACATTGGAGCAGGTTTGCTGTCAGTACTTGTGACTTTGTAGGGGAACCATGCTGGAGCAGTTTATGAAGAACTGCAGCCCATGGAAAGGACTCGTATTAGAGAAGTTAATGGTAGATTGTCTCCCATGGAAGAGACCCCATGCTGGAGCAGGGAAGGATGTGAGGAGTCCTACCCTGAGGAGGAATGAGTGGCAGACACAAAGTGTGATGAACTGACTGCAACACCCATTCCCCATCCCCATGAACCGCTCAGGGGGAAGATATAGAGAAAATCAGGAGTGAAGTTGAGCCCAGGAAGAAGGGAGGGGTAATGGGAAAGTGCTTTAAGATTTGGTTTTATTTTTCATTACCCTACTTTGATTTGATTGGTAATAAATTAAGCCAGTTTCCCCAAGTGGAGTCTGGTTGTCCATGACAGTAATTACTGAGTGATCTCTCCCTGGACTTTTCTTGACCCACAAACCTTTTGTTATATTTTCTCTCCCTTGTCCACCTGAGGTGGGGGAGTGATAGAGTGACTTTGGTGGGTACCTGGCATCCAGCCAGGGTCAACCCAGCAATTTTGCCAATTTTACTTCAGCTGTACAATAAACTCTTAGGAAAAATGGAGAATAAACGTTGCCTATTCATTTTCTGCAAGACATGTCTGACTTCCTATATGCTTCATATATCATCCATTCTACATAGTTTATCTAAAGACCATGAAATATTTAATTTTTGTCACGTAGAAACTCCCCATACATCTGATCTTTTCTCTCTCTCTGCACTGTTTCTAGGTCTTCTACATGATTTTGAGAGGGAGATGTCTAAAGCAATAGCTAATATCCAAGATGTAGACCCAATAGAAATTGAAATGATGACATAACAAAATACTTTGTTTTCTTTTTTTTTTCTAATAATCCACAACATTTTACTTGACTTTTTTGACTACTTCTGAACAGTGAGCTGATATTTTCATAAAACCATCCATAATGACACTAAGCCCTCTTTCCTGAATGTTAGTAGTGATTTAGAGCTTATTGCTGTATATATGTAATCGTGGTTGTTTTCCCCTTTGTGTACATTATTTTGCATTTATCAATGCTGGGGCTCATTTGCCATTTTTATCACCCACTCATTCACAACTGTAGGATCCTTCTGAGGCTCTCCGTACTTAGTTCTGATCTTGTATTGTCAGCAGGCTGTTGCCACCTCCCTCTATCCCATTTTCCACATTATTTATGAGTAGTTTGAATAGTATTGTGCACAGCACAGATGCCTGAAAAGCTCTGTGGGAAATCTCCATTGTAAAAAGCTTATTTCTTTGCAACTTTGATTTCCTATTTTTTCCTATTTCTTCCCCAAAACTTTGTGTTACAAATCTATGAGACACCTACCCTCCTCTTGCAATGAAAATGTAGTCTCTTTAAGAACCTTTGTTAAGGTAACTTATAAAAGTTTATTGGAAATCCAAGCAGTCTACATCATCCCAATAAATCTTATCCAAAAGATGTTGTCATAGAACTTGAACAGGTTTTGATTATTGACTTCCTTCAGTGAAAGCTGTGTTCTGTCTTTCACAGAATGTCACTTATCAATGTACGTAGGTCTATTCTTAGCTTGTTTCTACCAACTTGTCCGGTACAGAGATCAGTGCTGCTGCTGTGTAGTCCTTTCTATTATCTTATGCAATCTATTCCCCTTCAAATAATGCATTATGCATGACAAGCAGTAATCTGATAGTTCTATATTTGAGCTCTTTTAGAGTTTTGTGATTAATAGTATTTTGTTTCTATATATTTTAATTTTTCTATTATGTCTTTGTTCATTTCAATGCTTTGTACTGAAACCTATTCTACCAACACTTCAATGTAAGATATTTTATCAAAGTTCTACCTTTTCAATAAGGATAAGAAATTAAGATCTCTTTAAGATCTTCTGCAGTGAAGCCTTGTATGAAAAAACCTGTAGCTTTTCTGATCTAAACCTATATTAATTGATATGAATCATCCTTACAGCCTCAAAGTACCACACTGCAAACATAACTGTAGAATATTTGGCTTAAAAGTGAATAATTTGAAATACAGATGCATTGAGAATGCACTGACTACTTTAAAACCCTTTGTTTGTTGTGTATTTGCTTGCGAGATGTAACTTCAGTTTAGAAAATTTGCAGGGTTCCTGTGGTATCCTGTAAGTACACTTAAGGCATGAGATCTCTTTTGCATTCTTCTCAGTTTCAAAGGTATCCAGGCAATGCTGTTCAGAAATACAGGGCAACTTTAGAGCCTGGCTTGCAGAGGACTCCACTCTACCTTTTGCATAATAAATACTTGTGACACTAAATTCCTTCTGCCTCCCTTTGTTTCCTTCTGTCAGCACATCTGTTGATGCTCTTTGTCTTAGAAGTTAGCTTATCAAAAAATTTATCTCACGTTCAAAAGATCTGCATGCTTGCTTCCTGGAAGAAGAGTATATAATCAACTCCTAATGATATCACAAATATTTGATCGTTATAACTGCCTTGTCAGGACCAAATATTACCATTTCTTTTGAAAGAGAAGTTACAAGTCTGATCAAAGTATTATTACTACTGTTATCCTTGACCCATGTAACAATCTTTCAACCTTTATAGAAGAAGAAAATCACAGAAATTCTCTGTTCATAGAGGGAGCATCAAAGACAGGCCAAATCTACTTTATATTGCATTCCCCATTACACTGTTCTTTGGACATCAGCGTTGCTTTTTACTCACTTACACATTATTATCTGTTCCTAGTGGCTCTGACCTATCTGTGACTTTCACCTAACAGCAAAAACAGTAGTCCATTGGGAGTCATTCTCTTATATTCACTTGTATCCCTAACAGATGCTTAAATAAAACTGCAGCATTTAATGTCTCCTATATCCACCTGATTAACTTTACATAAAAATAAAAAATAAAATACAGAGTAGCAAAGAGCATGATATGTGTGGTCACACAGTAGATGTCTGGCATGACCCATCAACCCATGTTTTCTAATTCTGCTTGTTATACTGCACAACTTTTCTCTGGGGTGTGGATGGTGGGTTTTTTGCTTGTTTGTTTCATTGAATTTTAGGTCAAAGAATGGGTCAGTGCGGGTGTTATGGATATAACCTGCAAAAGATATACCCAACTTACATAGCAGTAGCTTTTTTTTTTCCCCCAAATTCAAATAATAGCTTACCCTTGTGGAATTCTTGTTTTTCGGGAATAAAATTATGACATAATTTAAGTCACTGGCTTTCAGTTCTGAAGATTTTAAATCAAGTCCTTGTTCTGACACACATTTTCATTATAATCTTTACTATAATCTATAAATAATATGTTATTTACTGATGTGACTCAGATTTGCTTTCATATATTTTCATATGTAGTGATTCTCACTACTACTCAAAGTATTGTGAGGAGACACTTTTAATTCTCAGCATTTTGCCAGCATCAGAGCCAGGTGATCTTTTTTTTCCTAATTATTTACCAATAATACGTTTTTGACAGTTGTTGCAATATCATTATTCGTCACCAAGAAATATTAAAAAGATCACCATCAAAGAAGAATATGTTGTTACAAGATTTAGAAAAACAGTCAAATGATTCTGAAGACAAAATAATCAAAACCATGAAATATAGTATTGCTTAATAGGAAAAAAAATCTTCTGTTTTATTTTTCCCTGTGTTTTCTCAGAAACAAAAAGATTTTCTGTATTGAATGAAAATCAATAATCACTTGTCAGTCTTAAAAAATATTTCCATGTCATGGTTGTTCTTTTCTCCTTTAAAAGTCCAACACACTGTATTTCTTATTCTGCTTCCCTGACCCATTTCCCTGTTGGTACTTCTGTCCTAGAGGAGTTTCTAATCCACATTCCAATTTTGGCCTTCTTGAGCAAATTCCACTTTCTATATATTGCATTCTCCATAATTTAACCGGTTTTACACTGCCATGAGGAAAAAGCCCTAATGTTTTTGTTTAAATTTAGGAGAAAGAATAAACCTCAACAATTAAAGACAGAAAATATTCCAAGTAACCTTTTGTGTGATGACAAAGTAATACACATCGCCTTTGCTTGCTTTTTGGTTTTTAATCTGAAGTGTATCAGGAAATGACAGCTACTTTATTGCTGCTGCCTTGTCCTGGAAATCACTTCTCTCTTTAACGACACAATTCACAGAGCAGGGGATGAAGGGAAGCTAGTATTAAGCTACACGCACAATAGTGCTGAACTCCTGCTACCTCATGATAGTTCCTGACCTACTACAGCTTGTCTGGAACTCGTAGAGAAAAAAGCAATGTGGGCCACAAGTGGGAATGAAGCAGAGAAAATTTAACTCTTTCCAGACAAAATATTTAGCATATCCTCTGTCCTCTGCAGTTCTGGTTACTCATATGGTTACTAAAGTCTTTGAAATTAGCTAGTCCCTAAGTGACATCCGTTTAGGGATTAGCTAGTCATGTAAGGATCAGTGTTTAAGTATGGGCTTGTTCCCTCTTCAACCCATCTGTCATTTTTCTGAGATAATACATTAATTTCCATAGCAACAGCCTGTAATGTTACCAATAGGATTATTACGACTTTGCTGCAGGATCAAGCAAAGGAAACCAGACTGGTCTGGAATAAACTGTTATTCAAGCACAGGAAGTCTGAAATAATAGGAAAGCTGTTATAAAAGCCATAGTTAAGTCTCCTTTGCTGTCTGTCACATTAAAATAAATAGGAAAAATAAGTTAAATGTAGTGTGAACCGTCACCATTTGTAAATGTCGATTATGTCCACTCGATTTGGCTTATTCCAGGTTTTGCTAGAATCCCAGAGATGCACAGTCCTGGCCTAAATCCATTGTAGCTTTTTAAATAATTGAAAAATACAATCTGGATTCCCAACATTAACACATTGTGCAACATCCTAGATATAATTAATTTTGATAGTATAACAGAAAAATAAAATTCATTCCATCACTATATGACGTGAA
Organism: Stercorarius parasiticus; assembly: GCA_013396915.1. Classification (NCBI taxonomy): domain Eukaryota; kingdom Metazoa; phylum Chordata; class Aves; order Charadriiformes; family Stercorariidae; genus Stercorarius; species Stercorarius parasiticus. The sequence goes on from VWZL01003276.1 coordinate 173,176, forward strand.
ACACATACATTAATGGTACTTTTCAACTTACTGATATTTTAATAGAATTATAATTTCATATTAACTGAGTCTGTGACAGATCTGACACAGGAATTCTCACCTCAACCTGATACACTTGGGAGAAGCTCTGTTCTTACTGTGCTCTGCACCTCGTGACCATTTATGGAAAATATCTTTGATGGTTTTGACTAGACTGACAAAACTTCCTGTGGGTGACCGAGCTTCTTCACCTTGCCTCCTGGCAGTGTTCAGAGGTTTGAAGTCTTCCCATTCATCCCGCAGCCTAAGACACATTCAACTGTAACCAAGTCATTCCTGAGAAATGTTTGTCCCGTCTATTTTTAACGATCACTAATGACAGAGATATCTTTGCCTTTCTGGATAATGCTTTCTTATCCTTATGATTAAGAAGTCTTTTTTTTCTTCTTTTATTTTTTTCTCTCCATTTTTTTTTCCTTTTTTGACCTGTGACCTGATTCTCCCTGGTAAACTAATCTCACACATGTGGAAAGTAAATTTCTCTCAGCTTTCAATATCCAAGCTGAATCCATATTAAGTGGGCTAGTGGTCTCTGGAATATGGTATCTCTCTGTTACATTTGTAGTTTTTCTATAATTATGAGTTAGGCCAGTTCCTGGTATAACATATCCTGGTATCATGTGGCTTTTTCTAGATGCAGACTATGGGCCAAAGCCACTGATGATGATATAAGAACCCAGAATCTAAAATTAATTAGAACATTTCCAGTTATCATATTATTTAATTAATAGCACTTACATTCAAAGAATTCTGTCCCCCACCAGTCCAACAGTGCTGTATGTCAGTGTGCAATTTAGATGGAAAACCAATCATCATATTAGACTGATAAAGGTAAATTTAACAACTGTGGGAGTAAGTAATTATATGAGTTATAGTATAAAAACTATACATGGATGAAAAAGATTACTATGAAGTTAAACTCTTGTCATATTTTGTTAAGCTAATGTTCTAAGGCATATTAAAGTTTACTGCTGGAGAAATTACTTACTGAAGTCTAGAAAGCACTCAACATCCTACACTTCAGTAAGGTGCGGTGTGTTGTGTGATCCAGATTTGCACAGAAAAATGAGCTTTTAGGACCCTCTTAGAATACAAGAAGATCTTCTGGAGGTCTTAAGTGAAAAACTGGGAAAATGCTTTCTACAGATAGGATTTGGATGAAGTACTTTGGTCTAGTAAATTGCGTATAGTGGCTTAATTGCTGAATTCCCAAAGGATTTAATACTGCCATCCTAACTTATTTATTGAAGTCAGACCGTTAGTGGCAGGGTATTTAGTGAGTTCATAGTCATTCTGGGAATTACTGGTTTTGTCTCCAAAGTAAACAAGTTTCACAAATAAACTTCAGATTGAATTAATAACAGGCATGGGTAGGTTCGTTTTTTTTGTTTTGGTTTTGGTTTGGAGTTTTGTTTGTTTGTTTTACTTTTTTTTTGTACCACAACTGTGGAGGGATTCCTTATATGTATCTTTGTAGGATAAAATCTACTTTTAATGTATAACTAATGACATTTGACTCTACACAGGATTTTTGTCAGGCAGTATGCAAGAATTTTGTCAATGCAGTTAGTCTTTCCATGAGCATATCTGAATAATAAATATACTGGTTTATTAGCACTCTCAAGAGCTGAACAACCTGACAGCCCAGTGAGATGACTGACGTGGTGGATGAGGGGAGAGCAGCGGATGTTGTTTATCTTGACTTTAGTGAGACTTTTGACATTGTCTCCTGTAACATTCTGATAGATGAAGTAATGAAATAAGGTCTAGATAAGTGGAAAGGGAGGTGGATTGAAAACTGGCTGAACTGCTGGGCTCAGAGGACTGTGATCAGCGTCAAAAAGTCCTGCTGCAGGCTAGTCTCTAGTGCAGTACCCCAGAGGGCAACACAGAGGCCCATACTGTTTAACATCTTCATTAATGATGTGGACGATGGGACAGAGTATACTCGCAGCAGGAGTGCAAATGATACAAAACTGGGAGCAGTGCTTGATAGACCAGACAGGTTTGATGCCATTCAGATGGACCTTGGCAGGCTGGAGAAATGGGTGAAAGGAATTTCATCATGTTCCGAAAAGGAATTTCATCATGTTCAGCAAAGGGGAATGCCAGGTCCCGCACCTGGGGAGGAATAACCCAAGCACTGATACACACCAGGGGATGACCAGCTGGAAATCACCTTGGCAGAGAGAGACCTGGGGGTCCTAGTAGACAACAAATTAGCCATGAGCCAGCAATGCACTCTTGTGGCAAAGAAAGACAACAGCATTAGGAAGAGTGTTGTCAGCAGTTCAAGGGAATAACCCTTCCCCTCTGCTTAGCCCTGGTGAGAAACATCTGGAGTACTGGGTCTGGACTCTCCAGTACAAAGAGACATGGACTTACTGGAGAAGTCCAGCAAAGGGCCACAAAAATGACTAAGTGAATGGATGATTAAGTACTTGGGGGTATTCGTGGATGAAAAGCTGGACATAAGCCAACAATGTGTGCTTGCAGCCCAGAAGGCCAATTGCATCCTGGGCTGCATGAAAAGAACCGTGACCAGCAGACCCAGAGAGGTGATTCTCCCTCTCTACTCTGCTCTCTTGAGACCCTACCTCGAGTACTGTGTCCAGCTCTGGAGCCCTCGGCACAAGAAGGACATGGACCTGTTGGAGTGGGTCCAGATGAGGGCCACAAAGATGATCAAAGGGCTGGAGCACCTCTCCTACAAAGACAGGCTGAGAGAGTTGGGGTTGTTCAGCCTGGAGAAGAGAAGGCTCCGGGGAGGCCTTATAGCGACCTTCCAGTACCTGAAGGGCGCCTACAAGAAAGCTGGTGAGGGACTGTTTGAAAGGGCATGTAGTGATAGGATGAGGGGCAATAGTTTTAAACTAGAGCAGGGTAGGTTTAGATTAGACATTGGGAAGAAGTTCTTTACAATGAGGGTGGTGAGACACTGGAACAGGTTGCCCTGAAAGGTGGTGGAGGCCCCACCCCCGGAGACATTCAAGGCCAGGCTTGATGAGTCTCTGAGCAACCTGATCTAGTTGAAGATGTCCCTGCTTACTGCAGGGGGGTTGAACTAGATGACCTTTAAAGGTCCCTTCCAACTCAACACAATGTATGATTCTATGACCATTTGTCATATGAGGAGAGGCTGAGAGAGCTGGGACTGTTCAGCCTACAGAAGAGCAGGCTCAGGAGGATATTGTCAATGTGTATAAACATTTGATGGGAGGAGAAAAGTAAAGAGAGACAGACTGTTCTCAGTGGTGCCCAGTGACAGGAGAACGCAATGTGCACAAACTAAAAGACTTGCACATAAGAAAAATCTTCTTTTCTTGTGAGGGCGATCAAAGACTAGAACAGGTTGCCCTGAGAGTTGGTAGTGTCTCCTTCCTGATATTAAAAACTGGACTGAACACAGTTCTCAGTGACTTGCTCTAGGTGGTCCTCCTTCAATCAGGGGGCAGTGGGACTTGATAAACACCTGAGGTGCTTTACAGTCTCAGCAACTGATGTTTATTCCGAAAAGCACATATTTGTTATTGAGTAGCGAGTATTTAAATTGATAAACATCAAAGAATCCTCCAAATATATTCCTGATAAATGAGAAAGCTGAAGCAGGGGAAGATACTGCATTCTTTAAGATTCAGATGAGCAGTTGATGGACATGTAGAATCTATCAGACATCTTCTTTTGCTTTTCCAAAGAGGGTCTATATTCCTGCATGGGAGGTTGATGCTGCTTTTGTATTTAACTGTTCAGATACAATAATAGAATTGCTAAAATTGTTGTATCTAAAAAAGTTTTTTTATTCCACCATATTTAGAAGTTTGCTGCATACCATTGACCTGATTAGCTTATTCCTGCCATTCTTGTCATTTTCTGTCTGAAGTTCTCGCTTCTCAGTTATGCCAAATGCCAACTGAACTCTTTGTGTGACCAGGCTCTAACTGAGGAGGCATAAATATCTAGGAAGAGATAAAAGAAGTGGTTGGAGGTACTGAGTTGTAGGATCTCATTAAATAATAATAAAAGGAAACTAATTTTCATTTATCCGAGTGACAGCTGATAAATTGGTTGCAGTTTATCAGTCCTCTGAATTGCTTTTCTTGATTTATTTATTTGTGTTATCATGTTTTGATTTTAACCTGCAGTAATAGAGATACCTGAATTCCTGTTTCTGGTAGAATGAGTTAACAATCATCCAAAATTTGTCTTTAAAAACAAATGCAATATTATTTATTGTACAAAAAAAAAATTGCCACTTAGTTTTACACCTAACATTAGTATAAGTAAAAGTTCTGGTCTCCTATACAGAACTCAACACCAGTACTGTCAAGACAGGGACCAGCATTATGTAACCGTTTCTCTCACACATGAGTACTCTCTGTGTTGACTACCGTACACATTCATGAATGAGGAAAAGTGTGGAATACCTTTGCAGTCCATGTAGAGCTACTACTATTGTCCTTGATTTTCAGGAGTAGCTGCAGCTTCCTGACATGCAAGATACGGGCACATTAAGGTTTTATATAATGGCAAAATGATGCCTTCTGTCAATGCCTGCTATGGTGAAGACCAACATTTTGTTGGCAAAACTGTTAGAAACACTGACTCAAAGACTGTGTCTCTTCTAAAGCTGTAAGTATCATCAATAATCCTAACATTCAGGGGTTTTCATGAGACTTGAAATCCTGGCCACCTGCACCAACTTTCTTATGCTCTCCCTAACAGTATTACCTTATGGGGATCTGGAAATTGAAAGAAACATCCGAAACTTGAAGGTCATCGGCTTACTTGTACTGACTACGGCCCCTTTTGCTGTACCTTACATAACCTGCAGTTAAAATAGGGTTTCACCTGGATCACAACTCTTCCTGTTCTCAAGGTTTCAGGAACTATTTCCAGTGAGGTAATCTTCAGTGGAAACAATACCTGCATCCTTATTAACGGTAATGTCGTCTTAAGTTCCATAGGCATATGGGCATTGCCTTGAAGTCATTGGTGACAGGATGTGCAGTCTGGAAAAAAAAATAAAGAAAAATAAATTAACTGTATTGTTAATGAAGCTTTTCTGTAGTAATTAGATAGCTTAAGCTCTTAAACTGGTAGAACCCAAACTGGAATAACAGCAAACTCTTGGTTCCGCATATAAGATGTGTTCCATTTTTGCCCTTTAAAAATTTGAGTTAAACAGTGAACCAGTTTTCTTGAATCACTCTTCCTGAAAACCAGATTCAGTATCTGCTCTGTCAATTTGGTCTTGTATGTACACAACACTGAAGCACAAAGAGTGAGACTTGAAAATCTTTATTAACTTATGGTCTACTAGACTTTCTTTGTTAATTTCCTGCCTGTTGCCCATGTATTATATACAATAAAATTCCAGTAGTTAATGCACTCATCCCAACACCTATTTTTTTTCCAAGAAATTTGCATCCTTTATAAAGTTCATAACTGTCTATGTATAGTTCCTGTAACTTGTAATACCTTCTTCTTTGCAACAACTCTGAACGTTTCTTTTGAAATTTATTCCAAAGCTCTAGATCTTCTTGCAGATGTGTCTGATTGCCCCCAGTGTCCTGCTCCCAGCTGAGTTCTGTTATCCTTCCACTTCAGTGTCTAAGATCAAAGCCCCAAAGTTCTATAGCTTACTGGGAAACTTGACTTCTACATACATATGTTTCTGTGTGAAACCTCAACTTCTTCCTCTCCTAAAAGGATTTCCAGTGTCACTTCCCCACCCGTTACTTCCATTCAGGAGCTAAGAGATTATTTTACTTCTTCAGTCCCCTGTTCTGCAGCAAACAAGGATTTAATCAAATAGTAAGTCCATCAGGACAACTTTGTTATCTATGTCACTGCCCATTCTGGCATAGTCCATTGTCCAGTTCTTGCTAAAGAATTACTGTCTGTGGGAATTAAGGTCTTCTATATTAAAATAAAAACAATTCTCTAGTAACACATCAATGAAGATTTGATGCTGTGGTTTTCAAGCCGAATCACAGAGATGTTTAGTGGGAGGAAGGTGAGTGGGAAGAAGGTAAGACAAAAAGGTCTCAAGTGAGAATCACCTGATTCAATCCTTAGGTATCAGCTTTAGAGGGAAGATTTTCAGCTTCCTATTTGTTAATTACTGTAATCACTTTGTCCCTGCAGTCTTATGCACTTCTGTTAAATTCAGTTTTCTTGTGGAAGTATACTATAAGTACTCTTCTATATACAATTTGAAATACCTAGAAATACTTAATATGGTACATTTTTCTCAGTGGGATAATGTTTGGTAGTGGCCACAGTTGATTCACGTTGGATCTGCTACATATTAACCCCCTCCCACACAAACACCCTTAATCATTAGTAAGTGGACAGTTCTCTTCTAATAACCATGCAACGGGGAGCAAGCTTTGTAATTGCGTCAGATTCACACAGGGAAGCTGTTGCTGCTGCGACTGAAGTGGCTGCTAAACTGAAGAGCATCACTCATCTTTTCCTCATACTCAGTACATCATTCCCTGAATATGGTATATGTCAAAACCTTTGTCCCTTTACTTTGATCTTTACCTTGATCTTTACTTTGGATCCTGCTACCCATGTTGGTGCAGCTGCTACCTTGGCTCATGTGCATCTTTCCATGGCACTCACAGCAGATTGCCCCATGGCTGCAAGCCACAGCTCTTCAGAGAAGGGTATTGTGATCACCACTCAAAATATGCATCCAGGATGCATAATGATTTCCCTGGTCTTCACATAGCCATCTGGGAGTTTTGGCTTTCGCAACTGTGTCAGCCATTCCCAGCAGATATGCCTGTTCCTGGGATCCTTGGTGTGTTGCCATCTGAAGATGTCGATGCAAGGATGCTCTGCCTCACTGCCCCGCCAGGAAATCAGCTCCAGGTTCCCTCCGGTATTTCAGCTGAAGTTGCAGCCCACTTCTGCTGGTATAATAATCAGGGAAACCATGGCAATCACTATTGATAGACCTTTTCCATAAATCTTCCTGTTTTCTTAATCCATTCTCACTTGGTCCTGAATTAAAAAAAAAAAACAACAACAACACAATAGGTTTGAGAGCAGCCCTGTCTGCATCTTGTGCATAGACCAACCAAATACTCTTCCCAGACCACCAGATGATTAGCTCTATATCACTGCAGGGAACATTTTGCTGCAGTTTATGTAATCCTCTAAAGATTGGCTCAAGGTGCTTTGAAATTGAAATAGCTGAAATAAACACAAAATAAGACTGATAACAGTAAATAAAAAGTTGAATAATAAAGCAACTTTGTCAAAATATTGGCAATTAAGACTATATTTTCAGCCATTCATGCCTCTAACACTGCTAAATGTTCTGGAAACAATCCGAAGGAGGTTTGAGACTAGTGGATTTACTGACATTTATCTAACACAGTAACTGCTTGCCCATTTCAAATTCTGTTCTGCAAGAAAGAGCTTGAGCTTATTGATGAAATAATAATTTTTTCTATTATTTTGAATATAAAAAAAAGGTAGAAGATGGGATTGTTGATGTGTCAGTGTCTGTGAGCTGAACGAGATAAAAGATGAGTAATGTCAGCATACTGCAGATCTTTTCCATGCAAGAAATTTTGAGTAATGTTACACACTCCATTTACTGAAATGGACTTAACATACTGCATATCAAACATCAGCTCACCCTTTCTGTCCTTCTGTAAGAGAATAACGTTGTGCTTCAGCATGTGGATAATTTCTCTTTGTGCTAATCACTGAATTAATGAGATTTACAGACCAATTTCTTCCTCTGCTTCTCTTTCATTGTATTCATGCATGCACACATAGATATTTTGTCACTAGACAAGAACAGGTTAGAAAGTGACTTGTTTATGAAAGACTGGAAAAATATTGTGGATTATTGTCTGTGTCTTTAATGTTTAAACATTTGAATACCTAACGTTAGTGGACTAAAAAAAAACAAAACAAATTTTCAGAAGTCCTTGGCACAGCCGATTTCTATGGAAATTAATTGGATTGTAATCACTAGGTACTTTGGAAGTGAGTTCATTTTTATTTAGAAGCTTCCCTGTACAATTAAATCCCCCATTTCTACTTCAAAATTTTGAACCACCTTATATATTTAGTTAGTTAATGTCACAGCAGATGACCTAAGCACCACTAATCAAATAAGATAATTTTACTAATACACTTGATAATTAAAAGCATAAACATTATTAGCATCTACGATATCAAAGTTATTTTTATCATCATAGATTAATATTTCTTATACAAGGAAATCTAGGAGATATGTTGATTCACATCTGTAAAATTGTCAAGGCTGAGGTGAATACTACTTCCTAAAAAAGAGGATGTTCTCTTAGAAAATTTGGTATAGTCAACCCATGTAAAATGATTTTATTAAACTAAACATGTTTATATATTCCAGCAATAAATGCTTATTCACTTTTTAAAATATAAAACAGACACAACCCCCCCATATTCCAGTAGAGTATTAACTATTGTTGGGGGTGGGGGTGTTTTTGTTTCTTTTATTCTGTTGGAAGACTTTGAGCACACTGAAACATTTATTTAAAATCCAGATGAGATTTTTGGTATTTGGTAAATCTGGTGCATTTTATCATAGAATGATAGCATCATTATAGTTGGAAGAGACCTTTAAGATCATCAAGTCCAACTGTTAACCTAGCACTGCCAAGTTACCTCTAAACCAAGTCCCTCAGCGCTACATCTACATGTCTCTTAAATACCCCCAGGGATAGCGACTCAACCACTTCCCTGGGCAGCCTCTTCCAATGCTTGATAATCCTTTCTGCGAAGAATTTTTTCCTAATATCCAATCTAAACCTCCTCTGGTGCAATTTGAGGCCATTTCCTCTTATCTTATCACCTACTACTTAGGAAAAGAGACCAACTACACTTCACGATAGCTCCTTTCAGGCAGTGGTAGAGAACAATAAGGTCTCCCCTCAGCCTCCTTTTCTCTAGCCTAAACAACCCCAGTTCTCTCAGCCAATCCTCATAAAATTTGTGCTATAGACCCCTCACTAGCTTTGTCTCCCTTCTTTGGACACTCTCCAGAACCTCAATATCTGTCTTGTAGTGAGAGGCCCAAAACTGAACACAGTATTCCAGGTGAGGCTTCACTGGTGCCGAGTACAGGGCAACAATCACTTCCCTAGTCCTGCTGGCCACACTATTTCTAATACAAGCCAGGATGCTATTGGCCGCCTTGGCCACCTGGGCACACTGCTGGCTCATATTCAGCTGGCCGTCGACTAACACTCAAGGTCCTTTTCTGCCAGGCAGCTTTCCAGCCACACTTCCCCAAGCCTGTAGCGCTGCATGAGGTTTTGGGGTTGTTGTGACCCCAGTGCAGGACCCAGCACTTTGCCTTGTTGAACCTCATATCATTGGCCTCAGCCCATCGATCCAGCCTGTCCAGGTCCCTCTGTAGAGGGATCCTACCCTCAAGCAGATCAACATTCCCACCCAACTTGGAGTTATCTACAAATTTACTGAGGGTGCACTCATTCCCCTCATCCAGATCATTGATAAAGATATTAAAGAGAACAGGCCCCAATACTGAGACCTGGAGAACACCACTTGTGACTGGCCACCAACTGGATTTAACTCCATTCACCACAACCCTTTGGGCTAGGCCATCCAGCCAATTTTTAACCCAGCAAAGAGTATGCCCATCCAAGCCATGAGCAGCCAGTTTCTCCAGGAGAATGCCGTGGGAAATAGTGTCAAAAGCTTTACTAAAGTCTAGGTAGACAACATGCACAACCTTTCCCTCATCCACTGAGCAGGTCATCTTGTCATAGAAGGAGATCAGGTTAGTCAAGTAGGACCTACCCTTCATAAACCCATGCTGACTGGGCCTGATCACCTCATTTTCCTGCATGAGCCACGTCATGGCACTCAGCATGGTCTGTTCCATAACTTTCCCCAGCACCAAGGTCAGACTGACAGGTCTGTAGTGCCCCAGATCCTCCTTCCGGCCCTTCTTTTAGATGAGTGTCACATATTCTATCTTCCAGTCAAGTGGGACCTCCCCGGTTAACCAGGACTGCTGATAAAGGATGGCAAGTGGCGTGGTGAGCACTTCCACCAGCTCCCTCAGTACCCTTGGGTGGATCCCATCCAGCCCCATAGACTTGTGTGTGTCTAAGCAGTGTAGCAGGTCGCTAACCATTTTCTCTTGGATTATGGGGGCTTCATTCTGCACCCCCTCCCTGTCATCCATCTCAGGGAGCTGGGAACCCCAAGAACAACTGGTCTTACTATTAAAGACTGAGGTAAAGAAGGCCTTAAGTACCTCAGCCTTTTCCTCATCCTTTTTCACTATATTTCCCCCGACATCCGACAAAGGATGGAGATTCTCCTTAGTCCTCCTTTTGATGTTAATGTATTTATAGAAACATATTTTGTTTTCTTTTACAGCAGTAGCCAGATTAAGTTCTAGTTGGGCTTTGGCCCTTCTAATTTTCTCCCTGTATAACCTCACATGATCCTTACAGTCTTCCTGAGTGGCCTTGCCCTTTTTCCATAGGCCATAAACTTTCCTTTTCTTCCTGAATTTCAGCCAGAGCTCTTGGTTCAGCCAGGCCGGTCTTCTTCCCCACCTGCTCATCTTACAGCACATAGGGACAGCCAGCTCCTGCACTTTAAATATTTTCATCTTGAAAAATGGCCAGCCTTCCTGGACTCCTTTGGCTTTCAGGGCTGCCTCCCAAGGGACTTTTAGTGCATACCATGTTGACAGTGGTAAATATTGGTGGTGATATTAAATATATTAGTTTTGGAGCTTTGAGCAACCTGGTCTAATGGAAGCTGTCACTGCCTGATGTCATAGAATCATTCTATGATTCTGTGAACTTACTGAAGGCATAGGAAAAAAATGGCAGTGCCTTTGTGGGAGATCTATTTCCAGCTTGTAGACTACTCCAGTAGTACTGTCAGTTCCATCAATCCACAAAGGAAATTGAGGAGGCAATCTGTGTTTCTCTCAGAAGCATCTGCTCCCGTGTTTTTTTTCATTCAGTGGAAAATACTTAAGTACATAATAAGCTTGCCATATAAATAGCAACTTCTCCTTCTGCAAATTCTTTTTTCCTATGATTAGTTTGGGTACTGGATAACATAAGGGAACTGAGATTCCTAGAATAAGTATTAAGCTAAAAAAATGTTTTAAGAAGCTCACATTCAGGGCTTAAGACTGTAGCAGAAAAAAGCACAAATGGATTTGGGAAAATGAATTTGTATTTCTTAGGAAAAGCACTGCTAATCCTTCAGCTGTTCTTTAAACCCATGCCTTAAGAATTGACCAAGTACTTTAACAAATATCCCAAAGCATACTTTACTTCCGTATGCAGAGAAATCAATGTATATCATAACTGCTTAAAAATATTCTTCCTTCTCCTGTGACTTTATAATTATATGACAAGATATATTGAGCTATGAGAGGAGTTTCCATTTTTGCCATCCACCTGTCTCTGTACTACTTTGTAAACATGATGTTCAAGCATCTGATTTTTAATGATATTTTAAAACTAATAATTAAATTTAGTGTCGGCATTTGGCATACTATTTTGCTAAGACTACATAAACGTCTTCTAGATGGTTATACAAAACTGGAGAAATACATACTGAAATGTTGATTTAAAATAAGTGGGTTTGTTTCTTGGTTTTGATTTGTGCATCGTGTACTTTGGCTTTTGTAACCTTCTCAGTGCTTTTATGTCAGCTAATACTAAATGCACTTATAGGATTGCACTACAAGAAATGCAAGTGTTTTTATTAGGAACTGATAACTCCTAAGTGCTGTACAAATGTACATGCAGATACAGCTACATCTCAAGCACTGAGAGCTGCTAATGGCTTAATCTAGAAGTAAGCTGAAAATGAAGTACAAGATGACTACAGTATGTAGCATGCAGAGAGTTGCCTGCCATGCCTGCCATACATTGCCAAGAAAGCGGATCACAAAAGGATGTTTTTTGTTTGCAGCTCCTTCTGTATTTATTTATTATACTCAGTGTAAATCATTAACACATTAACACATTTGTTGTACTTGGAGAATACTATGAGTACAGGCTGCTGTTAACATCTTCTGCAGGTAAATATATCTCTATAGTATTACATTCTGTATACAGATTTTTGTCCACTGTCTGCACTTACCTTTCCATTGAAACAACCAGTGTTCACTGAAATGGAGGGATCCTTTGTGACTTCACTTGGACTTAGATCAGACTCTAAAAGAGGTACACAAATATCCCATAATATTTTGTTTATTCTTTTTTATGCCTCTTCCTGTGCTAGCAAGATTGTGGGAAGCCTCTAAGATCTTTGTTTCAAAGCAGAGACCAAATATGTTTGTGAACATGCCCCCTGCAGAGGCAGTTTCTTGTTTCATTTGTGCTTTTTTGACAGCATGTAAGATCATCTAGTTGGGGTTACACTAAACGTCTGTCTAGTCTAACTGTCTGTCTCCAACAGTCGCCAAAAATAGATGTCTGAAGAGTATAGGGCAGGACAAACATATATGACACTTAAATATTTTTTCAACATTCACCTTCCCTCAGTTCAGGAACCTCCTGAGTCAAGTATGTTTTATGTGATAATCACCGATGGATTTTCTTTCAGGCATTTGCTGTGTTTTGGCTCATATAAAATGTTAGCATCTGTGATATCCTTTGCTAAAGAGTTCCACAGAATATTTAACCCATCAATGAAGTACCATACAATTTTGTTTAGAACCAAATTTCTACCAGGTTTGTTTCATGCTTCCTAATTCTTGTGCAGAACAGAAATGGTGAAGGTGATGTTTATATACTCTATCTGTGCCTCTTGTAAGATTATGCACCTCTGTTATATCTTCTTCAGTCTTTCTAGGCTGAAGAGAGCTGTGTTACTTGTGCATTTTTTGTATAGAAGCAATTTTAAACTTCTCATTATTCTTATTGCCCTTCTCAGAATATTTCATTTTGTCTATTTCTGTTTTGATGGCACAAGAATGGCACGCTTTATCCAATATATAAATGAAATATGAATTTATACCCAAGAATAACTTTTTTCTCTGCTCTTTTTATACTAATTCCTAACATTTAAGCTGTTTTTCTGTTACTGAATACTGAGATAACATTGTTATTGAAGTATTTATCAAAGATCCAAGATTTTACTTGGAAATGTCAGGTAAGAATGAATCATTTTATATAGGAAGTTTCCTATGTTTTCTCCCCCATTTCCTTAGTTTTATACTAATCTATACAGGATTTCCTCTGCTGTTCTATTACTCTGTCAATAATTTCAAAAAGGCCTTCAAGAATTTTTCAGAATTCTCCCTGAATAACTCAATATAATCAGGAAAATGTGTCATCTTATTATTCACACCTGTTTACAGATGAATTATGGGGTCATTGAACAGTACAAATTCCAACACAAGTCACTGAAGAGTTTCACTGGTAAACTTTCTTCTTTGTGAAAAGATAGTAATTTCTTCTACCCTTCTGCTTCCATTATTTTAAATTATTTAAACCATTACTCATTCACAAGGATCTCCCCACTTACACCATGGCACTTTTTTTTTTTTTTAACAACTCCTTTGTTAGCAGAATTTTATAAACCTTTTTGGAATAGAAATAAAGTTTATTCCCATTTCAGATAGCTCAAATCTTTCTAAAGCAAGATTTTCTCTTTATAAGAACAGTAACGCTTCCCTAATACATCATATGGATTCAGGTGGCCATCAATTCTACTTTTTGTTATAGTTCCTATTACTTTTCTGGCTATGGATATCAGGCTTACAGACCTGTCCTTTCCCATATCTCTTTTGGAACCTTTTCAAAAAATCAACATCACATATCTTGACACACTGTCCTCAGGTACTGCGGCAATTTTAAGGTAATCCATGCCTACTAATTCACTTTCCCTTCTGAGTTCTAGGATTCCTGGGAGAATACTGTTTGGCTCTAGAAACCCATTACAGTTCATCTTGCATAGCTCCAGAACATTTTCAAACTCAATCTTAAAGTAGCTCCCCTAATGAGTCTCACACAAAGAAAAATATAAGGTTGAAATCTCCTTACTGTCTTCTGCAATGTACAAAAATCTGCTCAAAAGGAACAGCTGTCATTCCTCTGTTGTGGTCTCTCTTGCTGTGAGTGGCAGCATTTGTTTGTTTGTTTGTTTTACTGTTTTGCTTTGATGACCTGGGGACTCTAGAAGACTTCTTGCTCTTATTGCGTAGGAATATGATGCTTTGACCTTGGCCATCTGTGAGACCCCACCCAACCACTCTCTCACTCTTCCTGCTCAACAGGACAGGGGAGAAAATAAGATAAAAATGCTCACGGGTTGACACATGGCAGGGAGATCACTTACCAATTACCATCATGGGCAAAAAACATCCTCGACTTGGGGAAAATTACTTTTACTTATTGCCAATTAAAATAGAGTTGTGTAGTAAGAAAGGAGACAAAATTAAAATAGCACTATCCCCTCTCCCCCTCCATTTTTTTTAAACCAGACTTATCATCACTCCTTCATTCCACACTTCTCTACCGCCTTCCCTCCGAGAGGCGCAGAAGAATGGGGAATGGGGATTGCGGTCAGTCCGTAACAGCTCCTCTCTGTCACTCCTTCCGCCTCACACTTGTCCCCTGCTCCAGCCTGGGGCCTTCCCATGGTCTACATTGAAATATGTGCTCCAACATGGTCCCTCCAGGGGTTGTACAGAACTACTTATTCCATCATGGAGCTCAGAGAAGAATTCTTGGAGAAATTTGGGCTTCAAATAAATTAAAACTAAAATGTTTTTCTTATCATGGAAAGGATTTCTTTAGAATAAGTCAATTATATTTTTCAAATTTCCTTAGAAAATGTATTCTTTATTCCACCTATGAAGAAAACATGATCAACAGGAAAATTTTAAGGCAGATTTTTCCTGTGTTAGCGGTGGATTCATTTCAATAATTTCAGTGAAATGGCCATAGAGCTACATATTTTATATATGCAATACATACAGAGGGATTCACAGAAGGGAGAAAAAAAGAAGGAAGGGGAAGAAGGGAAAAAAGGACAAGGGAAGCTGGTCATTATCTGGTCAGCTATTGTTAAAAGCTGATATTTCCTACAAGATATGCCATTTACACTCATCGCAATTTTTGTGAACAATGTAACACTTTCCATTTTTTCAGCATCTCTATATCTATATGTTGAAGACAGAGTTCTCTTGCAAACAGACTCTAGTAAGGAAGAAAGGTGTATAAATGGCTTTTATTCACTTTAAATTACCTAATGGTTTTCAATTACTGCAGTGAGATCTTGAACATTCTCATATATTCCCATCAGGCAGGCGCATGGCAGCATGGTGACCACCGGGCAAAAAGCAGTGTCCCCTGCTGCTTCTGAGCTTTTGGCATGTGGTAGAACCAATGCAGCCATACAGACAGAGCATGCAACCACCCAAGTTTCCAGCTGTGGGACGTATGACACGACATTCCTAGAGGTGGAAAATGATTGCAAGCAAGGCTGAGGGAAGTGTGACCAGATTGATGAAAGGCTCTATTTGGCTGCTGAACTGCAGGAGGAGGTGAGCACGCTGAGGAATATTCAAGAATCTGAGAGGGACATTGATCAATGGAGCTGTACTCTGCCATCCATGATGCATAGACACCAGTTCAGAGCATCCACTACAGAGGCAGGTCCTGGATCTGCTTTATGACAGAAGGAAGGCAGTGTCACAAGGAATAAGGATGGGTGGAAGAAGGTTGCAGCTCAGACCAGTAGGAGAAGCCCCTCCTCACCCTCTAAGTTACCCTCTAAGATAGCCTTACAAAACAGGTATGAGGCCCTGGGTATAGTAGATGAAGCGCATAATAAGGGGAAAGCTGCACAAAAAGTCTTGACAAAATCAGAGACCAACACCTCATAACAAAACCTGCATTATGACCAGTGCCGAGACAGTGGCAAGTTATGCCCATCGGTAATTCCCTCCTGTGCGGAATGGAAGCACCCATTTGCAGACCAGACCCTCTTTTCAGGGAATTTTGCTGCCTCCCTGGGGCCTGGGACGTCACCGCAAGACTGAAGAGCCTAGTTCAACCTTCAGACTACTATCCATTTCTGCTCTTTCATGTGGGTACAAATGACGTCGCCAAAAAAAATCTGAGGTCAACCAAAAGAAACTTCAGAGCCCTGGGAAGAATGCTAAAATATTTGTGAGCACAGGTAGTATTTTCCTCAATCCTCCCAGTAATGGGGGGAAACTTCAGAAAAAACAGCCGAGCCCAGGATATTAATACTTGGCTCCAGGACTGTGTCCTCCACAAAAACTTGAGGTTTTTAAACCATGGAAGAGCCTTCAAGAAACAAGGTATGTTGGGGCCTGGTGGGATCCACCTGTTCTGATGGCGAAAACAGGTCTTTTGGCGTAAGCTGGCAGGGCTGATCTTTAAACTAGAATTGATGGGGGAAGGGGATATGAACAGGATTGCAGTAGGTAAGCCAAAGGTTGGCATGGCATCACCTGAAGGTGGCAATCCTAGTGGGAACATTTACACTGCTCCTGGGAGCACGGAGGGCTCAAGGGCATATCTGAAATGCTTGTACACAAACACACGCAGTATGAGAAACAGACAGGATGAAGTGGAAGCATTGGTCAGCTCCCAGAGCTACGATATCATTGGGATTAGCGACACGTGGTGGATTGAGTCCCACAACTGGAGTGCTGGGATTGAGGGCTACAGGCTGTGCAGGAGGAATAGGCAGAGCAGGAGAGGAGGAAGTGTTGCACTGTACATAAGGGAGAGGTTTGATTGCACAGCCCTTACAGTTAGTGATGATGTGGTGGAGAGCCTCTGGCTAAGGATTAGGGGAAAACAAAGGAGATGCTGTAGTGGATGTCTGTTACTGATCAACCAGCCAAGATGTAAGCACTGATGAGTTATTCTATAGGCAATTAGGAGAAATTTTGAGATCTTGTCCTTAAGGGACATTTCAACTTCCCAGACATCAACGGGGAATATCATACTGCTCTTGGAAATTCTTGAAGTTTGTAGGAGATAGCTTCTTGTCATAGGTACTCAGTACATCAACTAGGAAAAATGCCCTCCTAGATTTGCTATTTGTGAATAGAGAAGGACTTGGGAATGGGATGGTAGGTGGCTGTCTTGGCTACAGTGATCATGAAATGGTTCCGTTTAAAATTTTCAGTGTACCAAGAAAAAAAGACAGCAGAGATGCTACCCTTGACTTCAGGAAAGGAAACTTTAAGCTATTCAGGGAGCTATTTAACAGAGTACCCTGGGCATCTGCTTTTGAGGGCTTAGGAGTCCATGAATGTCGGTCAGTCTTTAAGAACCACCTTTGAGAAGCACAGGAGCAGGCAATTCCACTGCATCATAAGTCAAGCAAGTGGGGCAGAAGACCAGCTTGGCTGAAGAGGGAATTCTTCATGGAGCTCAGGAGGAAAAAGAAACTGTATGATCTCTGGAAGTGAGGTCAGGCTTCGCAGAAGAGTACAGAATTGTAGTTTGTTTATTCAGGGAGAAGACACAAAAGGCCAAACCTCAATTAGAGTTGAAACTGGCCAGTGTTGTTTCAGCTAACAAGAAGCATGTTTTTAAATATGTTAATAGAAAGAGGAAGTCCAAAGAAAACATTGGACCAATACTTGTTGAAGATGGTCATCCGATTAATAGGGATGAAGAAAAAGCAGAGGCATTCAATTTTTTTTTTTGCCTCAGTATTTAAAAAAACTGATAGACCTTGG
Source organism: Stercorarius parasiticus (assembly GCA_013396915.1). Taxonomy (NCBI): domain Eukaryota; kingdom Metazoa; phylum Chordata; class Aves; order Charadriiformes; family Stercorariidae; genus Stercorarius; species Stercorarius parasiticus. Next base: position 190,967 of record VWZL01003276.1, read on the forward strand.
GCTGACCAGTCCCTTGGATCAGAGGACCATGAATGTGGGAACAGTGACTTTCCATTTGTGGACACTGAAATTGTAAGGGACCAGCTGTTTCACCTGAATGGTCACAAGTCCATGGGGCCTCATGGGATTCATCCCAAAATTCTGAAGGATCTAGAGGATGTTATGGCAGGATCCCTCTCAATCATCTACCAAAGGTCTTGGGAGTCTTGGGAAGTCCCTGCTGACTGGAAGCTAGCCAGTGTTATTCCAATCTACAAAAAGGGCATGAGGGAAGACCCAGGGAACTACAAACCTGTTAGTATAACCTCCATTCCTGGAAAAATTATGGAGAAGATTGTACTGGGTGCTGTTGAAAGGCATTTAAAGAATAATGCAATCATCAGGCACAGTCAACATAAGATTACAAAAGGAAAGTCCTGTTTAACTAATGTGATATCTTTCTATGATAAGATCACCCACCTAGTGGATGAAGGGAAGGCGGTGGATGTAGTTTTTCCAGATTTTAGCAAGGCTTTTGATACTGTCCCTCACAGCATCCTTCTGGACAAGTTGTCTGGCTGTGAGATGAGGGGGCTCATGGTGCACTGGGTGAAAAACTGGCTGAAGGGCAGAGCCCAAAGTGAATGGTACTACAACTGGCTGGTGACCGGTCACCAACAGTGTTCTGCAGGATTCAATTCTAGGGCCAGTTCTGTTCAATATATTTATCAATGATCTGGATGGAGGAGTTGAATGCACCATTAGCAAGTTTGCTGGTGATACCAAACTGGGAGGAACTGTTGAATCTCTTGAGGGACAAGAGGCCTTGTAGAGGGATCTAGACAGATTGGAGCATTGGGCTATGATTAATGGGGCCAAAATTTAACACGTCCAAATGCTGGATTCTGCACCTAGGATGGAGTGACACTAGGCACAAGTATAAACTGGGAGAGGAGTGACCGGAGAGCAGCCCTGAAAAAGGGATCTGGGGGTGGTGGTCAACAGCAGGCTTAATATGAGTCAGCAGCCAAGTGCAAACCACATTCTGGGGTGCATCAAACACAGTATAACCAGCCAGTCAAAAGTAATGATTATCCCACTGTATTCAGTGTTGGTGTGGCCTTACGTTGAATACTGTGTGCAGTTCTGGGCCCCACAATTTAAGAAGGATGTAAAGGTCCTTGAATGCATCCAGAGCAGGGTAACAAAGTTGGTGAAAGGGCTGGAAGGAATGTCCTACAAGGAGTGGCTAAGGACTTTGGACCTATCTAGTTTGGAGAAAAGGAGGCTGAAAGGCGACCTCATTGCTCTCTACAGCTCCCCTAAGAGGGGAAGTGGAGAGGGAAGCGCTGATCTCTTCTCCCTGGTGACAGGACACGTGGGAAAGGTTCAAAGCTGCACCAGGGGAGGGACATTAGGAAGCATTTCTTTACCAAGAGGGTGGTTAAACACTGGAACAGGCTTCCTAGAGAGGTGATCGATTCCCCAAGCCTGTCAGTGTTTAAGAAGTATGTGGACAATGCCCTTAACAACACGCTTTATCTTTTGGTCAGCCTTGAATTGGTCAGACAGTTGGACTAGAGGATCATTGCAGGTTCCTTCCAGGTCTATTCTATTTGACTTCCAATTAAATGTGTTTTAGAAATACTATTTCACTTTGGCAGAAATTATGCTGAATCTGCTGCATCTTCATTTATGGTATTGTCTTTATGGGATTCTCAACTTGTGCAATTGATTCAAAGGACTGTGTTTCCTGAAACAACTTGAGATCCTGTTAACAGGCCACAACAATTGTTCTGGCATTGTTCTGCTCCAACCAGCATCTTTCCATGGGCACTGAAAACTTTCCCCGCACTGGTCAGTTCCCACCCAAACATACAGAGTTTCTGAGAAAGGGTGCCTGAGAAGCAGATAATTTGTCTGAAAATTGCCGTGAAAGGATTGTCCTGTTGAGATCCTCAGACTAGAGCAAGAATAAAAGTACAGTTAAACCTGCCATGTGTACGTGGTAATTGACTTGCACAAGTAGCAGGCCTGACACTTGTCAGGTGTCAGACAAATTGCACTCAACTCTGACACATCACTTGGCTGAATGCCTTCAGTACAGCATCCATATCAAGCACCTATTGAGATGGGATTTGGACTACATGGGTCTTCCTCATTTAACTTAGTGACTCCTTGTTTGAAACATTAACAGAGTTGCCATTGGTTTTAGTTTGGCCCACTTAGGTCAATTTCTGCTTTTCTCAAGTGAATACAATGAGCTTTATGTTAGATAAGTAAGGGTGAGATGTAATCTTGACCCATGTCTTTTGGATATTTAGCATTTGGGCTTTTCATATTATATCATACTCTTGACTTACCTAACCACAACTAATGTCTATCGACTAGTTCCCTTCGAACTTCAGTTATCACTGGGACCAGGTGTTTACCATGGCTAGGGCAGAACTGTATTCCAAAGCCTTTTTTGGTTTTAATGGTGAGATCATGCAAGTTTTTATTTTGCTTCCCCTCTGATTTTCTTTCCTCTACAGTTTGTTGAGGAGAGTAGTAGAAAGCTTTCTGTGCTACAGTCATAAATGGAGTAACCCACTTCCTCTGTACCTTCTGAGGAGGTGCATGTTTTCAGATACGATTGCTCTAGTAAAATGGACTTAGGGCTGCTGATTCTGTATATTCAGCCTTATTGCTATAGAACAATGTTTCACCTATTGTATCGGTCTGTAGATCCAGGTCATTCTCTCATCTCATCTCCTTAGAGTAAAAGAGTGAATGTATAACTAATGAGTGTAATATCTTGTTACAAACAATGCCATTGCTGAACAAAGACAAATCACAACTGGATTTGGTGATATATTTCAGTTGTGGCCCCTTTTCTGTGACTACAAAGTGACAAATTTAAACCTTCCACTCAACAGTTCAAGTGTTTCGAAGACCTGTGTTAAGTTCACGCAGCATCAAGTGCAGTGGAAAAAAGAAAGACCTCATGTTTCTGAAAAAGTCCTAGACTTTTTTGACTCTATGATACCATTTTCTCAGATGTAACAATTTTCTATTTCCAAACACAAGGGTTCGTCAGAACAGAAGAGATTAAGATTAATATTTAAATTCTAATTACTATGAGGGCTTTTATTCCTCTTTCATAACTGAATCATTTCTGCTTTCACGTTTCTTGTCAGCAACTGTTAGTTACTTTTTTTTTTTTCAGGAACAGATGAATCTTAAATTAATCTCAGTTGCTGAGATTATAATCTCAGCAGCAAATATTACAAAAGAAATAGTAAAATAATTAGAAGATGGTGACCTAAAATCTCAAGGGTATCTCCAAGTTTCAGATACCCTTAAAAGGAACACATTCCTACAGCTACAGAGCCGATAAAGAACCTGCAGCTTGTGATCATTTACAGAGGTACTAGCATAATTTTCATTTACTGCAGTGGGCACTGAACACTTGCAGAATAGCATGACTTATGTTCAAGGCAGACTTAAACAAATATTTGTCCAAGATATTCATACACATATTCAAAGAATTTATAGGCTTTTCATATGCATATCACAAGGAGGGGAAAAACAGCACTAAATTTTTTTTCACTTGCTGATTGAGTATGAATTATTTGCTCAATCCCAGTGTTTTTCCACTCTCTAAGTATTTTAAAATGCAAGGTGATTTTAATGAGTGATAATGCTTCTCTTCACTTCAGTGTAGCACTTTAAGAGTGTAAAACTCTGAAGAGTCAGCCACTGCGAGGGAAAATAATTCAATGCACCGTAATGTAGCTACCACATATCATCAGCTGTTCCAGCGGTAGCAAATCACTAGACATGAACATCAAGGACAGCCTGTATTTCAAAAGAGTCAGCTGGAGGCAACTTACCTGTTTCACCATTGTTAACTGTCATCAGAATTGTGCCATGCTACTCTCGCTATTTTTAACTGATGTCAAAATGAAGAGCATGAAAGTAACTGAATAAATCACAAGAACTGAAGTGGTTACTTCATCTAATAGTTTTATACCAACAAATAACTTGTTAAGAAAAACAACAGTCACAGGTTGTGTTTGTATAAAAAATGTAGACTATTATTGCTGAACAGAGTTTAAAGTTATTAAACGCAGTTCACAAATTAAATCTTGAATACTAAGTCCTGCATCCTCTGCTCTCCAGCAAATGGTCCCCTGTAAAAGGCACTTGCAGTACTAATGACCTGTGTTCTTTCTCTTTGGTGAGTCACACTTGTTTCTGTCTTCAGGTTTTTGTGTGTTTGCTACTTTGGAGAATTAAATGGGAAAGGATTTGCAAAAACACTTAATACTGATGTTGAGGGGTTTTTGGTTACAGTGTGTTCTACATTTCTGCAATTTGTTAACATACACATCACCCTATCACAACTGCACTGGGACTGTGTTTTTTTAAAAGAAAGCAAGCTTTCATCTGCATGATTTCCACCACGCCATTAAATAGATCCTGTGAACTATGTACTTTGTCATTAGCACGGCACAGGAGTTGCAAGCTGGTCACAGGAAGTTTGTCATTGCTTTCGTTAGCAAAGATAGTCTATATCAGTGTTCATGATGTAATCTGGCAAAATTTGTATGTTTGTTTATTCATACAGTTAGGTGGTGAACAGGCCCAGCGGAGCGTACAGCACTACAATGATTGTGAAGTGTTTTGCTTGACTGGACATACTTTTTATTGTTTTATGTATTAGTGATGAAGAGCCCTACAGCGATGGGAAGGTAGAGGGAGCACCGCTTGGTAGTACACTTCACCTTTGGCAAATGCTGGGCTTACACAGTGAGAGAGTTACTGGGGCATGAGGTTGAAGTATTGTCTGTTGACGGCTCAGAACTGTGGACTTCGGGAAGCTCAGAAAGCTGCAAAGGGTTATTCTCTCAGGTTTTTTTTTCAGAAGAAGGAAACCATTAGCTTCATAATAGTGAAGAATTCAACTGAAGAAAGTCTTCCTTACTTTGCTTTTTTTTTTTTTTGTCTCAGTATTAAAATTAACTTCTTGTGCATGAATATTTAGTCTTCAGACAAGTGAAGCAGAAATATAGCAAAATTCTCGGACACTATTTAAAAATTGTTGCTGATAATTTTATTGTTGCTTACAATAAAATTGTAAGTGTGACCTAAGGTTTTGTGTTAGGTTAATAGTGGTTTTCTTCTACAGTAACAGGCTTCCAGAAAATAAACCTTTTATTAAGCTTAGAGAGAAAGGTAAGAAAGCTGTTATATCACTTGAATTAATTAATCTTGATTAATTAAGACTTGAAAAGCATGTTTTCTTGTATTGCCTTTTCTTTTAGTCTCATAAACACTTTTAAAGGAAGAAACATATTCCCAATCTTAGACAGTAGAAAGAAAATTTTAACTGTCTTTTTTGGAGAAAGTCAAATAGACATCTTCTGTTCTTTTTGATGATGGATTTTAATCTTGCTCCCTTTAAGAAAAATAAAATAAATTTGCAGAAAGGAGAATAAAAAAGAAGAATAAAATTAAAGAAATTACAGCTTCTGTTTCTGATGTTTTCTTACTTGCAGCTAGCTTCTGGCAAACTACAGGCATGCCAATTGCTCACTAATTTTTATAAAGCTCCATCTGTTTAAGGCTCTTGCTTTTAGCTTGTCTTTCTGTTCATGGATTCATGACTGTATTGCATAAGTAGAATTGTCCTGGGTAGTTAATTTTATACTTATGTTTCACAGGACACAAATTTATAATTGCATTTTTTTTTTTTTTTTTAAGTAGAAAGCAAGGAAGTAAGATGGATAAAGGAAAACAGCAATATATTTTAGGAGTTACCGGTTTAGTCATAGACACTGTAAATGTTGTAACCTGATCTTGATAAAGGAGTGGATGTTATGATAAAGGAGTCATCTTATCTAATTTCCATATGCAATTTGCCTCGTTTCAGAATCAGGAAGACAAAGGGCATGATACGGAACTGGCAAGCTTCAGATCCCAGGGGGCTGCAAGGAACAAGGAGACCAATATGCTGGGAGCTTGCTCCACCTGCCTGATCTACTTAGCTCCCTGTCATCAAGATATGCAGAAAGACGTACTAATCACTCCCTTTAAAATCAATCAAAACTTATTCTCCGTAAGTCTCAGGAGACACATTTTCTCATAGCTCTCGGGTTCTTTGATTTTCGCAATTACTTTGTTAAAATCATCAGTCTGTAACAATTTTTCTACCTTAAATTTTCCCTTATTTCACATCATAGGCAAAACTATACTTGAAAAAATGAGAATATAAGCTTTCGCCTGGCAATTAGCACATAAGCATATGCTTATCACCCATGGGAATAATCAAGTCAGACCTTGAGAGTTATTTGGAAGGTAAAGTTCAATTAATATGTTGATTTACATATGTGTACATAAAAACACTGATTTACTCTTCAGCAGGAGTTCCTGTACTGAACGTTAGATTACCTTCAGACATATTAATTCTTTGCTAGTTACGCAAGAAAACAGAGGTCTATTCTCTTCATTGATTTATATCACCTTATTCAAAACTGAAACAGAAAGTGCACATATGGTCAAGATCCTCTAACCTATAAGTCAATCCCTTACATTTGTTTCCTATGCAGCTTAGAATAGTAGTAGTAGAACATATGTATTAGCTGCTGCTAAAGGTCTTGTTAACAAAAACCTAAAGTATATAGGTCAAAGTGAGATCTGCAAAGCTGAAATTTCTCTGCCGAAATGTCCTTTGATGAAAGTAATACATCACAAACCATTATTTACTGTGAAAGACAGAATAAATTAGCTATATATTAGGAGACCATTAAGAAAAACATTGCATATTCCAGATATTAGTATTCAGCTTTGAGTGATTCTTTTTATTCATTTGATCTTTTCTTAGTTGTTTTGGGATTTCTTACGTAAGTGTGACTGTTTAGAAGTTAATTCTTCCTCTTTAGTCTTACGGAATCACTCAAATTTGTTTTCAGTTTAACAGGAGTAATTTAGATTGCAAGACTTTTGTTCAACTCGCTTTAAGGTTCCTGGATTTCCTGTCATTCATCCTCTTCTTTTTCTGACTTTTGTTATCTACAAAATATTATTTAATAGTATTTAATGATACATTAATATTCTTTTCAACAACAAGTTTTGAATTATGCTTCTCAGTTCAGGCTTGCAGAACTTTGATGTGGGAGTTCTGCTTTTGAATCCATCAGTATGCCCTAAAAGCTAGCCTGCATATGACATGGGAGACAAACTTAAAAAAAACAAAAAGTTTGCAGCTCTTTCCTCCTGGGAAATTACGGGCAAAGGTTTATTAGCTAGAATTTAACCATATGTCTCCAAGTAATTGATACCACATTGATACTTTGTCTATGCTGAATAGAGGAAATAAAGAACAAAATCAAAATTAGTTTCAAAGGGACCTGTTCCACTCTTCTAGCCACAGCATAAAGATGTTACGGTTAGTTATGGCTTATAATGAGGTCACGGAAAACAGAAGAAATGATGGACTAAAATGAATGACAGTAAATGATGACCTCTCCCAGCTGGAGAATACTAATACCATTAATCCTTAGTATAGCAAATATATATGCAGGATGCAGTTGCTTGAGGGGAAAAAAAAAAATTTAGAAAACAAAAAGAGCAAAAGAAACACTGAATTTAGGCACATATAAACGTCAAATAATGATTTTGCATTCTCCAATAGGTTTCTGTGACATATGTCAAACATCCATTTTGAAATATTCTCTTCCTGACTCTGTGCTGCCCAACTCATAAACTCTTTCACTTTCTTGTTTCTAGTACATATGCGCCTATTCATTGTCTAGCTTTCTTAAATATATAGTCTCTGGTGAAGATAAACATTCAGAAGTAAACTGGAATTAGCCCAATACTTCTGGATGAGAATAAGTCATTTTGAAACACTAACACTCTATTGTGACTGCCCATGGTATTTTCACTGTGTACTACTTTGAAACCCAATAACAATTTTAAATTCTGCTACTGGTAGCTTTTTATAGCTGACTAAAGCATGGGAGAAACACGTTCATGTTTGAATAATTCCATAATCCTTTGAAAGTGGTGTCCAGCTTTAGAGATTTGAATAAGTGGATCGCTATTGAATAGGCATGACTGGGGGAACTTTTTTTTTTCTCTTCTCCATTCCAAGCCTAATTTCTAAGAAAATAAATGGATTCAAAAGGTAAATCATATATATGAAAATATATTTACTTAAAAATGGAAGTGACTGTGCAATAAAAAAGTCTATATTAAATTGTCAGTGATGGATTAAGTAATAGTTCATCAGAATTTTTAAGAAGTGTTTGAAAACAACAGGTGTTCCTCTTTCCTGTAACTAACAAAAGCAATCTATTCATATGAAATAGCTTTCTAACAATTCATGCAATTAAGAGCCAGAATGCAGAAACTGTTGGTTTTCTGATCAAGGAAACCTCCTGGTGACAGTTTTGAAACCTTATTAACAAAAATCAGATTAAAGGAAGAAGAGATTTTTCCTACACAAAAGCTGTATTCAAAATACCTTGCCCCTAAGCTCAATTAAACATGGTCAGGGAAGAAGATGGCAAAGCAAACAGCAATAGATCAGACTCTCTGGGAAGATCTATTCAATGCTAAGAAATACTAAAAGAGGTAGCAACTCTAAGTATCATGGAAATGTCCTTACATATTTGAAAAGTCCTTGGGAATATTTAATATCAGCAGTACCATGTGCACTGAAAATAATGTTCTAAAATGTAATGGACATCTCAGCTGCTACAAAGGATTCAAGCAAATGGTAAATTTAAAACATGACTAAGAAGGATCTAAAATACAAGAATAAGAAATTCTTCATCTTGTGGAAGTGAACTCAATTTCTAATCAGAACTTCCTCAAGAACATAACCTCAGGGCACAAAAATGTCCACTACTTGTGAACTTGCATAGGTCTTGATAGGGGAACATTGTATTTAAATTTAGCAGCTTGCTGAAACAAAAGACAAAGTGTTCATTCATTCTAGATTTTTTTCAGGAAACATATGGAACTGAATACTTTTGTTCATTTCTTCATTCAGCTTCAAAGACAGAATACAGTTCTGACATAAAGGGAAAGGACTAATAGAAAGCTATTAGTGTTATCAGCAATTTGTATTAAATACATGAAAGAATACAACTGATACTGTACTTCATGATAGCGTGTTCCATAAATGGTTCTGTTTAAGAACATTCACATGTTGGAGTTACATTTCTGTGCAGAAAACAAATATGTAGCAAAAATGCACAGAAAAAAAGTGGCTATTGGCACAGGCAAAGTGAATATAGGAATGATGTCCATGACCCCAGTACACGATTTATCTGTGCCAGAGTTCTGGAAAGCGGGCAGGCGGTGGTGGCGGCTGCTGGTGTGGGAGCAGTTGTTGCTCACAACCTCCCATCTGCCAGGCAGCAGGAGCAAAAGCAAGCAGCTGATCTCACTGCAGCTCCCCTGTGGCTCTGTGTTCCTGCTCCAGCCCTTCTCAGCTTCTCACCCATGGAGCTGCAAAATTTAATTTTGTCTGTGTTGCCAAGAGGTCTTGAGCCAGCTCTGGGAATCCTTCTGAGTAACAAGGCAGCAAAACTGCTGGTCATTGTAAAGGCTCTCACTCCCTTTTCCTCTTGGTTATATTAAACTATAAGGTTTCTGTATGAGGTTTGTACATCTATATTTTCTGCACATGTACGCACAAGCACATTCCTTTCTACCTTCTGTCCGAGAAGTTGTAGCCATAAAAATTATTGAGTGTTTCTGGGATTCTCCAGACCAAAAAAAGTGTTATTATTTCATGCTGTTGCAATCTTTTTTGCTATCTAATCTGGGGTCCTCGCAGCTTTAGTATTGCAGACCTTGGGATGATCTCTGAGAGGCCTCTTCAGCTCATGTGGGAATACAACAGGTGATCTAAATCACATCATATCTATCTCTTGACCCTCTGCCAATCACTCTTTAAATAAGCAAGTGTTTCTTAATTCATATGCATTAGGTTCTCACCCTCATTCAGAAGTCAGATTATCTCAGCTATCGGAACAGGGACATGTGAGTCCTATTAGCTAGCTTGCTTTAAAATTAAATAAATCACCCAATGCAGCTTTATCAGCAGCTATTCAGTTTGTCTACTTAATAAATGAAACAGTTTGGGATATTTCTGAGCTTTTCAAGCCAAGCTGCCCAAACTGGCTCACAGAATATATTACTACAGCAAAAACATGATTATACTCTAGACCCCTCTCCTCTTTCTTCGTCTATGTTGCCCTCTCCAGGAGTAAAAGCAACTAAATAAACAAATAAACACTACAAAATTAAATTAAGATTTACTTGATGTGGGAGCAGAGAGGAGGTAATGAACAAGGGTTTTCATCTATTTTCACTCATGAAAGAGTTGGACATGCTGATGTCCACTATAGATTTCCCTGCCAAAGTGGGCTAGGCAGAGCACCAACTCCCTTAAGGGAGGTAACAGTGGTGTCTCCTGTGAGATCCCAGGAGACAGGTGAAGAACTGAACTGAGAATGGAGGACTTCATCAAAATCATACAGGCAGGAACCTGATGGACAGGTAAGTTAGACAGCAGTGAGGTTTACAACTGTAACAATAACAAGGGATGAACATGGAACTAGTGCTCCGTAGGGAGGGAGCCAGCTTAGGCTCCATCTTGGTCCTGGCAGCAAGGAGAGAACCCTTTCATACCTCACATTCTGTCTTCCCATCCTTCCTTCTGCCACTTAACACTATACTTTTACTTCCTTATTCTGTGAAGTATTACAAGAAGCCTGCCATCCCGCAGCTTCAACTCACCTTCTGTCATCTTTTACTGAAGAGGAAAAGAGGAACCCATTGTGAATGAGGAAAATCCAAAATGGGAAAATGAAGAAAAAAAGAGAAAACAAGAGCTAAGGAAGTATAAACCAATCTGCTTAATTTATACTACTGGAAAATTTACAATTATGATTTTTCTTGCAATAAAACACATTTTCACAGTGAAAATCATGTCTATATGCTTTTCCTCCACTCATGCAGCTGTAGTAAGAGGTCAGCCAGTAAATATTTGAAATATACAGATGAATTGTCCATAGGAAAACAACGCAATTTGTGAAACATTTAGAAAACATATGGAATATGAGAACTAATGTAGACTATTTAAAGGAGGCAATGCAAAGGGAATGTTAAATCTTCAAATCCATACAAGATAGCTGTAAAGCAAAAGGGTATCGTCTGTTCTCCATGCTCACTGTGAATAGGATGAGAACAATGTATTTGAGATGGAACAATGCAGATTTAGTCTAGGCAGTAGGAAAAAAAGTCTAATGGTAAAGGTAATTATACACTTTGATGGAATGCTTAGATAGCCTATAATATCTTAATCACCTGAAATTTTAAAACAAGTGAGAAAAACTTGTTATTAAAGTTGATAATATAATTAGACCTCCACTAGAACAGGGTACACAGACGACAGCCTCTCACGGTCACTTTCTGTTCTGTATTTCTCTGACTCCTAAGTTAATTAAAAATAGGATTAATTTTCTCTGTGTCCATATCAAGGTATGGATATACAGCTACTCAGGTTTTCTAAAGAATTTAGCCACTTTTTCTCACTAACCTTACAATTAACTCAATAAAAATAGTTAAGACTTTTTGCCTGCAACAGAAAGTGTGCTAGTAAGGAATGTAGGAAAACCAGATTTTTCAGAGGATTAGATGAATAAAGGAAGGCCTACCTAATAGGCCTTATAAAAGTGCGTAACAACTAAGGGTCCTGTCTCTTATTTAAGTAATTGAGACATATATCTACAACTTCAATGTTTTTAAATGCTGATCCATAATCTCCAGCTTTAACTTACATATAGTGACTGGGGGATGGGGGGAGGATTTCCCAAAAGTATTTTATTTGTTTGGTTTTGTTTGACTGGTTGGTTCCTGTTTGTTTGGGGTTTTTTAGTTTTGTTTTTCTCTGATAGATTTTGTAACAATTGGGTGGAAACTTCTCCAACTTTGGAGAAGGTGCAGAATGAGGAGAGTAAAAAATTTACAGCTTGTAACTTTCCTTCTCTAATGTCTAAGGTTCATAAAGTATAGAAAAATTAAACAAATAGATTTACAGAATTTTACAATAAAAATGTCAATAGAAATCAAGGAAAGTCCATCTAAAATGAACCACTTTTATCTTATTCAAAAGTCACAACAACAAAAATGCTATTTTTTTTTTGTAGGGAAGAAACGTGTATTTCTACAAAGTCAATTTTCTCAACAATTTCTTCTTTAGCTCTCTTTTTTTTTTTTTTCCCCCTAGACTGAAGACTGAAGTGAAATTTATTATGAATTATCTCTGTTAATGGGGTACTAAGATGGCAAATGTTGGTCTACCACTTATGCGATTCCTTAACACATACTTCATGTTCAGTTGGAGTCCTACTGTTTTGAGTAAAACTTTGTAATGTTCAGAAATATCAATGCTATTTCAAAACTATTTATCTGATACGTGGAACAATCACAGAAGGTTTCCAGTAGGTCTGTTTACCCCTAAGAACATATTTCCTTCCTCATGCCATTTGGTTAAACATAATGTTTTTTCTACTTTCATGTAAAACACATAAGAATAGACATTCTTGGTTGTAGGCTAGTGCTATAGTGGGTGACTGACTCATCCCAGTAAGATAATTCTTATTTTGTCTTAGATGTTATTTTCTGGAACAAAACATTAACATTGTTAGAGTCCTGCTATGTTTTTAAACAGTCCCCAACTCAGTTTTGTCAACAAAGGAAATTGGCTGCTGACCTTAGATAATTTCCTAAAATCTGGACCTATAATCTGACAACCTGGACCTTGACCACGGCAGACCTGCAGATAAAATACAGCTTGTTGGTATCAATACTTCAAATGATTGTGAATAGAAAAAAAAAAATTGTTGTAATTTCACATCTGCACAAAGAAATACTTTTCAGTGACAGATCATTTTCAAATGATAGCTCAATTGCATGTGCTTGTTGTAAGGCGGGAAAGAAAAAGGAACTTTTAGAAGGAGAAAAATACAGTTAGTTGCTCTGTGACATTTCTCAATGGGAGAATCCATAAGCCGCTGTTCAACTCTATTTGTAAGGTAACTTTAAGTATAAATGTAGGCAGGCCTTAACCATACTCCTCAACCTAAATACTCCTGAGCTTTGGGTGATTTAAAACCACAAAATTATATGTTATAGTTCAAGTCTTTGTCTCATCAACCTTGAACTACTTAGATAACTTTTTGGCCTTCTTTACTTGTCATAAAATCATAGAATGACTAGCTTTGAAAAAGACCTTAAAGATCAGCTAGTTCAAATCCCCCTGCGATGGGCAGAGACACCTTCCACTAGACTTGGTTGCTCAAAGCCCCATCCAACCTGGCCTTATATGCAGCTATTATTTTTTTTTTTTTTGAGACAGGTTCTTATTCTTGAAGCAACTTTAAAAGGTGCATACAACAAAGCTATTAGATTTGTCCCATTAATTGAACTGAAGATGAGAACTAATCCAGAACAATAAATATACATCATAAAGTACGACAGCACATATATATCACAGGACTGTCATGGGAGGGTTTCTTCTGTTCCAGCCTGCAGATTGGTCGGCATCATGAGGAACAGACAGACAAGTAACAGGATGCTTATTATCACGTGTTCACTTTTCAAGTGACTGAATAAGACTGGATTGGTGAAAAATGAAATCTGATGTTGAATTTGAGTCATGTAGATAAATGTATTTGGGGGTTTCTCTCTGAAATATTCTACCACTTCTATTGCTGTTGCCTACTACATTCTGTACATAGGGCTTTTTAAATTGTCAAGGGCTGAGCTAGTTCATACAGAAGTCCTTCGCTACAAAATAGGTTATTTTTTTCATAGAGATAGTCTTTGAATTAAACTTAAAAATACCGCCTTCTTAAGTCTTATATCCAATGATAAAAGGAAATTTTTTTATGTGCCATGCTAGTATACTGTCCTTGACCTTATGTATACTGCAACCATGCTATGCCATGACCTACAAGATCAATGAAAACAAAGGTTTTTAGAGTTTGATCTAAGAAATACAGCACCATAATTTAAAACAAAGTGAAATATGATTTCAGCACAGTGTATCCTTCACTGGTTACAGGAGTTCACCTACAGAAAGTTTTTCAAAGTAGGAAAGTCAAATGTGATCACGTGTTTGGGACAGTGGAACTGTATTCCAGTAGAAAGAGAATATAGCCTAGTTCTCCTTATGAAACACTGCAGGCGAGAAAGAAATGGTAGCTAGTTGCTTCCTATCAAAGTACTGAATGTCTGAGTTCATCCTGCCTTTTCCTCACTGGCATCAGTAATTTGTATCTTCATCCTCCATTTAGTGGCTCATTTTCAAGAAGTATGAGAATTCTTTCTGATTCCTGATAAACTGGCCAATATAATTAATAGTTTAGACTTATGAAGAACAGACTGTTGTCAAGAAGACAAATGGACAGCACAGTCACCCCAATAACCTAGTATTTGAAATGTGTGTGTAGTAGTAGCACAAGGTATTTTCCTCTTCTCAGCCCCTAGAACACCCACATCACCACCAAAAGAACTGACTGGATCGCTCAGATTCGTATATCTGCACGCGTGTGTGTGTGTATGTGTATAAATACACATACACATAACTATACACACACGAGAGGGACAACACACAAATATTTTGTGGAGAATTTTTCTTTAAGTCTCTGTGTTCAAGCTTAAAGAACTTTTAAGAGTTCTTAAGAAGAGAAAAACCACACAATTTTTAGAAAAGCACTTTAGCACCCTTCCCACCCCCATGAAGAAAGATTACTTTTAAAAGACAGATGCAAAGACAAGATGTGTAAAGTGTATGGCTTACATTGCTATCATTAAAAATTTGTACATTTTCTACTGCTTTGTGTCACCTAATAGATGATGCCTTTTACCTCAGCTATAAGTTAATTAATCTTTGGTGGTACAATATCAAACACAAGGCAATGCTACACTGAAATTTACTTACTCTGTGTGTTTGCCTGCCATACTAATTAAGAGAGCAATTTTCAGTCTTTTCTTTTTCTCCTTTTGGTGAAAAATAAGTTCAGATATTCTGGCAGAGATAGAAGTGTATGATGTATGTAACTTAAAGAGGCATGAATGCTCTACATTGTAGTAGTAGAATAAATAATTCTTGCATAGGATCGAATGCCAAAGAAATTTGCCAGCTGGCAGGATCTGAGGGTCTGATGTACCTGCTATTAAATTTACCACACAGGAATCTTTCATTTTACTTCTGTGAAAGCTACAACTAAACAGCAACGAGTTACACAGTTACATGAAAAAAACCAACTAGTTATACAAAAATAGCAACTATAATAATAAAGAATAACTTAGGAGGAGACTGGTAATGTTCCAAAGAATTTAAAAATCCCTAACAAATTATTCTAAAGTGACCTTTGTTAGTGATTGTGGCATACATCACAAGAATTTCTTCCCTTTGCTTTCATATTTTATTCATTGACTTTTATTTTTCAAAGAAGCCTGCAGCTGACAAGAGAACAGGCTAAAAGTTTTAAAAACAAAACGGTTCACTGATAATATAGGTAAAATTGTATTTATACTTCGTGTTAATTTAGTTGATGCCATGGTTTCTTCTAAGCCATGGTGAAAATATCTCATTACGGTTTGGTTTTTTTCTCCACAGTTTCATGAAATATCAGCTTAGTTTACCTTTAAGTGGCTTGATGGAGCTAGATTCATTTTGTTGTCTAACTAAAGGAGCAGAAGTTGGCTTGGATTGCTGCCCAGCGCGTAGAGTGTCTCCCTGATGCACCAAAAATGGGAATCAGATTGAAGGAGGTAACTTGTTTTACTGAGTGAAAACTGGAGTACAGAGCTTTTAATGTATCATCTTTTGAATTCAGATGAAAATCACTAATTAGCTGAAATCGCAATTAAGCCAAGCTAAGTAAATGAATAAACAGCTACAGTGTTGTATGTTGGTGGTTCTATATAGAGGAATGGTAGTATAGATTTCAATGCGGAGAATTTCTCAGAATTTATCTGATCATCATAATGCTGTCCAAACTATTAAAATAATTTCCTCATGCTGGACAAGAATATACTGTAGGACTTTGGATCATACCAGGCTACAATGGGTGCCATTTGACATTCTAATGCTTCGTGTTACAGTTACAGCAAACAGTGTTCCTCGGTAAGGTTGAGCATAATGAACAAATAAAAGATTTTGCAGGAGAATATACTAAGTATAGGGGAATACAGCTTGATTCTGCAGAAAATACAATGTGCTTATCTCAAATCACTGTATTTGATAAAAAAATTATCTATTTTATAAGGTTAGAGGGAAGTATGAAATCAAAATGACATTTTTTAAACAAAACATTTTATAGTTTTATTTTTACATTGGGCAACAGGCATGAAGTGATTCTTCTCACTGCCGCATTCTCACTGAGGGTGATCCAAGTATAAAGGTCTCCGAGAAGAAGGCACAAAATGTAGCTTATAATCTCTTCTGTCCTCTCATAGTACTATCTGAAGCTAGGAGCTAAACCAACATTCTCAAAAATACCAAAAATATGTTAGAATCTTAACCCAGCTCACTGTCATGAAAAATTCAATGGACTTAGATGCTTGAATACTTTACTCTAGAATCTTCTGATTTAAAGAATTACACTTTAATAATAGAAAGTGAAAGTAACAAACAGGAAATGGGATCAATGTCTATGACCAATCTGGGGTTGCCTTTAAAGCTCTGTTGAAATATGTGCTTTTTTCTAATTTTGTTATTAACCTAGTTTACCAAGAAATGCCAGAGAACATTTTGCTCTTAGAGTATTCCAACTCTATTGCCACTTACAACAAAGCCACAATGATTAATAAGTATATCTGAATTCACTGTTTACATATTTCAAATGATATTTTAATAGCTTATTTTTCATTGTTCTTAATAGAAAGCAAGTTTTTAAAGCATATGGTTTGTATGCAAGGCTTTCACTTAAAGAAGTATTCAGTGGAGCTACATTTCTTACACTGAATTTTTCATATTGGCAGCATTTTCCTTCATTTGTAAATGAATCCCATGAAGCAAAGCTAGCTGCAAAAGCATCATCTTAATATGTAATAATGGAAAATAAAACCATCACTTTATGTCTACCCTATCCTTCTTCTGTTCCCCAAATTGCAAAAGTTACTTTACTATGGCAAATTTATTACGTCTGAAAGCATCGTTATGTAAATATGCTGGATATCTATTATAAAAGTGTTTACTATACAACATTATGGAGACAGAAATGTTTTTTGTAATCCTGTTAACTCTATATACTGAAAGAAAGTGAGACCAGCTGGTTAGACATTATTTTGACTACAAAACTTATGTGATATTAAGAAATTGACAGTACCACTACAATTGTTGCAGTGTTTTTAACAATAATTTTTAACCGGCTTTTAACAATACTCTAGGAAAAAAGTTTAGATTATGGCTTTCAGAAGTTCCTTTCTAATATAGGGGTCTGGGCAGATAAGTGGAATAAAAGGAAATATGCAGGTACTAGATCAGTTGTTCGAACACTGAAGAAATAATGATTTTACTAGAAAATGTTATAGTTGAAGACTATTGTAAATGTTTGTATTGTCAATGTAGAAAGCCAGAAGAATGAGAAAATGGCTTGCTTAAACAAAATACAGAAAAGAGGTACATCTCTGTCATGCCAATAAAATGAGGATCATCTGAAAGGGCAAGATTACACAGCTATTTGATAACTGCTTGCCTTTTGTCTGTAGACAAAAAAATAAAGTTGATGAAAACTAGGTTAACTGGGCAATAGTTTGGTACTGCAGATCAGTCCTTTAAATTGTCTTACCTCCATAAACCAGGACATTTGCAGATTATGCTCTATTTTGTGCCTGAAACTGTGCAAACTGAAAGACAAACTCAAAAAGTATTGGAATGTTATCTGTAAGAGCTGATTTTAAAGGATACAGCAAATTATATTGCATTAGTCTAAGAAGCTGTCCAGAAACATTGAACAAACTGAAATGAAGTGGGCATTGTGTTTGTATGTAGCCAGGTAAACATATACAGACAAGCACACAAACATTGGTTCAGAAAAGAGCAAACTGAGGTGTTACCAAGCAAGTAAGAACACTCCTGCATTGCTTTTAGATAAATTTATGACACGCATATGCTTCTGAACACCCAATGAGAGAAATAAGCTGTTTTGCCATACCATAATTTTAGGATACACACTTAAAAGTAAATAGTAAAGGAAGAACTATTTGAACAAGCATAATTTTCTTAATAATATTAATTTGTTTTTATTTCAGTTAGTGATATTTGGTTTGTGCATTGTTAGAAAACCTGTATCTTTGAGAAGTTAAATCTCAGGATAACGCCAAGGAAAACTCAGTCTGAAGTCCTGGTCTTTCATTAAGATTTTATGTTTCTGCAGACCTCATTGCAGGTTTAAGGGCCTATTCATTACTTGAACTAGGTGATGGTTTCCATTAAAATACTGCCAATATTCACTGGGATACTCCTGGTAATTAATATTTTTCTGAATAGTTCCCAGTACAGAATCCCATTCTGTGATATTCAGTAAACTCCAACAGAAATATCGCACATTTGAGACATACTATACAATAAATGATCAGCTCACTTGAGCATGTAAGTTCAGACACTCTTGAAGCTCAAGAGTATTTCTGTAGTTAATTGAAATAATCTCTGCAAGAAGGATATTTTGGAAAAGCAGGACTAGATTATACTCGTTATTCTTGAAACTGAGGAAAAAATACTGTTGTATACTGAAAGAAAATCTTATTGGGCAGTCATTTATTTTTTGGAGTTTATTGGAAGGCACAGTTCAGACATCCTAATAAACAGCCATTCTATTCAGAATATTAGTCTTCTTTTTGTAAAAGGAAGGATTTAAGTGACACTCAAATGCATGAAACAGTATTCACAGAGGATGAACATGGAGATAACACTGTTCTGATTTTTTTGACCTTTAAAAGCAAGAGACACATTCATTTTTATAGAGTGTAATAACTCTAAGCCATATTCCACTATAATCTCTCCAGGGTCACCAACTCCCCTACAAACATCTATGTTAGGGCCAACTCAAGTTTCCAAGTAAGTTTCTGAATTTTTCTGACCTTAACAGTTTAAATGACAGTGTGTTAGACACCCCAGCTGCTCCCTGTAGAGAGGAACTCAGGGCTTTGTGCATGCTAGCTCTCCCAGCTGGCAAGGATAGCCCCTTTATTCAAAAGAAATCACACTTTTACCTATTCCTTAAAGATATGTGGATCTATGAAAGTTCCCAGCAAGTGCTCTGCACTGCTTTGCTCTCAACATATATTTTTTCTTGTGGCTGAGTATAATTCATAAAATATGATTCACTGTGTTTATATATATGTGTACACGCACTTTGTCCATTTTCTAGTTTTTAGTCTCGTTTGACTGCAAGTGAAGCATAAATCTTGTGCCAAAATTTCTTTGGTTGAAAGTTCATCTTTTTTTAAGATTAAGTGACTCAGAACGATATTAGATGTTTTAAATAAAATAACAGAAAAGGGTTATTTTAAAATATATATAACTTAATAGTCTAAGCATTGGTCCTCAAAGCATGTACAAATTTTTCATTGTTGCTTGGTGACAATTTAAAAATATTTTTTCTATGCAGAATAAAGAAAGAACAAACATTTTAGCACATAACAGGAGTCTGCTTGCAACCTTCTCTATGCAGCTACTTTTTATCAAAGCATTTTTTGATGACCTTTAACTCAAAAACCAGCTTGAATATTTTAATTCATAATTTTCCAGAAATATACAAATTTGTATGCCACTCTGCAACAAATCCATTACTGCTGCACAGACTATAATCTACATAAACCGTACAAACCTTCATAGCTAGGATTAGCTCTTGCTAATCTCTTTACTTCTCACCACCGTGTTTCCCTTCCCTGCTGCACCAAGCATAAATGACTTGCTTTCATATGTTAAGTCCTTATGACCTGTCTCTGCCCAGCCTTTCATCTCTTATGTGATATCAAGACATTGACTCCCACCTACAGTTTTGATAGCAGTGCCTGTACATGTATTTGGTGATATATAGCTGTTTTTCAACAAATATCTTCCTTCCTTTTCCCAAACCACACTGCAGGAATTGACAACATATTCTTTTTATTCTGACCCTCTATATCTGCAAAATGACTAAATTATCTTTCTTCAAATCCTTTAAATCTGTTCAATGCTTCACTTGCCCATAATGGGTAGGTGAATCAGGTGGTGTAACTCTGGGGTACCCCTCAGAACTTTACACCCATTTTGGATATCTCTAATTCTCCTTCATCTACTACTATGGTACACACCTATGTTGTTTTTCTTACACATGAAATTCTCCATACTTGATTAATGAAGGGCTGGTTCTCATTAGAAGCAGTCGAGGATAATTTTTCTCTTTTGTGTTTTTAGAATGTTAAGATTCTAATATGGTCAGTTTTGGAAAATTTCAAGTGTCCTGAATTTCATCCTAGTGTCTAATGTTACAATGGGTACTTGGAGTCTGGTGCTGGATTCATAATTAATTACATATCATTCTAGAGGTTCTGACAAACTTTTCTGACAAAAATACGTTACTGACATGGAGAAATTCCATCTTGGAGTAAGAGTTACATATTAAAGCCATTTATCATCTTCCTGAAAGTCTAAAAATACCCTCCTAGTTGGCAGCCGGCAGACTAAAGAAATTAGGGGCATTGGTTTATTCAGACCACAGACTCTGAAGTGTGATAACTACCCATACCTCTCTTCCTATTTATCAACAAGGCTTTTTATTTACATCTCCTTACTTCATATTCCATCTTTATTCAAATCATAGAATCATCGAATCATAGAATGGGTTGGGTTGGAAGGGACCTTAAAGATCATTTAGTTCCAACCCCCCTGCCATGGGCATGGACACCATCTACTAGACCAGGTTACTCAAAGCCCCCTCCAACCTGGCCTTGAACACCTCCAGGGATGGGGCATACAGAACTTCCCTGGGCAACCTGTTCCAGTGTCTCTCCACCCTCACAGTTAAGAATTTCTTCCTAATATCTAATCTAGATCTCTCCTCTTTCAGTTTAAAACTGTTACCCCTCATCCTATCACTACACACCCTGATAAAGAGCTCCTCTCCAGCTTTCCTGTAGCCCCCCTTTAAGTACTGGAAGGCTGCTCTAAGGTCTCCCCAGAACCTTCTCTTCTCCAGACACAACTCTCTCAGCCTGTCTTCATAGGAGAGATGCTCCAGCCCTTTCATCATCTTTGTAGCCCTCCTCTGGACTCACTCCAACAGGTCCATGTCCTTCTTATGTAGCGGTACCCAGAGCTGGATGCAGCACTCCAGGTGGGGTCCCACAAGAGAAGAACAGAGAGGGAGAATCACCTCCCTTGCCCTGCTGGCCACACTTCTTTTGATGCAGCCCAGGATATGGCTGGCTTATTGCCAAAGCGCATATTACTGGCTCACATTGAGTTTCTCATCAGTCAACACCCCCAAGTCCTTCTCCTCAAGGCTGCTCTCAATCCATCCTCCACCCAGCCTGTATTGGTGCCTGAGATTGCCCTGGCCCATGTGCAGGACTTTGCACTTGGCCTTTTTGAACCTCATGAGGTTGGCATGAGCCCCCCTCTCAAGCCTTTCAAGGTCCCTCTGCATGCCATTCCTTCCCTCTACCATGTCGACCACACCACACAGCTTGATGTCATCAACAAACTTGCTGAGGGTGCACTCAATCCCAACATCCATGTCACCAGCAATGATCTTAAATAACACCAGTCCCAGTACCAAACCCTGAGGAATGCCACTCATCACTGGTCTCCACTTGGACATCAAGCCATTGACTGCAACTATTTGAGTGTGACCATCCAGCCAATTCCTTATCCACCAAGTGGCCCATCCCTCAAGTCCATGTCTTTCCAATTTAGACACAAGGATGTCCTGCAGGACAATGCCAAATGCTTTGCACAAGTCCAGGTAGATGATATTACTCTATCCACCAACACTGTAACCCTGTAGAAGGCCAGCAGATTTGTCATACACAATTTGCCTTTAGTGAAGCCATGTTGGCTGTCACCGATCACCTCCTTATTTTCCATGTGCCTTAGTAGAGTTTCCATGGATCTGCTGCATGACCTTGCCAGACACAGAGGTGAGATTGACTTGCCTGATGGGTCTTCCTTTTTTCCCTTTTTGAAAATGGGGGTTATGTTTCCCCTTTTCCAGTCAGCGGGAATTTCACCAGACCGTCATGACTTCTCAGATATGATGGTTAGTGGCTTAGCAACTCCACCCACCAGTTCCCTTCAGGACCTGCGGATGTATCTCACCACGTCCCATGAATTTTTGCACCTTCAGGTTCCTTAGATGGTCTTGAACCTTATCTCCTCCTGCAGTGAGCGGTACCTCATTCTCATAGTCCTTGCCTTTGCCTTCTGTGACTGGCAGTGTGGCTAGAGCACTTGCCAGTGAAGACCAAGGCAAAAAAGTCATTGACTACTTCAGCCTTCTCCATATCTCAGGTGACCAAGTCTCCCGTTTCCTTCTGGAGAGGGCCCACATTTTCCCTAGTCTTCCTTTTATCACTGATGTACCTGTAGAAGTTTTCTTGTTGCCCTTGACATCCTTGGCATATTTCACTCTGTCTGGGCTTTAGCTTTCCTAACCTCATCCCTGTCTGCTTGGACAATTTCTCTGCATTCCTACCAGACTACCTGTTCTTGCTTCCACCCTCTGTAGGCTTTATTCTTGTGTTTGAGTTTGTTCAGGAGCTCCTTGTTCATCCATGTGGGCTTCCTGGTGTTTTTGCCTGACTTCCTCTTTGTTAGGACGTCGCTCCTGAGCTTGGGGGAGGTGATCGTTGAATATTAACCAGCTTTCTCAGGCCAGTCTTCCCTCCAGGGTTTTATCCCACAGTACTCCACCAAGCAGATCCCTGAAAAGGCCAAAGTCTGCTCTCCTGAAGTCCAGGGTAGGAAGCTTACTATGCACCCTCCTTGCTGTCCTAAGGATCTTGAACTCTACCATCTCATGGTCACTGCAGCCAAGGCTGCCCTTGAGCTTCACGTTCCCCACCAGCCCCTCCTTGTTGGTGAGAACAAGGTCCAGCATAGCACCTCTCTTCTTGGCTCCTCTATTGCTTGGAGAAGGTAGTTATCATTGACCCATTCCAGGAACCTCGTGGATTGCTTACACCCTGCTGTGTTGTCCCTCCAACAGATACCAGTGTGGTTGAACCTCTCCCATGAGGATCAGGGCTTGTGAACATGAGGCTGGTCCTATCCGTCTATAGAGGGCTTCAACAGCTCATTCTTCCTGATCGGGTGGCCTGTAGCAGACCTCCACTGTAATGTCACCTGTCACTGCCCTCCCTTTAAACCTGACCATAAGCCTCTGTCAGCTCCTCATCCATCCCCAGGTGGAGCTCCATGTGCTCCAGCTGGTCAATGACATAGAGGGAAACACCCCCTCCTCGTCTCCCCTGCCTGTCATTGCTGAACAGCCTGTATCCTTCCATTCCACCACTCCAGTCATAGAAGCCATTCCACCATGTCTCTGTGATGCCAATAAGATCACAGGCCTGCAGGTGTGCACATTTCTCTAGCTGCTCTTGTTTATTCCCCATGCTACATGTCTTTGTTTAGAGGCATTTATGTTGGGCAGCCGATGAAGCTGATTTACTGGCTGGAGTGCCTGGAATTCCTTTGTGCTGCACTCCTAATCCTAATGTTATGCCTCTAAATGTAAACAAAAAGATACTTTAATTTTCCTGAAATTAAGTAAAACATTTATTTAATAGGAAAGATAAGTATCTAATCTAAGTGGAACAGGTTCTGTCTTCTATTTTAACTTATACCAGCATTTTGGAAATCAAATGTAAACTTTACATTATTCATCTTCCCCTTCTTTCTATGAATAAAACTATTTTCTGAATCCCAAACAATCACTGAGGTTGACTTTTGCCTGTTTTTACTAGGTAAAAGACATGCAGACGTACATCAGTCAGACATGATACAGACAACGTAAATCAAGCTGGCTTGTCATGCCAATTTAGGCCTTTATAGCATTAAAAAAGTGACCACTTATGTCTCTCCAGTAGAATGCAATCATGTAATTTCTCAGTAACACATGTCATTGAAGTATAAGTTAGCTATGCTTTTTCTAGATGAAAATAAGAGAAAATCTTTTCAGTCTTCCTGTTATACAGGTGCTCTCTATTGGGCTAGCAGAAAAGGTTAGAAAAACAGTCTTCCATTTTTTGAAACTCATGCCATTTGTCACCCTCAATTTCCACATAACAAGCAATAAGATGAAATGATAAAATGATGCTTCACAGCAAAAGTTCGAAGCAATAAAAAGTTATGTTCATCTGGGAATGTTGCCATCTATCCTGCTTTTCAGTGTGGAGAAAAATAATTATGCTGAGCTGGCTTTTATCTGAGGCGTAGAATTTGAATCATAAGCATGTTTTATATTTATAATTGTTAACATTTATCTTGATTTTAAAAGCGGAATGATAATGGTGAATAAAAGGTGTAATTAGCCTTTCCCTGGCAGTTACACACAAGTGACATCACATATAAGTGCACTGTGATTTTTTTGTGCAATCTGATAACACTTCTGATAGACAGCAATAAACAGTTGATAAGGGATAGAGTGT
The DNA here is from genome assembly GCA_013396915.1 of Stercorarius parasiticus. Taxonomy (NCBI): domain Eukaryota; kingdom Metazoa; phylum Chordata; class Aves; order Charadriiformes; family Stercorariidae; genus Stercorarius; species Stercorarius parasiticus. The sequence continues at coordinate 215,657 of VWZL01003276.1, forward strand.
TAATTTCTTCAATTGCTCTATTTCCAGGGTCTGACTGTTGTCTACACACATTAGTATGGATAGTTATATATTTTTTTTTTTTGGAATGAAGGAGGTATTTTACAATCATGTAAGACATGAGGGGGAATAAATGTACCAGTATCTGCATGTATATAAACCAAGTGGATTTTCATTTGCATGTTGTGGTGTTTCTTAAGAAAGTGTTCCTCTGTGAAAACTGGACCAGTTTTGGGAGTAACAATGAAGAGATAGCTGGACACAAATTAATATGATGAGGCAGCCCAGTATCATCCTGGAAATAAATAATATTTTGCTTCATCTTTCTGAAGTACTGCCAAAAAGATTACTAAATTCTTGGATTTTTCCTCACTGGGACACCAGTAATCTTGAAATGCTTAATCCTGGATTAATTCTCAAGCTTGTCAACTTTACTTGAGAGTCTTGCATTGTCCTTGATTAGCAGTGTAATTATGTTCCCATGTCCCAAAGCCATATTTTCCACCTTATTGACATTTCACTACCAAGTGTTCATCTACCCTGCAAATCCATTGCATATTTCCTTAACTACTTACACTGACTCCCATAGACCATCTAGTTTTTCACACGTGCATGCTACATGTACAGAATTGGAACTTAAACAAATTAAGTTTCAGTAAGCCAAGTTCATACTCAGTAACATGCATAAATCAAGAATAACATTGTGAATACTGGGAAGCATTGTTTCTTCCCCAACCTCTAATCTGTGTTTGTAGTGTGGGTTTAACATTTTTAATATTTAGATCAGTTCAGAAAACAAACATGATCTAATCCACACTAGGTGCTAAGAAAGAAGTAAGCATCTTCAGAGTCTTCAGAAGTAAAAAACAGTACCAATATCCGACTGTTGAATCTAAATGATGCGTGGATGAGTTCTAGCTTTTCTGAGTCATAAACCCAGCCGTTCCTACAGTTCATGCACTTGTACAGAAAGACATATATACTTTCTAAGGTAAAGGGGGTTTTTTGTTTGTTTTTGGCTTAGTGATAAACTGCCTAAGCAACTTTTAATTTTTATTTGGTATTTATTTTGGGTTTGGTGGGAACTTTCCTATTGCTGATTTCTCATGTCAATTAAATTAATTGCTATGGAACAATTGTCCAGCTGTTCTACCAAATGATCTCTGGGCTTTATTTTTTAGAGTGCTGAACAAGCAAACCTACAAGACAAAATCAGTGGGAGATGTGGATGTTCAGCACTTTGGGAAAAACAGAAGAGGAGTCATCTTACTGCCAGGCTGACTACTCATAAAAGATGAATCACACAAAATTCACAACTAGTTATAAACTGCTTTGTAATTATTTCCATCTATATTGTTCTTGTTTAAAAAAACAAATTCCAATATTTGAATTGCTCATGAACTGCATTTATTATACATACTTGCTGGTTTTATTGCAGCAAGAGCAATCCCCCTACACCTTGGCTCGGGGAGAGTAAGAAGGATAGGAATTGGAAACTGTAATTAGCAATAATGTAATTTATTTATTACTGTAATTAACCTGGTAAGTGGATACTAACAGATTCAGCTGATGGATTAGTAAATTTTGATTATTAGGAATTTATTTTTAATTTTTAAGGTCTTTTATCTTGCACACTTTTTGAGTCTCTTCTGGTCTGAAAGCTTGCTTTGAAATCTCTCCCCATAAAAATACACATTATAGTTATTTTAATATGTCAGCTTGTACCACATTTAAGATTAATTTCTGACTGTACAGCATTAATTGTATGTTGTTCATAGTAGTTCTAAACTACATGTTTTTCTTACCTATTTAATCTTCTTGATTAAAAGACTTTAGTTGCTGATCTGTAATGTCTGCGTATAGAAAGCACAGTTATGTGCTGATGTCTTTCTTATTTAATCCTGTGAATATAAAGGTTATGGACAGGCATTTTTTTTAATTATAGGCTCTCTCTTAATGTGTTGTCTTGGCATGCTTCCTCCATGCAATATAAAAGACTGCACACAGTGTGACTGAATGAACTTTAAAAATTCTATCCCACATCATTTGAGAAATATAGATCCTCATATGTCAAGACTGAAGAATTTACCAAATAAGATTCACAGCTTTGTTGTCTAGTTACAGTACTTCAAAATTAGTTCCTTCTATTTAACCGAAAATTATCTCAAAGTTTTCTAAAAGGAAAGTGTTTTCATGAATATTCATTGATTAGCATGAAAATTTGAAGTTGGAGCAGTGTATAGGCAATGTCATTAAAATATTCAGGGGCAGAATTATCCATATTGCACTTGAGTAGGCAATTGTCTATTGATGAAAATTAATCTGAAAAATTAATTTGGCAAGGTTCAGATCTAGAAATGCCCATACTTAGCGAATTAAAAGCTGGATCTAAAATGCACATCAAAAAGACTTATCACCAATCGTGAAAACACACGAGAAGCCTTGAAAACAGCAGGGTGAGGAAAACTCGCATAGGAAGCCTCTGAAGGGTAACCTGAATGTCAGCTTTGATCAATGTTGACAAATTTGTTCGTTCAGACTTTTCTGCTATGACTCAGAACTATTGAAAGGGCCTTGTGGGAATATATTTTGTGGAAGCAGGAGTAAAATGGTAAGACAAAAAGGGAACATTTATCACCCAGCATTGCTTGAAAATTAACTCTCTTATAGATACATTATGAGCAGAAAATGTCAGCTTGCGTGCTGTTATCAATTTTTTTCTAGACTGTTGAGATTTTACCGAAATCTGAGCTGTGAGGTGTTCAGGGAAAAAAAATGAAGTGGAGAGTTGTTGTGACCTTAGGCCGTCAAATACAGAGCATACCTGTGCTGATCACTTTAGAAGTCTTTTCTATTGGAAATAAAGAAATGAAACCTTACAATGCTGACCTGTAAAATGAGAACCCACAGAGACACTTAGGAGTGTTTTCTGGTTGGTTGGTTGATTGGTTGGTTGGTTTTAAAGTTGGAAATAATAGCTTTACTCTCAGAAGAAGAAAACCGTCTGGTTTCCTAAAGAAACAATAGTTCTATCAGTAAAGAACAGCTCTTTTATTTGCATTGATACAAATTGATGCAATGAAATCTGTTCTCCACTGAGTGATTTTTCATACAAACTCGTAATGAAAGCTAGTCCTTGTTGTCCCCAAAAACCCTAAATAATTTTAAAAAGGAGTCTAATACATTTAAAAATGGCCTTAAGTTTGCGGTAACCTATTGACAGAAGGGGAGAAGACTCAGTGATCCTGTATGTTTCTTTCTGTCATATGTCTTGACAAAAGCCATGATGCAGATTGGGTCTGATCTGGAAATTGAATCCATATCACCTGAGACTTACTCCAGGACTTTTATGCTTGAGCACTTTTAGCAGCTGGGAACCAAATTCTAAATTCTTTGAGTTCCTGCATGACTGGATTTTGAGAGATACTGAAATATACTCATTTTTCTGGCAATGGCTCCGTGTTTTCGTTTGGATTATTGAACACTAGCACAAAGTGGTTGACAATTTTGCTTTCAGCCTACTGGCAAAACATTATCATAGATTTTGCAAGGCAAAAAAAAAAAAAAGAAAAAAAAGAAAAGTTATGAACTCCAGTCCTTTCTGTGTTAAAAATAATGAAATGTATTAGTAACCAATAGGCAATATGTTGGTGATAAACGCCAAGCTCACAATAATTGTGCACTTCAGCAGCCCTTTCTGCAATTATTACAAAGAGTTGACATATTCTGTGTGACTCAAATCCCAACATGAATTTCAGGGAGAGGTAGATGCCTTTACTGGCTGTGTTGTAGGCCAGTATGAGAGCAGTTTGTCTTAACGCTCTTTGCACTGTTCTTGGTTTATGAGAGAATAAAAGATAGAGAGTGTAGACCTGCAGGCTCACAGTCTTTATCACTAAATTCAAAGGCAGTGGTTGTGTTAAATTTGATCTGAGGTTCTTACCCTTGGTACATGCCTAAATTGTGCTGCAGCTTTGACCATGCCTGGCCATGGGCCTTATCACCCCCAGTCCACTGCTTCAACCACCCAGTCACCACAACCCCTCACCTGGCCATTGCCCACCTATGCCCCTACGAGGACCAGTCTTGACCTTGATGCTGTTCAGCTCACTGGACACAGGGGGACTGTACCCTTCTGAGGAGGGGATTACTGTACTCAGAATGGTAGAATTGCCTATACAAATATGCATTTGTGTATTTATTTGTTTTGAAGGAACATGAATTTTTCTGTACTATGGTCAGGGAGCAGCACTAGAATCAATGTTCTATCGTGTAGGTCTGGTGCAGCAGATACCCTGCATAAATTCTTTTAAAAAAAGTTATTTTAAGTAGTTCTCTGACATATGCTGCCATGATAAATGGGAAAGCATAATAAAGATGTTATTCTGCAGTGGTTTATATAAATTAATATCTTTTTCTGGCTTCTGCATCTTGTCATCCTTGCACTGCACTTTGGTTCAAGGGCCTGCATCTGTCCTGGTGTTATATATGAAATCAATTATTGGAGAAAGCAGTAAAAATGAATGGGTCAAAATATGTTCAAGCACTGTAGAAAGCAATGACTCTGGGGATGGCAACAGGCAATGTCAATGAATTTGATAAGAAATGATCATGTTTTTTCACGGTGGCAATTTAGATGATTCAACAAAATGAGCATTTTCTTACTGCACTTGGTGCAGTTTCATTAAGCCAAGTAATCAATTGTCTGCTATTTAAAGTGACTGAAGACACATGGACCTGTTGGAACGGGTCCAGAGGAGGGCCACAAAAATGATCAGAGGACTGGAACACCTCTTCTATAAAGACAGGCTGAGAGAGTTGGGGTTATTCAGCCTGGGGAAGAGGAAGCTCCGGGGACACCTTATTCTGGCCTTATTGTATATTAGGAAAAATTTCTTCACTGAAAAGGTTATCAAACACTGGAACAGGCTGCTCAGGGAAGTAATTGAATTGCCATGCCTAGAGGTATTTAAAAGATGGGTAGACACGGTGCTTAAGGACAGGGTTTAGCGGTGTTTTTGGCATTGTTAAGTTGATGGTCCCTTCCAACCTAGATGATTCTATGATTCCATGATTCTGTGATTCTAAAAGAGGGAAGATTTAAGATATATATCTAAGATATATATCTAAGACTAGATATAAGGAAGAAATTTTTTACAACAAGGGTGGTGAAACACTGGAACAGGTTGCCCAGGGAGGCAATAGGTACCCCATCCCTGGAAACATTCAAGGCCAGGTTGGATGGGGCTCTGAGTAACCTGATGTAGTTGAAGATGTCCCTATTCATTGCACAGGAGGTTGGACTAGACCTTTAAAGGTCCCCTCCAACCCCAACTATTCTATAATCCTACGATTCTACGGTTCTATGTACTGAATCACTTCTGCAGGAGCCTTCAGAATGAACAGATTTTAAAAGGTACGAAATAGTTTTTGCTGCTCAAGTTTTCTCTTAGTCCCTTTTTCCCCCCATTTCTCAGCCTTAATCTTATTTTCAGACACAAAAATAGTCAAGTCATAGACATGTTTACCTTCCCCAGATCCTTTGGAGAGCACAGAAGGACAAAGTTTCATCATTGAGTGTACGTATGTGTGCGCACACACACACACAGACAGGCTCCATGAATTCTCATCTGACAGCCTGATTTTCACAAACTGACACTTACTCAGCTGATCCCATTAACTGTAGGAGAGGTGGCCCACCATTCAGGCTAACTGAACAAGAATCACACCTATGTGGCTTTTCGTGGAAAAAAATGGCTCATTTTAAGAGTCTTCAGCTAAGCAGCAGATTCTGTGTTGTTTTCCTCCAGCCCACTACAGCCCAAAGGCCCCTGTACATCAGCACAAAGTTATGAACTTGGAGAGCTGGTTAAAATTTGTTCTACCATTCCTGTGATCTGCACAGCTCCTGTGCAACTCGCTTTCACTGAGCAGTGCGTGGACACCTGTGATTGTGCTTCTCTCACCATCATTTCAAAGAGGCTGAGTAAACCCTTTTTATTTTGAACACAGAAAACCTATTAAACCAACCCAAGACCTTGCAACAAAATAAACTGGGTATTTTCCAGGACAAGTGTCTATGAACAGGAAGAGATGAGATTTCCTTGCCCATCTCCAAGCTGCCAGGNAACCTGTAAATAAATTCTAGAGTACAGTGGAATGGAAAGTGTGTACCTAAAGTAAGGGGGAACTTAACTACAAAAAAAAACCCACCAAAACAAACAAAAACAATCAAACCAAAAAACTAACGAAACCAATCACTTCGATCATCAAAGCAAAGGCTATAACATAACATGAAATAAAACTAGCAAAGAGGATTTTGTCACTACCTTCAACCATAGCTAAAGGT
>VWZL01003276.1:222848-386264 GCA_013396915.1 Stercorarius parasiticus
TCCTCTTTTTTGCCAGACTCTCAGCTGAAGAATTAGGTACGTTCTCACATTGCTGTCCAAGACATTGACAGTACTCTAGGATTTCTTATGACCTTTTTTTGGTCACCTCACCACCTTACCTTGTAGCTTAGAAATCTTGCATCAAAGGATACAAAATTTCATACAAATCCTCAATTAAAGGCAGACTGCATATGACCAGAATCAGCGTCTCTACAATCAGAGATAAAAGAGAAAGAAATCAAACACCAGTTCTCCCACAGTCATGTACTCCAGAGGGATTTTATATGTGGAATCCAGAGCTTTATTTTTATGTACCATGAGCTTGCATTTGGTTGCTATAGTTTGAATGTCAAAGATATTCATAAAGGAGAGAATACAGCCTTTGGTTTAGTTTGTTTCAATTTTATGCTGAACACTGAAGGGATGAGGTCTGTGTATGTGTAAAACAATGTAGGCTTCCCCATCCTCCAGTCCAAAGCAAAAGGGCTAGATAAAGCAAAAAAAAACAAAACAAACAAAAAAAACCAAACCATGGAATGTCAGTATCAATTCAACATGAATAATAAGCTAAGGAAAAGTTACTTAGGAGATAAAAAACTTCTTGAGTCTAGTAGTTTTGGATATATAACTTACCTCACGTGTTCTGCTTATGTCGTAAAATGAAGTTTTTACAAACTCATGTATTATTTCTCATGGCCAAGAAACTGAAGGAAAGTAATAATGTTCAAAGAGGTAAAATAAAGGAAATTTCCATCCTCAGCTTTAAGGTACTATATCCTTGAAGTTCTTCTGCTCTTGCTAAATTTCTACATAGAATAATGTATCAAACGAAATACTTCAATTTTTTTTTACTTTAATCTTTTTTTACAACATTTTTATATAAATAAGGAGGAATTTTAATACTTTACTTTTTATAAATTGGCACCATCAATCTAACAATTCCTTTCTTTAACAATTTTACAAAAGAAAGACATTTGCTATACGTTATGTGGTGTAATGCCAAAGAGATATTTGTATTCAGTATCTTCTTTTCATGTGAATACTTTCACTTCATGATACTTGCAGTGTTGAAGAGTCACAATTACACTTTGATTTGCAGAAAAGACCATGCAATAGCATGCTACAAGAAACTCAGCTGTTTTTTTCAGGGAACAATATCACCCATATTTCATTGGGAATCTACATTTTTTTAGAGTGAAAATATATTTTTATGATCACAACCCCATAATCTATCATGATTTTCTGACATAAAAAGCAACAGCGTGAGGTAAAGAAAAAAAAGGAGCAAGGGCTATGCTTATATCCCAGTCTGAGGCACTTTCCTAGAGCATCTTTAGGTTTAACAGTGAGGATCAGGACCATAAATTACACTTATACTGGTTGCAAAATGCTCACTTTCTGATCTGTTCCCTGTTCAGGCAAGCCTGGAATTCTAGCTCATAAGCATTGCTTGTTTGCTTCCTTTTTTTCTATAATTATGTTAAAGTTTTTATTTTGTGATTTGGCAATCAAGAACTAAATGGCTGGTATGATGCGTAAAGAATGAAAATTGGAGAAGAGGCTGAATCCAAAAGAACTCAAGATCAATAAGAAGATGAGTAAAAAAGGTAACAGCAATGGCCGAGGGAAAGAAAATATGAGCAGAGCATGGAGAGAGCATGGGAGAATGGGACAGAATAGGCAATCAGTAGCAATGTATTCTTGGGATGCTCTCAGGTGTCCAGATGCAGCCTGGTTACATTTGGCTTATTCCTATAATTGGGCATGTAAAAAAAAATATAGAGAAGTTCAGGAGATATGATGCTATGTATGTGACTTTTTAGTGGAAATAGATTTGTAATGTTCTGCTCCAGAAGCCCAGTAACAGCAGCTGATAAAATATAACCACTTTTCAAAAGACCTAAGGTTTTGACCTTTAGACACCAAGTTAGCCCAGTCAGAATTAATGTTATTTCTTCATCTTTGTTTAACCCTACTGTGCCCAGATACTGCAGAAACTACAAACAGTGGCTGGTATTGGTATATGTCTCCCATTCTGCAATATTCAGAAGCATCCTTTGCGTGTGATTTAAGGACTGAATCAAAGGTTTAAGGAAGTTTCTTTGCCATCTGCAGATTTAACGTAGACAGAACTTTAACAAAAATCTTGGGCTGGAAATTAAAAATACAAGTATTATTTTAAAGGGGAAAGAAAAAGCAAACTCAATATGTTAAAACTTCCTCTGGATGTACAGGAATACCTCTCACTGTTTTAAGAGTCAGTCTGAACCTGTTAAATAAATAAAAAATTTATTTCTACACGCTGCCTTGCTTACTTCTTTATCAGGACTTTAGTGAGTGAAAGCTTTAGTGGATCTCTGTCTTTTACTCTTACTAGTTCCAAGTCAGGCAATTCTCAAAAGTTATTTCTTTTTAAATGAAATGTGTAAGGTGTTAACTACATGAAACAATAAGATTTCTAAAACAAATGGTTCTATACCTAAGTAGTTATTAGAGGATAAGTGTTTGTACTTGTCTAAAAGAAAATGTCAGCTTGTCATTTACTAGTTGGAAGATGTTATAATAGTTCATTCATCTGTAGAAGAACATAATATAGGCAAATGTCAAGATAATCTATATTCCTCCCTAGGAAAACCATTTAGTACTTCAGTCAGAGACTTAGACCTCGTACAGAAGATAAGTGATGTACTTCAGTGTTCTCTTCCAAAGAGAATGTGCTCCAAAGAAAATCTTGAAAAGGATCTTCACTGATCTTAGTAAAGGAGAAAAAGACAAATGGTATTTTATTCCTCTCACTGTCAAATGCACACAGAGAAAATGTGAATTTTACCAAAATGGAAAAACAGATTCAAAACCAAATCTCTTCTACAAAGAATCTGTCAATGGAAAACACGTGAGAGACTCTGTCTCCTCATTAGCCAGAAACTCAATCATATCGGGGGGGGGGAGAGACAAAAAAAGGAATAATTTCTTTGTATTCCTTGACAGTTGTATTTTGCTCATTCTATCATTATGTTAGTTTTTTAATTAACTATTTTTCTGCTGGAATAAAGACTTACATTCCTTTTCAACGTTCCAAACATCATTTCATGCTTTTTAAAGTTTGCTTCCTAATGGCCATGGCAGCTATTAGAGCATGTTGTTTGTTCTCTATTGAATAAATTAAAGAAGTCATCACAGAACAGTATGAATGTTTCTTGTTTCAAAAGACATAAAAGACTAAGTTTAAATGAACAGGTAAGGAGCTGTCTGCATGGGATAATTTCTCACTGTGCAAAGTTTGTTTCTTGTTATTTTTTGCCTCTTCCTCCTGCTACAGCCACTTGATATAATCCCGCATTAGGATTATGAAATTTTAACAATAACTGCATTAGACCAGTAGAGTCAGAAATCATAGAAATTATAAGAACATTATACCAAACTATTGTTCCAAAGTGTTTATACCTTCTAATACTTCTAGATTGACAAAGCCTGAAAATAATATTTGTTTGTCCTCACTTTTTAAACAATCAAGAAGAATTGGGGCATAATCTGTTAAAAAACTCGCCCAATTCTATTTTTTCAACTACTGAAAACATCATTTGTTTAGAAGAGTAAGGATGGTGAGATAAGACCTGAATTTATATGAAGTTAAATTTCTGTAACTTCTTATTTAAACAGAAGAAAAAGGGAAATGGTTAGCAAAACCATAATTTCAGCATATATTGACCTGAGTTATATAGTTTATTTGACACAGCATTCTAAAAGAGAAGTTGAATGCATGTCACATGATATTCTTTGTTCACAGAACAAAGGGTAGGGAAAGAAGACAATAGTTTCTCACCATTGAAGATGCTGTGCATAAGCCTCCTGCTGATGTTAGAGATCCCGGTCATCCAGATTCAAACCCAGGAAGAAGTTTTGTTGTTGGCATCAGTGCAAATTGTATTGACTTCACATGAAAGAATAATGTAACAGTCCAGAAAAGGATATACAAATATATTGTGAGACCATAGCGGAGCAAAGACTCTGTTCATAGTTACAATTTTTTAAGCTTAATAATGTTACTGAATTTATACATTTCATAACTGGCAAATAAATCATCTCTTATCCTAAAACCTCACTAAATCATTTTCAAATATATGTCTTCTTTTTATTACTTTCCATCCCACAAAATAGTTAAGTTTACAAACTAATCCAATGGCGTTTTACTTTGGTTGCCTACTTAAAGGACTACAAAGATTTGCAGAAATACTTACAGAATCCAGTTCCTGTTTATACTAAATGTAAGAATCTGCATAAAGTCTTCAGAGACTGAACTTTAAGAGATTGAAAACTGTGGTAAAAACTTTAAAGCTTAAGCCCATATTTGGTGAGAACAATTTCAAATAAACTTCCCCAGGAACATTTTGTAAATAAAAACCACAATTGTATTAAAGCTCACTCTGGAATGCAAGATATAATATGAACAAGCAAACACAAAATAATGAATAGATGTGCACATGCCATCACTGTGTTAACTCAGCATTTCATTTTTATAAAACTTTTTCTTCTGGTCTTTCTCCCCTCTGATCAACAACTCTTACATGAAGATTAAAAATTAGTTGAAGCTCTCCAGGTCAGGAACCTTGACAATTTTTCTGTCTGTGAAGCACCTTGCAAAGTTATGGCTTCTGGAAAATAAAAAGATCCTGAGAGTGACTCTTGCATTCTTGTTTATTGAGTCATATTTTTCTCAATATATTATTGCTGCATGTGAGCTTAACAAAAACAATAAGAAGCCAATATTCTGAAAGTAAACAATTTAACAGTCTAATTTTTTTTTAATACTCCAAATATATTCCTGTTTTAGTTTAACAAGGTTCTTAAAAAGAATAATACTGAATTTTACTGTTTTACAGGAAAAAAAGCTTCTTTGTATAAATTTATTTTGATGAATTACAACTTTTTGATCGTCAGTATCTTTAATTGCCAGAAAAGCAAAGTCCAGATCTGTGTGGCTTGAAAGGTGGCTGACAGTATTTTACTGCAATGTTGTAAGCCCCTGAAAATGGACATGCTGACAAAATATAAACTCGAGGAGTTTAACTGACATTGCTTTCTAAGATATTCATTCATTTATTTATGAGTGCCATGTCTAGATCTTTCTATCTAATTTTCTATATTTTTTGTTTACTTGGAGATACGAATTGCTAATTTAGGCGGATAAAAAACTTGTAAAACTCAGAATGTGATTAAGCAATGGAACAATAAATAGCAGTCCAGCTTTCTTTGATCTATGGCTGCAGAGGAGATGATAGTAAAAAAAATATTCTGTCACTAAATATTTCAGTTTTCCTGCATGGATATCTAAGAAATCAAATCATACAATAAAAGTCTGAAACTTCGCCTCGTAGCATAATGTGCTTCTGTCATATCTTATTAATAAGACAAAATTTAAATTATAGTTTGCATATAATCTTGTACCTCTTTATTCATAGCCATCCTGTTGTCCTTAAAATTTCTTGTAGAGAAATTTGTGCAATGTTTCTTGCTTTCCAGGTGTTTCTCAGTATATTTCCTTTCCTAAATAAAAAAAAAAATCTCCAATTTAATAAACAAAGAATATTGGAGAAGAGTGTAACATGCTATCAAGGAGTGGACATTCCTTTGTAGTAATATATTATCTGTAGCATTCTTTCAAGAGTAAATATTGTATTATATATGTATAGTATGACAGCTTTATTTCATTGTAAACTTCCAAATGCATAAANTTTTTTTCCTTATAATGAAACATGGATGTGTGCAGTAGGATTGCAGTCATATATTACTTAGTACAATGAGATCCTAGGCTCTGACTGTGATTCCTGGACTTTTGATAACACAGATGACTGGTAGAAGTTATGAAATATCTTAAGCATCAACATTGTTACTATTCTTTCTGATATACATGCCTTTTTTTCAACCTTAGTACACTACTATAAACAGTGTTATCTTAACACTATTTTCTAAATTTCAGTATAACACAACACATTTTTACCTGTGAATTTTAATGAATATTACATTGGTGGTGGAAAAAAAAGCTTTGAAGCACACCACAAAAGTTATATTGGGAGTTGGATCCTGCACTGTAGATAATTTATTTTCCAATAAAATCACTCACAACTCCAGGATGTTCACAACATGTAGTACCATGCTTTCAACATATAGCATCTTGTTGCAGTAGGGGAATGGAAGACAAGAGAATTTTTCTGGCCTTAAAAAATATTTCTGTATTGTGAAAATTTATGTGCACTGTGGGAGTTTTTTTGCCGTGAGTGACTAGGTCAAGTGACTAACATCAGTAAACAGCGAAATAGAAGATATATGTTAGACTAAAGAATCATATGTCATTTCAGTGGTCTATGTCAATGTCCCTAACCATTCTGGTCTCTGCATGAAAATTCCAGCCTGTTCTGTGACGTCTCCGGAATACCTACCTGACAGATAGTGCTCAGTATGAATAAAGGAAAACCGTTACTACTTCATGCCCCACATACTACCTACTTTTTTCCAACCACTTTTTCAAACAACTCAATACCGCCTATCAAGACGGCCCATAAAACAAGCATGTTCTTCACTTGAGACATCAGTTTCAACTAACAATGTGTAAGGCTCAGAGTTTTTTCTTCATATGATCACAAAGGTATGGCCCTCCTTAACCATCCACGTATTTCCCCAAAATATTTTCTCACATTCAAATATCTTTTTCTTTGACCATGCCAAATGCAGTCTTTCGTATTTGTATGTAGCTGCAAATCAGATTTTGATCTCTTTGATCAAGTGACTCCTGTTCGCTTATTGCAGTTGAAACTGTCTTTACTTTTGAAGTCCATCAGAGGAAAAAAAAAGTGACTCTAATTAATATCAGCCCTTTCTTGCATGTTATGTCTTTTCTGTCCATTTTCAACCTTGACGTGCATTTAAGTTCTAAGGCCTTGATTTATAAACCTAAATTTTGTTCTATCTTACTAAGCTTTTAGCAAAACATGGCTTAATATCTGGGCTGGGACTGATGACGCTTTCAAAATCCCCTAAAGACTTTAGGCCTTAACCAAGGACAAAAAAATGAGATAAAATAAAAAAACATACCACACAGACCTAGGACGACAGGAAAACGTTTCCATTTATTTCTTTCAGTGGGAAACCTATGACACAGTGGTAAAAAAATTTCTTTTAAGTTGGTAGAAGGGACACATAGCTGAACCATTCTGGTAAGGTATAGATAATCTACACATTTGGAAGTGAAACAGTTTTGTTCTCTTTCATTTTCTTTTCCATTATTTAGAATCAACAACCATTTGGCCAAGAGAGCCTACAAACCAAGTGTTTATTCAACAAACTAACTGCATACTCCCTAGAAATACACAGAGCAGCAGTTCTTTTTTAAGAAATGCCATTCATCTTTGTTCAGATGTTGAAGGCTGGATCAAAACACTCACATGGTGCAGCCCGGCTACATTTGCAAGAAATCATTCTTTACTACATGAAGACTAGTCTCTGCGGAGCAATTTAGTTTTAGAGAAAAATGTTAATCTTTATTCAATAGTCTTCATTCAACACAAAATGTCTTCTAACAGTACTGACTGTGTATCAGTTTACTTTTAGAAAAGTCTTTGCTTGTTTTCAAAACAGGTTTACTATAGCTGGAAAAAGAACTCATGAAATGCTGATGACTTTTGTGCTAAAGTAAATCTGACAGTACATAAACTGATAAAAAAAGATTAACATTTTGACATTTTTGAACATCATTACCTGTTAGTTTTGAGCTACCCAATGAAGTGTTGGACATAGCATGATGTGTGCCAGTGGGATTCATCTTTGGTGGGGATCTAAGCTCCAGTTATGTAGACAGAACTCTTCCCACTGAAATATCCAGGAAGATTCCCATGTGTAAAGAAGCACTATTCCTCTCTTGGTTATTATTTTGTTATTGTTACACTTATTGGTCTTGATTTAATGGGATTGTATTCTGCAACTGTGGGCAAGATTTTAAAATCATTCTTTTGTGACCAACTGTACTTTTCTCATCATTCTGTAGAGATTTTACTGAAATCATGTCTGGAAAAAAATTTCACTGCTTGTTATTGGAGAGCTGATGTAAAAATCTCAGTAAAATTTAGTAGTTTTTTGTTGCCTGAAGAAAAAATTGGATCAGAGTGCAAGTTCAATGCCATTCAAAAGCATAACCATTGTAAATGATCTAATCTTCAAAACCACTTGCACATTCTGGTCATCTGCACTCCTTTTACATTATTGTTTGGAATTTATTGCTTATATTCACCTTTCTTTTTAAAGCTTTAAGGCTGATTAAATAAAACACAATATATATGGTACGTATTTATAGCTAGGGTTCAGAAACCTCACTGCAAAGACTTCTTTCCTATGCACAGGATTTGACATGCTTCTGCTTCTCGTTCTGAAAGCTAGAAATGAAAACACAGGTAAAGCTTTACTAATTTCCAGTATGAAAAGCTTCAGCAAGTGCACAAAAATAATATTGACTCTGTCACCCTCAATGTCTCGTGATTCCTATTAAATCCTTAGGCTTCATTTACATTGCCAGCATTCTGAGGATTGGCTTGACATCAGTGGGAAGAAGAATGACGATCATACATTTTTAGTAATTTGATATTGTTCAATTCAGTGTTGTTTGATTATAATGGTTATATTACACAGGTTTTTGTGAGGAGAAATACTAACTTACAGTGAGCTTTTTGTATAGAAGATATAAAAAATTGGTCCCTAAATTTTCCATTCTGTGAGTCGTTTGTCTCATTTTCTGCCAACACCTGTCAATAGCAGTGCCTTTGCAACAAAGGTGGCCAGTCACACCCTGGGCTGTTTTAACAAGCCTTGTGGACAGCGAGTACAGAGAAATGATCCTTCTCCTCTCTTTGGTACCTTCGGGACCAAATCTGGAGTGTTGTATCCAGTTTAGGGCTCCCCAGCACAAGAAAGATATTGACATATTGGGGCAAATCCAGCAGAGGCCCACCAGGAGGCTGGGGGCTGGAGAACAGGACGTGTGCACAGTTGCTGAGAGAACTTCTCTGTTCTACAGGAGAAGAGAAGGTAAAGGGCGAATCTTTCTGCTGTCTGTAGCCACGTGATCAGAAGGTATAGAGAGAATGGAGTCAGACTCTTTATGAAAGTGCACAGTGAATGAACATGAGGCAATGGGCACAAGCTTGAACACGGGAAATCCAGAGTAGATACAGGGTTCTTTCTACTGTACCATGATGGGGGACAAACATGGGAACAGATGCTGAGACATGCAGTGGGATTTGTATCCTTGGAGGTGTTCAAGACATAACTGGACATGTTTCTGAGCCTTCTGATCAATTAGCCCTGCTTTGAATTTGCAGGAGGGGCTTGGACTGGATGACCCCTGGAGGTCCTTTCCAACATGAGTTATTCTGTGATTTTGTCATTCTACGAACTACATATCTGACATTTTTGCTGTAAAACGGTAGCACTGTGTCTACATCTCTATAGGAACTAAAAGTTTATGTCTTCCACCATTTGCTGTCACAGTGCTGTTAGCATATCTAGATTTTTTTTTTAGTGTTTTGTAGGGGGTGGGATTCTTAGTTAAATGAATTAAGAGATTACAGGCACCATTCTACACCACTGTCTTGATGAATTTATAATTAAATGAGATTATAACAGCTTCTGTCTTCTTCCCTAGAATTTTCAAGACAACAATAATACTCTTCTTCAAAGACTTTCAAAGGCAGTTTCGAAGTCTTTCTTCCTATTTTGTTTACTTCTCTTTGAAAGCTCTGCCACTGCATTATTTTCTATTCAAATTTCACTTTGTAGGATTTCATCAAAAAAACAGAGCTCTTCCCCGTTGTTCATCATCAAGAAAGATGAATGCCAAACATGCTGGCTCAAAACTAATGTGTTCAGCAAGACTTGGAGAGTTCTTTCACAAAGCAGGCAAAAAGACATTAAATTAGAAATGCCATTATCCCATATGTCTGTATGTCAAACAATTAAAGCACTGGCAACTGTTGATAATTAGCAACTGAAACGAAATCTTCCTAACAGTTTTTGCTGCAAGCAAGTAAAGACCAAGAACTACATCACAGGTGTATAAAATGTCAGTGTGGGCTGAAAAGTATACTCAGATTTTGTTTGACTGGTAATCAGGAACCTAGACAGGCACCTAAGCACTACAATTAACTTTCAGATATTGGTGGTGTTTTAAACTACCTCATTGTTTTAAGCTGTGCTTATATATGCTATATATTCTAAACTACAGTCTACGTAAGCAACTTGCTTTCAAACAGGGTATGACATGCTAGACTATGTGTCACAAAATAAAAGTCGTTCTTTTTAGAGAACTCCAACAGATGCAGAACTGCACAATATTTAACTTTCCTTGGGTTAACTACTATGGTTTTTACAACACCAAATGTGGTTGTTATTTTTTCCCATCAGTACAGATATCGATTGAAACTTTCCAGAACTTTTGTCAGTGTTTGAAATTAAGTCTTCACTCATCCCTTTGTACAATCAACTTTTATTTTTTTTAAATGATAATATCATCTGTGAAACCATTTTATGCTTATACCAAAAAGAAAATCCCTAATATTTTCATACTTTGAAACTCTTTGACTCTATTTAGTTGAATTTTGGGGCAAAAGCTTGAACATTTTTGCAACTTAAAAAGATGATGCTAACTTACCAGGTAATTTTTTTTTAATTTCTTTAAATCCAAGTCAGAACTCTTCTTCTGAGCATTTCGCCTAGTTAAATTGTAAATCTGTCCTGTGAATATCTCCCATTAGGTTCTCAGTTGCTCAAAGACTACCCATTAGCAACACAGCCAGCATAAAAGGTTCTATTTCTTGCTACATAAAAAAAATAAACTATGAAGTTATTTTTTAGCTAGCAATGGTATTCAGAGAGGTGATCCTGTAAGGCGTGTGCTTAGAGAATGTGAAATTCAGGTCTCTAGGACTGTGTTTTGCAGTTTCTTTCCCTGTTATCATTAATTTTGCTTGCCTTTGATACTGTGGAATCACTGAAGCTGACATCAAAGCCATCTTTCTTGTCCCCTCAGGAGACTATAACAAAAACAGGGTATCATACTAGAAGGCAATAAGCATAGGATCAGTGATATATTCCCTGAGACAGTGGAAATATTCTAAATAAATATATGTCTAAAGGGAAATATAGGCAATTAAACGAGTGAATTATGCATTTGAACATACACTTTTCTTCACTAAAATAAATATGCTGTTGATAACTTTCAGGTGCAATTAAAATTTTATATCTATGGTATTTTAGGCCACCTATTCACAGATATTCCTGGTGAAAGTATTCTCCCTTTGTACTGATGCCTGCAATTCTATAAGTAGTTCTTCAGTCTTTCCTGCCATTTTTCCTTTTAACTTATCATAGAAAATTAAAGTGGAAGTTTCATTTAACAGGAGGGTTGATATTTGACATTTACTTTTAATTTGTTTTGGAATTAACCTTGAAAATTCAAAATTTTCCAGAAAACTAAAATTAAATGAAAAATATCTTGAACCGATAATGTTTCAGTTGAACTTGACAGTTGTCATATTATAATATATACCAACGAAAAGTCAAAATGAAGGATCATTCCAAGACCTGATATCAACTTATTTCATTCCTAAAATCATAAAAATTTTATTTTCTGTGAAACATCTCAGTACAATCAGTATAGTGTTCAATGAGACAGAATTTACCATTTTTCTCCCTAGTAGGTGCACAGAAGTAAGTATACTGGGGCTTAGACCATGTATATAACATGCATATACTGATCATATTTCCTAGGTATAAAATATTTCAGTCACAGAAATAAATATTTTGTAGTAGCACTTAATAGTATTTCTGGGTCATGAATTACCACTTCAGTGGTGTCAAAAACTACATGCTTAGGACTATTTTCCTATAAAGAACTAACATCAAAGTAAATTAAAATGCATTTGCAGGAGCTTTGAATTATGTTGTATTTTTATTGGTCACGCAGCTGGACTAAGTGATCATTGTAGGTACCTTCCAGCTGAAATATTCTATTCTATTCTATTCTATTCTATTCTATTCTATTCTATTCTATTCTATTCTATTCTAATCTTTTCACAGTTAAACTTTTTTTTTTACTACATCTTACTCCAGAACAAAAGTTAGTTTTATGAGGACACATTTAGATGTAAAGCCAAGTTTACTCATCATTTTCATTCATTATTAGTGTGTGTATGCAAGGTTTTAGGTTGGCTGAATGTTCAAATATGCATGGATCCTATTGGATTGCATATATAAGAGGAAAAGGGCTGCTTTGTTCTTATGCTCTTATACATATACCACCAACCACAGTCAAAGATGAGACACTGAGGTAGTTTAATCCAGCGTTTCTACTTTTTAGCCTTGTTCCACTTCCATTAAGCTTGCAAAAGTTATTCAAATGGCATCACAGGGCTATTTAATTATAGGCTGTGAAAATTTATTTAGCAGTCAATAATGTTATGGCAGAATGATATTAAGATATTATAAGGTATAGTTTTCCTTCTGTGACACAGTGGAGGAACACTGCAAACATGGAGAAAAACAGCAGAAAGATAATAAATGAAGGCATTTTTGCATATTGCAGCTGCTAAACAAGGGCCAGGGATACAATTAAACAACAAGAAAAGTATTTGTGTTCACAGATCATTATCATTAAGACATGTGCAAAAGGGCCATTGTCATTTATATTTTATAAATTATTTCTGTTGTTAAAAAAAAAAGTGCTATATAATACAATAGTAACTTTTTCTTAGACAATACAATCAGAACTTTTTTTTTTTAATATGAATGCTAATTTCTGCCAGTGATTATCAATAGCAACACCAGTAGAATTTTCTTCTCTTTACTCCTTCAGAGGAATTCTTGGAGCTCATCTAACTAGGTGTGTCCTAAGGGAATGATCTGAATAACCTCTATGAATGACATGAAAATAAAAGTACCTAACTTTGATTACTCCTCCTACTACGTGTTTAGTCTTTATTTAATTAGGTAATTCCTGGGTATCTTTTAAAAATGATGCTGTATATAGTGGAGAAAAAAAATATCTTTCAACATTTTTCCTGTGTTGATGGATTTTGGAACACACTTCTGAATAGCAAAATTTTTAGTTATGGTACTTGATGATTCTTCAATGTCCTTGACATACCTATGTAGTGTCAGAATAGCAGAAACATGTTTTTTCAGTTCAAAGAAGCTAACACATAAGAGCTCTCTAAATGTTATGGAGGATTTTACTCTTTGCTAGCATGTTTAAGGTTCATCAATGCCATACTGTGCCTCTAGGAATGCAATAATATTGCTCTTAACTTGTTTTTGAACCAGACCATGTTTTCTCTTTCTCATATCTCTTTATAGTTTCAAGGATTAGGGCTATGTTAAATTATTTAGATGCAGTACTCATCAAAGAGGTAGCAGAGATTTTTACATAGTTATTCACACAACTACCTGACAAAGACTATTTGTTGACAGCATTCAATTTTAATTCAGTGTCAGATGAGTATTATCTTTTAAAGTCAAATGTTAAGATAATAAGTTAGGAAAAAAAAATAAATCTTGTACTAAACAAATGAAATATTGTAAAAATGGAAGAGAAAAACTAGACACATATTCTCATTGATTTCAGCTCTTCACTGGTATTTAACTTGATTATCCATTTAATTAATTCTTGTCAATCACAAATTGTATGTTATTTGTATGTTGTTTCACTTCCTTTCCCCTTCTCTTATTTGCTACTGATAATTATGACTCACTGAGTATGGAAACACATATGCTAATAAAATTTGTTGCAACTATTAATATAATATTGGGAAGGTTTGAAAAAAAAATGAGATCTATATGCTGTCATTTATGTGCACAAGTCTTCTTTTTTACAGAATACACTTGTTTTTTGAAAACTAGGCTATATTACCAGTACAAAGGAAGGTACTCAACCTCATGTGCTTTTAAATTCTGCATGTGACAATATTTCAAGTGTTGCAATTGGATTGTTCTCACTTGAAAGTCACCTCCCCTCCAGAAAATGTCTCTAGGGTTACTATTCCATATTATGTCAACAAAGTTAATCACTATATTGTAATTAAATTGATAGGGAGATGCTTAGATCGGTTAAATACAGTGCATTATAAATAGATACCAAGTTTATAGGAGTAGTTTATTTTTCACAGAAACTTTGTTACAGGTTCACGAATGTCTGCTTTCTTTTTTCTTGACATCCTAGTTCTGAACAGATCTCCTAGGAAGCTTAGGGCTTTGGAATCTCCAAAATTCTGTCCCCACTTTTTAGAGTTCGAAGTTATAAACTAAAGAAAAACCATTCCTTCAGAAAGGCTTTCACTGAACAATACTGTATTACCATCTGGGGAGGCCTGGAGGCAGACTGGGAAAGAACTTTATTTCCAGTAGAAAACTTGATGAGACAGACTGCTCTTTTCTTCCGCTATGCAAAGGTGAATGGAAAGAGCAAGTTTTCTAGCCCTTCATTTTATTTTCAGCCCATTACTCTCTCATAGAAAATCTGAAATTATGCCAAGGGAATGGAAATAAGGACCAAGGTGTCTTAGTTCTGCAGTGAGTTCTCGGCCCTTAAAGGTACATAAAGAAGCATCCCATCTGCTTGTTTTGTTTTTGGCACCATTAATTTTAAATTCCTGCCTGCACACTGGCCCACTCCAGCCAAGGATACCCAAAGTAGGCTCACTCACCTAGGTAGTGTGGTTTTGGGCTTCCTTCCAGCACAGTTTGAATGGAAGCTACAACTCCTCTGTCCTTCATAAACACCCACTTGCTAGATTCTTATGGAAGAATTGGAGCCATGCACTCCCAAAGCATTTTTCAAATAAAATCTTCTCAGAGAAATATCACAAAAGATTTAGTGTAGGTCGACAAGGCAAATTCTCAGTCCCAGGCCATGTGAGGAAGTAAAGGAGGAGTTGGTACATGGAAAAAGCAGGCAGACACAGAGATAAGGTGTGCATTATCCCAGTGGGCTGTTCAGGGATTTTATGCACAATGACATTCAGATTTTGAGTACCAAATGTTCTCACACAGGATCAATGCTCAGTCAACTAGATGGATATTTTGAGTATAAGGATGAAGAAAATATTAGGTAACTAAGGAAATTTTGAGGCAAAAACTGTAAGTGACACACCGAATAAAAAAACTTGTATCACCCACTTGAGTTTATTTTTCAAGGTCTTTTGCATACCACTCTTAATGACCTGCAGATGTATAACACTAATCTGCTATGGCAAGAGAAGAGGGAGAAGAAAATACAAACATGGACATCAAGGGACATTGGTAAAAGTGAAGCAAGATTCTCTTTATGGTTCATCAAGCAGAAAGAAGCTGACGATTTTTTTTTTGGTTGTGACAGTGTGCTCCTCCCCCACCCCCGACCTGACCTTTATCCCCTGTAACCCTGTCCAAGTGATAACCACCTATGGTGGTCATAATGTGTGCATATAGTCATGATGGCTGCAATCGGCTCAAAGTGGTTTCAGGGAGACAGATAACAACACAATAGCCAAGGGCTTACTTGAGCAATGCGCCCACCTAAAAACAGTATTGGTACTCTGGTCGATATGCAAATACGACTAGAAGTCAATCATCTTACCCCCATAGTCAACAGCCCAAGATTCCTTTGAGCCCTCCTGAACGGCAGCAGGCTGCATGCCAGGATCTCCCCATGAGTAGGGACACCTCTCAGGGTTATTTCTCGAGATTAAGAGATTCCTTGCCACAACAGATCTTCGGTAAGTGGTTTATAGCACACCAAACTTTGAAATCTTAGCTAAGTGATACAAAGGATTGACAGTGCATATATAATCCTTTAGACATAAACCATTGACAAAGTCTAGGACTAGGATTGGATCCAGCCACACCTACAGTCCCCTCTGAGGAGGAGTTTAGAAAGCAAGGGGTTCCTTTCTGGACCTCATGACTTAACAGGAGGGTCTCCCTGACAGCTCTGTCTGACCCTGTTCTCTAAGCAGTAAATAACCAAGTGTACCTTGCCATCTCAGATCTTGTTAAAATACTGTCGCATTTACCATCAAACTTTGTTTTATATCAATAAATGTATCACTGTTTCTCTCTATGAGTGAAGTGCATCACTCCATCCACGACGCCGGTAGACTCTTCACTTTTTTCAGGGAACCTACTAATTTCTCTAATACAACCGAGGATATATAAGAAATGCTGCAAGTCCTTTTTAAGAGAAGAAAAAATAAAATTAATTCTACAGGAGGAAGGAATAAAAACATTATAATGGACTGTATTCAATGCATTCCACTGGTAAATAACATGACAAATATGTACATTCTATTACTTTTCATTTACATTATCACTTAAGAAATTTTACTTTAATCACGTTGCAGTGGCAAGAAAGAACTGCACTTTATTAAAAAAAACCCTGCCACCTGGACCAAATATAGTGCTATAATTTTAATTGTCAAGAAACTACAGTTTAAAAATACAAAAGAAAAAAAAGTCATATCTGAAAGAATGTTCTAGATTCCACAAAAAGTGGATAGACATATAAAATAAATTAATACTTGAACAGTTTTCTTTTTAGTTCCTCTTGCTTCTGGACTATCACTGAAGTGGGTTAAAAACCAACTGAAAATATAAGCTTTTCCAATGCACTTCTTTATCCACCTTGATGTTAAGGGTTTTTCTACAAGGCCTTTAAAGCCTTTAGTGTTTTGTTTTGGGAGAACAAACACTTTTCAACTATAAGGAAGATAAGTTCTCCTAGCAGTTATTTTGTCTCTCCCTAGTGGTCTACTGGCTGGAGGTTTTAAGTTTGCTGTCCTCTGGAGACTTAGATTTAAAGTGAAAAAAGATGACATTTAACTGGAATAAAAACAGATAACAACTTTTAGATGAATAAGTAATGACAGACATGTAATATTAATAGTGTTTATCCATGTTTCTGATTTTGTCTTCCTGATACATTGTTAAGTAAAAAAATGAGGGGAAAAAAGGAAAAAAATTAGACATGGAACTGATGTATGTGAGTTTTGCAGTTGCAATAGGTTACAAGCAGGCTGTTTTATTCCAGAAACTCACACTAAATTACCTTCTCAGAATAGCTTACTACTTTTGGTTGTTCTTTGGTGTGCAAAGTGGGCCTGACAAAACCTGGATTTAATCTGAAGGGAGAAAGACTTTGTAGGATCTGTGATTACTTACCTAAAGGAAACAGATATAGACAGAGCAGGGAATAATATTTGGCCTTGACCCATATTCTGTAGGTAGATTGTACTTCTGTACAGATTTAGACCAGTAGTCCTTTATATTGCATCACAGTGCCCAAACCCACATCTTATTTAAAGAAAGATAATGTAGTTAGTCTAAATCTATCAGTCATTGGAAAATAGCAATTTAATTCTTCATAATCACTTGCTCCTGTGATGTGGGAATTCAAGTAATTTTGATTATATGATGAGATGCTTTAGCCTTCTCAAATTTGAGCACACTTGTCCTAAACTAGGCTCTGATCATGATTATGCTTCTACAAGCACAGAAATAGCTTCACAGGAGCTTGCAATTTATAATGCCACAACTGAGACACAGTCTCCTCCAGTGTCCTTTGTTGAGGGTGTTTGTCAACATCCTTGTGAGTCTCAATTATGTTTTCATTGTTCTCTGTCTCATTCTCTTGTTTCTGATAGTCTAGTATTGACTCCTGATCCCTTGGCTCAGATCCCATCTCTATTAAGTCTTGTCCAGTTGAGTGCAACTTACTTGTACCTCTTTCTGGCAGACATTCACATGCCTCATTAGTTTTCTGAAGATGTATTCCACTCCTACTAAAAGGTTTTTACACCTTATAGTCGTGGTATTTTGTGATCTGGGTATGACTTCCTTCCTGTAGATTCTATTTTAGTTCCTAGATGAATGTTTACTTCCAGAAAATGTATTTTATCCCACCATTAAATTAATGTATGAAATTTTCTTTTTGTAATATGAGGCTCCTTTGTTGATCTGTTGCTTATTGGGGTAATGATTTTGCATTTGACTAACAGCTTAGCAGGAGAGCCTCCTGTATTAGCTCCTCTATACGGAAAACCATTAAAAACAAATATGGAGGGAGGCAGTGATACTGCTGGTTTGTGGAAGACACTTTTTTGCTTCTTCTTTTAAAGATTATCAACTTTTTAAATATTTTTACTACACTTGTCACTTTGCAGTGTCCTTCTATTTCTCACCTATATGACTGTGTAAAGTGGTTATTCTCTTCATTTCTTTTCATTGTCATTACTTACCAAAGTGCTTGTTCTATCGTCAGCTTCCTTCCCTGCTTTCCTGCTGGTGTCTTGACAGAAAATTGCATAACCAGCTGTTGTATTTTTAGCAAACAATGAATTTACCATGGCCATGTGTAATATCGGTAATAGAAAGAAGAAGGAAGCATGTCTTGCTTTCCTAATGTTAGCCAGGGTCAAAACTACAAATACAATTATACTTTTGTCACAGTCCAGGAAGCTTCATTAATGACCCCAACAAGCTGGTATCCAGGAAAATATGAAAGAAGCTCCGTCTCCTCCATTCCACCCTGCAGTTCTGTTCATGGAACAACTATATTATATAATTCTGTAGTTCCACTCTCTGATGCTGCTTTTTGTTGGAAGTTAATCAGTTTGGAAGTCTTTCTGCTTTATAAGCATCCCTGAAGGACACTAGTTTTCACTTCATTTTTCATAGACACAAGTGTTATGGCTTTGTGTGCTTTTAGTAAAACTCCTACTGTCAGGCCTGGCTTGTCCCCACATGAAAAATACTGGGTTTATGCAGTGCTATCATACTATGGATCCAAGGCTGAACCTGTTTGTTTTTCGTTGCTGCATCAGGTTTCTCTTCTTTTTTGTACATATCATATAATTTTCACCATATTAATGAAAGTAAATAATCTTTCAGTAGAGTATAATTGGATGTGATTCTTTTCCAGATTCAGCATTAAAAATACTTGCAATTTCCTGTGATCTGGTATACAGCAATAAATGAGTGTACCAGAAAAGTTTCTGTGCTCAATTGTTGTGCTGGGTCTGTCTGGGAAGGAGTTAACTTTCTTCACAGCAGCCCATATGGCTCTGTGCTTTGCATTTGTGGATAAAACAGTGTTGAAAACACACCAGTATTTTGGCTATTGCTGAGCAGTGCTTCCACAGCATCACAGCCTTCTCTTTCCCCCCTGCCACAAGAGAGTAGTCTGGGGGTGGGACACAGCTGGGACAATTGACCCCAGCTGATCAAAGGGATATTCCATAGCATATGATGTTGTGTTCAGCAATAAAAGCTCAAAGAAAGGTGGAGGAATGGGGCACATTTGTGAATATAGCATTTGTCTTCCTGAGCAATGACTGGTTACACGTGCTGAGGCCCTGCTTCCCAGGAAATGGCTGGACATCTGCAGAGAATGCTTTTTTTGGCTTTGCTTGCATGTGCAGCTTTTGCTTTCCCTGTTAAACTGTCTTTGTCTCAATCCACAAGTCTTCTCTTCTTTCGCTTGTCTTCTCCCCATTCCATGGCAGAGGGGAAGATGCAGCGTGGGTTGTGGCTGCTGGCCAGGGTCAACCTACCACAATTATTTATTCTAACCTACTTGCTCTTGAAATTGGTGTAGAAATACGAAGAGATATTTCCAAGCCTTTTTCTAGAAGAGTTAAAAATATTTTGTCATCCCTATTTTTTCTTTCTGATGATAGAAATAAATGATTCCCAATAAAGATGCAATTCAGCTTTCATGGTCCCTGGCTAAATTGTTGTTTTGCACTGGGGTTGAGATGAGGGGAGGGGGAATGAGGAGAGAGAGAGATGGTGCAGGGTTCTTTCCGAATCTCAGTAAAAAAGGCCTGACAACAAATGGCTTAATGGCTGTGGCAGGTGAAAACACTTGGGCGGTGTTTTCTCACGGGTCTGTGGATTAGTGGATTGTAGGAAGTGGCAGGGGTGCACATGAAGCCAAAGCATCTACATCTCCCACAGGAGTATACAATCAGGGTACCTGCACTCACAGGTGAGGGGGTGAACTGGGAACTCAGCTGGCTGTACGGAGCTGTGCCGTAACCCTGTGTGTGAGTGCGGAGAGGGATTAGAACTTTCGGCCGCTTGTAACCACTTTGTAAGTGGCTAGTATCATGGTTTATCTGTTGCATTATTGATATTGAGCTTGATGTATAATTCACTCATTGGTGGTTAATAACATCATTAATAAATCAATGAACCACTTTGACTGTGATTTGGTTTAAACTACATGAACTGGGCATTTTTTATTACAACAGTTCACTAGAGACAGCTCCTAGATTTGGGTACAAAATCTTCTTGAGTACTATTTCTTTGTTTTGTTCTACTTTTTACATATTCGATTTTGGTTAGTTTGTCTCTCTAGCATTTCTTCCAGTTCTGTATTGCATGCCCCAATATCTTGAACCAAGGAATCTAATTAAACACTATTCAAATATAAAATTTATACACTATGTGAGTGAACAAACCCTCATGTATTTTTCATCCTTTTCAAAGCCAAGGGTGTGAGATTTCCTGTCTACCTGTTCTACCAACCCTATCGGGTTTGTTTTACTGCTGCTGGTCCTTAGTAATAGTGGCAAGTACTTCTTTTTCTTCCACTGTGCACAAGGTGCTATCTCGATGATGCCTAATGCCTCCTATACCCTAGATGAGGCAGAGTTTTTCTATTTAGAAATCTGTTTAATTCTGTCATAATATAGATGTTAAAATTACTATCTGTGCTGTACAACATAATGCAGTGGATGTGGTCAGCTGACTATAAGGAGAAGGAGAGGTTAGCACTTAGCTAAAAGTTACTGAAAAAAATTTGCTTAATTTAGTGGATATACATCTGGTAGAATTTTGTGCACGCTTTGAGATCTACTTATTAAACTAAAGAATAAAAAAAAAGGAAGAAAAAAGGATGTAATAAGGAAAGAATTAAAAAGAAACATGAGGAAAAGGCAGCAAAACATGCATATTATATCCAGGTACAATTCAGTACTGGAGGTGTTGATACCAGCTGTGTACCCACCTATGGCTGGGTCTCCTTAGTGCAGCCATGAGCCAGATCAGGGCTGCCAGATGAGAGCCTGATGTTGCAGGAGAAGGTGAGAGTAGTAGTCACAGTGGTAGAGTTTTTCTTTCCACTTTGGTTACATCCAATATTTTACTCTTCCTTTGCATTTCTCTTTGAAGGAAGCAAAAGAGATTAAGGATTTGAATATTGTCATTATTTTATCCCTCATTTAGGCTTCCTTCTCTATGGATTTGTTTTGCTCCATTGATTTCCAATTCTATTCTCCTTTGCTAGAAACAGATGATCATAATGCAGTCCTTTGTGATGCCAGTGCATTTTTTTGTATGAAAGAATCCAGAATTCGGTCCTTCCTTTCAGAAATGAGTTTATACAAAAGGGTGAAATTTGCCGAAGTCTTAAAAGTACAGACCATGATTCAAATGGTTCCTAAGCAACTCAGACACATTTCAAAATGTTACCCACAGTAATTAAGTTAGAAAGGATCTGGCATATACTGAGCATATTTGTCTGACACTGTTTTAATTGGTTAAGATTAATGGACACAATCCTGTATTAAAAAAGGGGAGTTTGAGTAGTGGAATAAAGGGCAATATAAAAAGAATATTGCTACCTGATGATTAATGGCCTTATGACATTTTTTGTGCATTTACAAAGAAAGATTTTGCTTATGTGGTTTTCTTTTTCTCTTTTGTGATTGAATCATACTCAAAAAAGATCCAGCCATTAATATTTTTCATGACCTGGGTCCTCTGTCTGACTGTTAGGTGATGTATGAGTACATTTATCGAAGTAACGAAAATAACTGCAGTGCGATTGTTCTTTGATGTTCCAAACATCTTGTGAACTGAGTAATGCCAGATGACAACAAGGCCCAGATCTGTAAAGTTGAATCTTCTGTCTGCTAACTTGGCAATTTGTAAAATTTGATGTAATTTCTCCTACTTTTCTCTCTTAGTCTCTTAATATGATATTTACAAATGGCTACAAGATTTTGAAGTAATTAAAAGGTAAATTAACAGAAGTACTATGTCTGATGGGGACAACCAGAGGGCTGTTGGGTAAGTGGGGTTTTTTTTTGTCTTTAGAGCTGTAATTTTTAAGAACTCGTATCAGTCAGCTTTCTGGGCAGTGTGACTTTTACACTAAACACATCAAGGTGATAGAAGTCAGTTAGGGAAATAAATTCAGTAAATTCATTCATTTATAATCCAGATGTACCAACTTTTGCATTAAAATGATCATTTACATAATTTGCAGTTTGGTAATTTCATGTTTTGAGTGAGTCATATTCCAATTACTCTGAAGTCAGTCTACCAAACTGTAACAAAATTTGTACCAAGTTGAAAAGTGATTATGGAATACCTATAGTGCATTGCTT
Organism: Stercorarius parasiticus; assembly: GCA_013396915.1. Lineage (NCBI taxonomy): Eukaryota > Metazoa > Chordata > Aves > Charadriiformes > Stercorariidae > Stercorarius > Stercorarius parasiticus. Next base: position 245,315 of record VWZL01003276.1, read on the forward strand.
ATCTCTTTAGAAATTATTACATATAAGGACACATATAAATTAGTATTAAAATAACTACCATGATGCCTGCCTGCAACTCTAGATGCCCTGAAATGCTTAGAATCTTTTAGGCAATGGCTGTATGAGAAAGTATAGTGGCACAACAGCAGTGGATCTGTAGGGTGAAATGGTTGACATTAAGAAGCTGATGCTTGCAATTTATCTATCTTGGGAGGGTTTACTATAGACCAGGTAGAATCTGGTTCAATGGGATTCCTCCCGTTAGCAAGCTGAGTGCAGCAACCATGATCCTAGGTGGCATCTTCCGGCAAAGAAGAGATGATCAGGAGATTCATTGCAAAACCACGCTGATATCTGAGAGATTAGCTCTCCTGCAGCAGCACTCTTGAGGTCTTGAAAACCCCATGAGTACACGAGCACTTTACTAGCCAATTACCCAGGTTTATAGGGCCTAGAGACCTCCTGTTCAGGCTTTCCCTATTTCTCAAGCCATACCGTGAAAGCCACAAGTACCGTCAGGGAACAGAGATGTTGGAGATCCCTGAAGGCCTCACAAGCCCTGTCAGATACAAATCAAAAATAAGAAAGATCTTATCCAACATACAAGACTCTGCTGGCCTCATATGCTTTTGCAAAATCTGCTTGATTTTATAGCTATCATTGTGAGTTTGAGGAGTGATGGCATTGAAAATACTGCCAAGTTTTTAATTGTGTTCATTCTGATGCTCTTCGGCTATGCCAAACTCCCAAGAGTCAGCCATATTTTAGAAAAGGTTGGCTGGCATATGCTTGCTATTAAGTACAAGTGGATGCTAGTAGAATTACCTATATATCTGTTAGACGTGTGTTTAAGGACCTTTCTAACTTGGATATTCAAGGACTTCAGAATAATTCTTATGGAAACAAAATATAGTGACACTTGCCTGGTTTTATCTGTATTTACAAGAGTTTTTCAAAATTAATGCTTTCAAATATGCCTTAACTGCGCTAATATGAAAGTTAAACTTTCCATATGATTAATATGACATTTTTAGCAATCAAATAACCGCTCTGTTTATGATTAGGCTATAATTTAGTTATTTACACGTGTCCTTTCTCATCTGAGAATCACAAAATTCTATCTATGTTTGGATAGATAATCTATACAGTTCAAACTAATGAGTATCATTAAAATATGACTGCAACATTGCATAAGGCTCTTTTTTCTCATCAAAGCAATACATGAATGAATTATTTTTCTGTGACTTGAGAGCTGGAAGCCCCTTTGCATACGATTGTTCTTAGTATAGTTTAAGACAAATCAATGGACTGTAGCAATGAATATCAGTCTAATAAAATACGTGTGTATGTGTGTGAGTAAACTTTTCCACCCTGGAAATAATAATAAATGTTCAAAATACAGATATTGACAGCAGTTATTATTCAGTAGCCTGAAGTAGAAAGTTCTCAAAAAAAATTATGCATGTACGCAGCTCTTCATTGTTTTTATTAAAGCAGCTTATGACAGAATTTTAAATAACTAAAGGCAATTTTCTGAAATCACTGTCTGGGAGGTGAGGTGAGAGTAAGGGCAGTGCACATATAACAAGCTGGCAGATATTTCCAGGTTTCCTTTCACAACATAATAATGGTAATTTATACCAGGCAGAATGAGTTTTAATTGAACATCTTTCAAGCTGCAGTACATGGAGTAGTTTGGATTAATGTTAGCAAATGTGGAGAGCTTAATGCTCAGTTTCAGAGTGTGCAATAACTTTCTGTTTTATCAACATGCCAGACTGCAGCTTAAAGCATATTTGGCATATTTACATATTCATACTATACTGTTACTGTGCAGATTCTGCAATGTCACGTTGGAACTACACCGTGAGGAAATGCAAAAGCAAGTTAGCATTACTGCTGTTCAGAATCTCCAATATTTTTCCAATTGTCTTTATTTACAGATGACTTCTTAGGCCAACAGTTTGCACAATAACTAACCAAACTAATTTGTTGCCTGCTCAGAATGTAATGTTTTGATTAGAACATTTTAGTTTCAGGTCTGTATTTCCCATATATAAACTAAATAGTAGCACAGTTTGTAATTATTTGTTTCTGCATGCAGTTCAAGTTGGCAGAATTATGGATGAATACTCTAGAGAGAAAAGAAAAAAGACTTCAGTTCCATGCTTGGAGTTTTGGAGATATTCACTCCAGTAGAGGTACTGAAACCACAGATATCTGAATGTCAGGATGCTTAATTACACAGATGCAGCCTATATCTAAGCCAACCATATTCATTCTAGTTCAATTATAAAAGTGGCAGCATCTCTGTATTGTCATTGTGTCCCCAATTTTTTCCAAGGAAATTGGCTGTTTCAATATCCATATTGTACTTGGACTTTTTGCTCACTGACTAGGGAATGTTGTGATTTATTTAAATAGTATGTAAATGCCATCCTTTGATTTGTTTTCAGTGAGCACATTGTGAAATGTATTACTGTTGTTCTTGCACTTATTTAAAAGCACGGAAGAAAAACTCATGCGTAAGCATGTGTGTGTTTATTTATGGTTGGATATATATACACATATATAGTTCATGGAGTGTTTCAAGAAAAAAAATTGAAAAGCCACAAGAATGATATAGTATCTTACCTTCAATCAAAGAAATTAATTTGAATTGCAATAGGAAAGTTTCCTTGATCCTGAGAAGTCCCCTGCATGGGAAAGGAATATGCTCTCTTGCGCTATTTGTTGAAGCCAAACATATTCTGCTCAGTTGAAGCAATGGCTCTGGACTGTGGTTTGTCTCCCTTTCACTTTGTTAGTAGGAAGCTTTCTGCTTCCTTTTTTGTGTAAAACATGCAAGTAGCATATGACCCACGGATACCTTCTTACTGCTGAATGTAACGTAAAGGTAGGCACAAATGTGATTAGTATTGATTAATCTGCATTTGAGTGGACAAACATAATTCTCTAGTTCTCTCAGTAACCACATCATTTTTGTAGAATTAAACCTTCCATTATATATCCTTGGTTTATTATGTGATTTAATGCGAACACTTCTTGGAAGAATGAACACGTAGTTATCTTTTTAAAGTATTAATTGCAGAAGAACCAAATGCCTTTATTTCAGTCTGTGACTCCTGCTTTTATTTCTTTCAACTATAAAATGTTAAGAGCAGAAAATGTTACTATTAATCCTCTTCTGATTTCAAAATTTATGTGACAGTGAATGTAGTTAATCCATTTTTTCATTACTTTTCCTGAGAAAATATGCACAGGCATGAACAAGTAACAGTTTAGACTTGATAAAATAATATTTTAAACTCAGTTTATAAAATTTTGAAATAATGATTCAGAATTTTAAAAAAAACTATCAAATGACTTTAGTTTTCATGCTTCTGTAGCTTTGCTCTTAATATAGCATTAGAGTGGCTCTGTCAGATAAAGAAAGGTAAATGTAGATGTCTGATTAATTCGTTGTTTATTTTGATCACATCATGTTACATCAGACCAGAATAACATAACACAAAGTGACAAAAATGCAACATAATCTGCAACTATGCAATTCACTTGCAGTCAGAAGCATGAACTTTTGGAATGAAAATCAAATTACTTGAAAGTTAATCACTCCCTTCCTCTTCTTTCTCTTCTTTTTTCCAAGGTAAGTACAAGTGTGATGGTGCTATTTGGAAAAACTTTCATGGGAGAGCCAAGTCACCCTGGAGAAAAGAGGTTGGACAGAAGAAGAATGACAAGGGAAAATATAGGACACTACATTAACATTTGTGAAAACCACCTTGCTCTGTATACTGCAAATGGCTTCCTAAAGATGATTATATTAAGAGTAGCTATGCTTATCTTTTGGTTTTATACTTCTGATGATTTTTAAACTGTGGAGTTTGATAGCAATGACCATCTGTGTCAAAGCCCATTGATTTTATACAAGTATTGTACCAGTATATATGTGTATTATTGTCTTATTGCCTATCCTCAACTTGCTACAGTCAATAATGTCAACACTAAAATAGGCTACAGAGAATTGTTTCATTTGGTGCCGAGAAAGAGCAGAAACATGAAAGTAATGGGTGTCTTTTTACCAGCACATAGAGTAAAACTATATGAGGTGACTATTCTGTGGTACATGAAATAATGTATACACCATACAGCTATTCTGGAGGTCATGTCTCAAGGGCAAAAATTACCCTTGTCCAAGGTAAATATTTTATCCTGTGATATCCATGGCCTGGATACGTAACTGAGGCAGGCATAATGTTTGGTCTCTCAATTGTACTTCATAACAGATGATAATACACAATATGTGTTTCACAGATAAATTTCTTGGTTTAGTAACCATCTGTTCTTGATTCTGATGTGTAGCAGTTGCAAAAGACACCCAATAGTTTCTAGGTCTTTTTTTTTTTAAAAACTGGGTTTCAGATCTGCAGCAGTTTCTTTTGACTGTAGAGGGAGTTACAAAGCTAAATTTCTGTGTATTGCTTTTAAAATTTAGGGGCAGATGTTGTGCAGCAGGGAGCAAACAAAGCTGTCACTGGTCTAAGGAGATTTCATCAATGCTGTGGTTTTGGTGACAAATTTAAGTATGTGAAGAAACTGGCACAGTCCTTTATTTCTGACATGAATTTGACAAATTTGACTGTTGCACCTTTGTTCATCTATACCCTTCCCTAATAAGTTTTTAATACACAGATATCACTCATAAGGGTTCTTCTCCCTCTCTCGTAATATTTACATCAGCAGGTATCACAGAAATAAGTATTTTCTCACAGGCTTTTGATGACATTGCCTCTTAGGACTCATGCAGGCAGACTCCTTAACTCTCTTTAATTCATAAATATGAATTACTGTAGACTGTCAAGCATTATTCTCCATCTATTCCAGGAACCATGATCTCCAGGGATAACCTAGATATCTCTCAGATTTCATTAACATCCTTTGTGACTTTTTAAGCAATAATGATCAAGGTTCAGGTTATTGCTTAAGGAGTAATGATTAACTGGAAGGTACTGAAACAGAAAGCATAGCTGAAAACAATTAGCTCCAGGTAGTCACTGGTTCTTTTGCAAAACAAGCCAATCCCTTTCCCCCCAAAAATACTCCCAAACTAAAAAACACAGCAGAAGTATGAAAGATAAAGCTAGTAAGTTTAAAATATTGTTTGAAATAAAGCTGTTAAGTTTGAAAAATTATAAAGAACTAATGCACTGTGTATAAGCTTGATTAACATTCCATCCATCTTAACATGTATCACTAATATTAGTTATTAATTCCTTTGCAACAGTTGTGCATTACATACACATTTCATGCATAAACACCATCTGGAAAAGTGTGGGCAGAAATGAAGTAAAAAGCAGCTGCTATAAAAGAAAAATAACAGAAGAAACGTGAATTTTTTATCTATAGTTTGACACTGTTTTCCTGTTTTTCTTTACAGCATATACTGGGGATCATCAGAACATTGAAAAGCTACTGTGATAACATTTTAATGGAAAAAACCCAAGACAGTTGAAAGGTAAGTTTTTCTCTACTTTTGCATTCAAAAGTCAAGTCAATTTATTTCCATAAAACATCTTTCATGTAAAGTACCTCAAAATTGCCTATAGTGAAACATAAAATAATGAGATGGCATTCACAGAAATGGTTTCAAAGAGTTTTATAAAGACAACAAGCCAAAATAAATGATATTGGACCCACTTGTTCACAGCATGAATGTGAATTTTCCAATAATACTGAATGTAAGCTCAGATGTAAACTGTGAATCCTGTTCCGTTAGCCCTGACTAGATAAATATGAGAGTTTCAATCCTATTTAAGATTAGCTGATGTTTGGTTTTTGTTTCTTTTTGTTTCATTTATTTGTATACACTGCTATTACTGTTTATCCTTTTTATTTGTTTAAGTCAGAATAACACTACCAACTAATCAAGGTGTAGCAAAAGACACTATGTAAAGAAAAAAGACTATCTACAATACTAATCAAATTAGTTCTGAGCTTAGTATTTATATCAGGCAATTCTACTCTTCTACTTCACTGTATTATGAAATAAGTCATTTGACTAAACCTAAGAGATTAAAAGGGGAAAAAAAAATTCATACAACGCATCTGTTAATCATATTCTACTATAATAAACAACAAAAATTATTAGTAATGGCCTATTTTGCAACTTCTTATACTGTTTCTGTAAACAGTTTTGAAAAAAAACACCTTTTTTTTCTTCAGATTTTTATTTTATGAAAAGAAGGGGATTGATTACAACGTGTGAGCAGACAGATACCTATTTTCATCTGTAAATCTGATCCCAGCAGAGCACAGAAAGAACTCACGTGACTTGGTGGTCACATGCACTTTGACTGAACTTCTTAGTGCAAATGTCATGTATGATATTTCGTTACCATTTAAACTTAATTTCTTTTTTTAATAGTTTTTGAGTTATATAGCCAAAATTTTAAATTGTGAAATATTTAAGAATTTTCCCTGCTGTTCTGGGAACTAAACATTTCTCCTGTGAAAGCAGGAAGAAAGAAGAATCACTCTGCAGCATGTGACTGTAAGAGGAACATCCTTCAAAATATCCTCCACATGAATTAGATGCATTTCCCAGGCTTCTCTGAAATGCTCTATTTAGACATGACTTTCGATCCCAAATGATTACATGTTTGCATAATTGGCCAGTTTGTGAATAATCTATAGCATGAAATGCAATCATCCAGGTCAATTTGTATTTTGTATCAGAAAGAGCTATAATATCTTGCCAAACCACACAAACAAATAAGCAACTGATACTACAGCTATTCTAATGGTAATACTTGCATCTGTCTTAGAATCATAGAATCACAGAATGGTTCGGGTTGGAAGGGACCTTAAAGATCACCTAGTTCCAACCCCCCTGCCATGGGCAGGGACACCTCCCACTAGACCAGGCTGCTCAAAGCCCCATCCAGTCTGGCCTTGAACACTTCCAGGGGTGGGGCATCCACAACTTCCCTGGACAATCTGTTCCAGTGCCTCACCACCCTCACAGTAAAAAACTTCTTTCTGATTTCCAATCTAAATCTACCCTCTTTCAGCTTGAAACCGTTACCCCGTGTCCTATCATTACACTCCCTGATAAAGAGTCCTTCTCCATCCTTCCTGCAGGCCCCTGTCTTACATGTTAGGTTATACAGTATTGATGTACTTATAAAAACTCTTAACTTTTACAATGAACGTGACTTTACTGCTGAGATTTGGTTTATGTTTTGGGTTTGGTTTTTTTAAATGAAAAACATCAACAGAAAAGTAGAGGTGATACTTGCAGATGACTAGAGGGTGTGAATTTATAATGACTGGTGAAATTATATGTTGATATTTAACATATTAGTATCTAGTAACTGAGCAGAAGACTTGGTAATATATATATTTGCCAGTACAATGAACCGGGTCATTTCATGTAGTAAGTAGACCCAATGGTCTGATACAGTATGGGGTAAAGAGTACAATTGTAAATAGGGAGTTTGCAAAATAAGTTTCACTACATACTCAGATTATTCTGTCAAGGAAAATCCATGAGGCTGAAGAAGCTAAACATCTATGACTACTTTAACCGTGACTTATTTTCTTCCTTTTGCAGTATAGACAACATTAGGTTTAATTTTGAAAGTAATCATCCTAAAAGAAAATTCCATTGCAATATATATATATACAGTGACAAAATATGATCAATAGTGTCCATTGTTAAGTACCCTGTGTTATTTTCTGCCAATAGTCTAGGCCTGTGTGAGACGTGTTATTCCTTCCCAGACAGCAACTGTGCATAGTCAGCTGAATAAGGCTGCTGCTGGATAAGCAGCACAGGAGAGACTAATAAAGTAAGAAATGCAAATGAGCAGCAAAAACTCCTCTGTGATCCCTCGTATAACAAGCAAGAAGCACATACGTAGGCAGGACTCGAAGGTGGTAGGACGATCCTTGTCATTGGCACCGAGTTCTGAGTTCTACATCAAGAGCCAGGCTGGAGAAGAGAATCGGTGCTGTAAGGACAGAAAGGACTGGGGAGGTTTCTTTAAGAAACCTTTTTATTTACATTCCTATTGCCCACCTTATCAGGGCTGCTCCAGTTAAAAAAAGCTCCAGTTTTGATTCTGTCTTTTATTAAAGCCTATCTTTAGAGTTGTAAGCTTTTCATGTGGCTGCTGTTACATTTGCTTTAAGCAAAACAGCAATGTTAGACTTACCTAGAAGATCTGGCTGATTCAAGGCCTCATCACAGATGCATTGAACACTTTTTCTGAATCAGAAATAAAGTAGAAAAACCCACCTGGACATGATTTCCTGACTTATAAATATGATATGTTTTTATAAACATAGACTTGCGTCACTAAGTTGTGATGAACTGCCTTAGTCTAAATAAAAATTAAAATGCATTTGGAAGTGTTTTGAATATTTATTTATGAAAAAATACAACTGATACTCTAACTTTTTGTCAAACTGTCCTGAAAAGAAGAAAATTTGAAAATCAAAATATTTAACTCCAAATGAAATATTTTAATTTTCATTTCAAAGAAAGAGTTCAAGACTATATTTACACACATTAAAAATTAAAGAAAAACAGATCTTTTATTTCAGATTGATCAGCTTCTTGATCCGATCCCAATGCTATGGGTTTTTGGGTTTGGCCACTGAACTTGAATGTCAGTTTCTCAGCTGTAGGGAGTAGCTATCCGTATCTTTACATGAGGATACAGCTACTTGGAAGAAGCTCCCATTTAATTTTGTTAGAAGCTAGATGTCTCATGGAAAACTATATATGAGAATCAGTGGCCTCTGGAATGCCTGGTTAAACGTCAGATATTCACAATGTTCCAGTTTGCGAGAATCAAAAGTATTTTTGCTATGAACAGGTTTGCTCTTGCTTTTTGTGATGTAGTGAAAGATATGCAAGGAAAGAGTAAAGAAGATTGTGCTGGAATGCTGACTCCAGTCACATTGCTAATATTATTTTGCTGCTTATAGATTTCAGAAGCAGTTTTTCACTTTATTTGAGATAGCTTTTGCCATTTGTCAAATAGTTCAACACTTTTAACATGGGAACATTTTGTCAAATAAATGTAAATCCATTTTTTGAAAACTATTATGAAAAACTCAAAGTTACACAGTATAATCCAGTAAATCTTATGCTATGTATTGTTAGCTATTTTGTCATCAATATGGTTGAGAGGATTTGACCAGCAGGTTACCATCCACCTGCCTGTAAAAGACAGAACTGACTGTACTTCTGTAAACAAATATATACCAGCTCACCAAGATTCTTGCTCAAAAAAGATCTTAATGGCTTCAAAGTTTCATACAAGTAAGATATCATTTGACAATCTTAATGATAGTGCACAGACCTGCAACAATTTAGAAAATGAATGTGCTCTATCAATGAAACATAAATGAAATAATGGTGGGTTCTGGTTTGCTACAGAAGGTGTGAATAACTGCATTGATGACAAATCCATTGGTCTGTATATACATGGTGTACCTGAGTACTGCTGACCACGGTAGAAATACGCAAAATTAAAGGGACTGAGGATGGCTTCAGTCACAGTAGACTAGTTCTACCTATGAGATAAAATATTTTAATGTGTGAGTTGATATGAAAAGCAACACTCAAGTTTTCAACTCACTGGAAATCAAGTGACATACTGCATAAAATAAATATGCAACTGAGATAAAAAGTATATTTAACTTTATGTAGACATGTATGGCTCATTGAATGCTTTCACACCTTTCACATGATTTCTTTGAAGGAGCTATGAAATAGAGTGTACCAGGGAAAACCTTTTTAGAATAAAGTAGAAAAAAATAACTGATGGATAGTAGCTGACAACCAGATACTAAAATGAAGCTTTAAAATTGATTTCATCATAAAAAAAAAAAAAAAGAAAAGGACATCTATGTCTTTACTTAAGGAATCCAGTTAGATTCCCCAGTGCTACTATAAATCATAAATAAAATAAGTTTATTAATCTTACATAGCAAAGTTAGGATTGACCAAAGCTATTATTGTACCAAGCATTTTCTCCCTGTTTCAGCAACATCAAGGTGACTTTATCCAGGAAACTCCAGTAGTATAATTCACCTACAACTAACAAATGGACACAGCATCTTGAACACTTTATATACCAAAACCAACTCTGCATATTATTCCTCTTACTTAAATGAACATAAAAGACTATCTTTATGCTTAAATCACTTTTATGTAATATACTTTAACACTTCCTTTGAAAATTGCTTTCAGGTTATAGTCAAAGCACTGCTGCACTTGCAGTTTGTTTTGACTGTGACATTTCCCCTTGCTAGCATGATAATACACCCTTTCAATCTAATATACACTAGGTGTAAAGACAATTTATGATGTGGGAAATTTTGAAAACATTGATATCAAACGTTTTCAGTTTGTTCACTCCTAACATCAAACCAATACATTCCAAAATTTGAATTGGATTTATTACAGCATAACCAAGGCTTCCCACCATTCTAGTATCTACTCTTATTTTTTATTTCTTAGTATCAACCAAACTGCCTGTCCTTCCCTCAACAATGCTTCTACTGCTTGTTTTATCATGAAAATTCTCATATTTTTTGCACAAGTCAAAGGCGAAACCTTTTTGGTATGTTTGAAGGAGTTTTGTCATGCTATTCATGAAAAAGTAGTCCATCATTTTAAGAAAGCATTCAGTGTGTAGTTCATGTAGCTGAACAAACTTTGGCTTCCTCATTGAAGAAGTTTTATCACATGTTTTTGATGGTGCCTTAAACTGGTTTTATTTAAGATAAGATTTGGTAGAAAATCGGGATTTTGATTATTCCAGTTCCCCTGTTCTATGTGTTCACACACACTGTCCAGAGATCAATTCAAATTCTTTATTGAAGAGAGAAACTCTTTTACTTGAATTAAGTACTCACATTATTATAGAGAGACGTTTTATTTAAGGTGAAATTTTCTTGGGTGCAAAATACTTTCTGAACAGCTTAAACATTCCTCTCAGAAAATCCTCAAATCTTGGGAATTCCTCCTTTTCTCAGGAAATTGATTTGGATTCCCATTTTCTTTAATAACAAATGCTTCAGTCCTTGATATTTCAAAGAAAACCTTGCACAAGTACCAGCGTAGCAGTGACATATCCCAGGAAATGGCATTCTTACTGAATTGGGTGTTTCTGCTTAATCAGAACTTGGTTAGTCTTTGAATGATCTATTGTATAAACTTGAGTCATTTGTACATTATCTCTGTAATTTGGATTTAATTTCCAACTTTAAAATACGTGTAAGGAAGAAGGCATGAAGCATATGTTGCTGATATTTCTTAGAAAAGATTTAGTGTCTGAGTACCCTGGAGCGAAGTGTCCCTTCTTAAATCCAGAGAAATAAAGCCCTTGGTCCAGTAGTATGTTATTTTGAACTGTATTACTGGCTTTTAAGACTTTTTCTGTGTATAAATAAATGAGTATATTATACAAATAATGTGTATAATATATGATATATAATATATGAATATATAAATGAACATACATAAATGAATAGTCTTACAAGTCTTATGAGGAGCGGCTGAAGAGAGCTAGGGTTGTTTAGCATGGAGAAAAGGAGGCTGAGGGGAGACCTTATCGTTCTCTACAACTACCTGAAAGGAGGTTGTAGAGAGGTGGGGGTTGGTCTCTTCTCCCAAATGACGGGCAATAGGACAAGGGGAAATGGCCTCAAGCTGCACCAGCGAGGTTTAGACTGGATATTAGGAAAGATTTTTACACTGAAAGGACTACTATGCATTTGAACAGGCTGCCCAGGGAAGTGGTTGAGTCACCATTCCTGGAGGTATTTAAAAGACGAGTAGACATAGTGCTTAGAGATATGCTTTAGTGACTTTCTTTTTCAGAGTTAGGTTGATGGTTGGACTAGATGATCTGAACAGTCCCACCCAACCTATGATTCTGTGATTCTATGACTCTATGAATACATGTGTCTTAATTTCTTATTTACCTTTTCATTTTTGTAATAATAAGTTCTAAATTAAGTCTTTGACTAGACTTTTAAGATTTCAATTATGCTAATAAATTATTGGCTCTACACATCAAGTATTTCCTTTTGACCTATAAGGACCTTTTGGGTGTAACAGAAACTATTCAAATATCTTGCCACCACGTGTCTAGATGTCTTTAAATTCACCTTACTGGTTGGTTAATGGTACTTAAGTCATTAAATACTTTGAAGTAGAAATGCCAGTTTGGTTTAACTCAGTTAAGGAGAAAATGCAAAAGTGAAATATGCAAAAGTGAGAGTGTATTTGTCAGCCTAGCTGCCAAAATGTGTCTTAGAAACGCAGAATCTTTGAAGAGATCATAGAAAATCAATAACAGAGATGCTTTTTTCTCTGGAACACAAACCAGAATGAACACAGAGCTGAGCTAAAGCTGTAGTTGACAGACACAGACTTAAATGACCTTGGTTTAGGCTTCAGGTCGGTCTTTGTGATTTGCAGTATCTGTAAGCAAGCCTATCCTAAAACTACATAGTGTTAAGAAGATTGAATTTAAGGTGAAATGAAAGTATGAAAGAATACACAGAGGGAAACATATTTCTAATTCTTTTCTATGTTTACTTTTGTTTGAGAGTTTCTCTGAATCAGGAGAAGAAATATAACAAAAATTTATTCTGTAAATGGTATGAAAATCTGTCATGGCAACTAGTTAGATTTGTCAACGTTCATAATCTGAAATTCAGATATTGATTCTTTCAAGTCCAGTATAACACTCAGTGTTACACATTAATTAGCTGCATAGATACATATTATTGTGTGTTTAGATCAGAGTGCTGTTTGTTATATAACATTTTACTTTACAACACAGGCTTGTTGACCTGTACTTATTTGAATTTACAGTAAAGTTTATTTTTTTCTTGTGCTGCTGTATTGTATAAAATTTCACTTACAGCATCAGAGTGGAACCTGTCTTTTCTTCTAGAAACACAACAATTTTAATATATATTGCTCTCACAATATCTAAGGGAAAAGGGAAAAGCCATTAAAAATACCTATAAAAATGTTTCCCACCCCAAATTTATTCCTCTTAAACTATTTTCCTCTACTCATTTCCTGTGCTTAGTGGACGAGTATGACAATAAGAATGCCTAGAACTGTGTCCTGGAGATTATGAAATACAGACAAAGTTTTATGCGAAATTTGTGGCATCGGGTAGTGAAATCAAAAGTTGCTTAGTGTTCTACTGTTTTACTAAGGCTATGTGAGTTATTTAATTTTCCTGAGTCAAGCAAAGCTCTAGGCATAGCTTCCCAGATGTAAATAATGGCTGAGAACTTGCCTAAAGCTAGGAAGAATTCAATGAAAGTCCACAACTAATTCTTCATCCAAAATTTGTTAGCCCATGTAGATAAGCAGTCATCTTGTCATTGCACTGCTAGGAATTCTTGAACAACAAGCCAGATTTCTGCAAGAGTTGCAATTTCATGGCTTGAACATGGTATCACTGAGACCAAGAGCTTAGAAATACTCAGAAATTAATTTGATATTCATGTGGCAATGAGATATTTCCATTGTACTAGAAAATAATTTTTTTAAAAAAAAGAAAGTAAAAGGCATAAGTCTTTGTGCCTCAGGGCACAGGCTCACCCTCAGCTGACAATTAGGAAGTGAGTCTGTTAATGCACAATCAGCTATAGAGGCAGTTCTTTCTCTTCGCACTAAAGTGAGAAGGCCTAATTTCTGGTCAGAATAAAATGCTGAACTAGAGAGATCCATGGTCTGATCTTTCATGGAAACCCTTGTATTTCACAAAAGCTGTTTTCTGTTCAGTTCTGAGATACAGTTTTAAAGGGTCATTTGTTAACTCTGTCTGCAGACATATAAGGGCAAGTGAACCAGCTGAGCTTCAATTCCATCTAGAAGCAGTAAACCTTACTAGAGGCTTTTAAAATAATTAATAGTCTGAGTAAGTTCATTATCATTTAAGATCTATTTTAGCTACACATATTAATATTCTGTTTTTGTTGCAGAGCTATTTAGATACTGCCATTCATTGATAATAAGTCATTTATTCCTCATTAACTGTTAGGATGGATGTAGATATTCATTATAGCAAGACAACAGACTCATTTAACTGCACACAGTACTTGATTATACACGCGAACATTGACTGGAATGCAAATTTCATTCTACATAAGTCTCATCTTGGTTGTTATTCTCACCATGGTATAAAGTATCTTATCATAATCTGCTGTATTTTATTTTTTTTTTACTATCTGTCTTAAACCATAAGAAAGAACATAATAAAGACTGGGGATAATCTCAATTTGGGTAAATAGTGACAGAAGAAATAAACGTTTTCTCACTTAAACTGCTCTTGAGATTTAAAAATGTTCTTTGAAATTGTGTGTCCGTGTTTGATAGTTGTGCCAAAATTAGTACAATCTTAGAATAGACGTGATTCAGATTTAAAGAATGTGAGACCTTAACAAATACTCATTACACTGGTCATGGACAAAAGCTTTTACGTTCTCATGAAATACAGATATTCTGTGTCCCAAATACAGAAATCAAAGGCCAATTTGTCCCTATCAAATGGAAATAAAAATATATTTTCTGTCATCTTTTGCTCCATACTAAGTCTGACTTTTTTGCCTGTGTATTTGTGATTTTTTTTTCCTTTTTCTTTTAGTTTTACCTGTTTACATTTATAGAAAGCCTTTGTGTGTATATGCAGAAGTATTATAATCATCCTCCAGCTATTATTGAATACAACACTACTTCAATGCTCAGGGCATTGTACAAGGCTTCTAGTAATGTAAGGAAATTACAGCTTTGAGATAAATTGAGGCTGTGTGTGATACGTGGCTCAGGTCTACTGCACTGTCTCATGAAAAGAACTATGACTCAGTAATACAACTGCATTTGTTGTCTCAAATAATATAAGATAACTTGTGTTTGTGTTGTTTTTCCACAGCCCTAGTCAAGACTTCCCTACAGCAAATATATATGCAAATATTTTTCAAGATGCAAGTTCTTTCCCAGGGGGTGTACATAGGATCTTTGCTGTACATTCAATGACATTTACCCTTTCTGAAGGCAAATAGCTCTCTTTTTACAAGCTAAATCAGAGGCTTCACATATTCCTTATGGAAATATAGAGAATAAGTAATGGAGCAGTCCAAAGCAGCTTAAAAACTGGGAGGAAAACAGAGTTAGGGTTTAAGAAGAAAAATAGCTTCATCAAGTCAGTTATCCCTGTTCTGCTGTTCAGCTAGTAGGAAGGTTTTGCAGAGAAATTATCAGTTGCCTAGAGCAATTGTTCTTCCTTCACACTCTGGGTGGAGAAGATTGCATTAGTCTTTGTCAATAATCAACACTTCACACACAGAAATTCAGGCTTTTAGTGTGGGTAAGGCCCTTTTATACTTCTTTCTGCATACTGAGGTGTGCCCATTGAATCTGGCATCCTGTTGCATATCCAGATGTGATCATAGAATCATAGAATGGTTTAGGTTGAAAAAGACCTTAAAGATCATCTAGTTCCAACCCCCTGCCATGGGGAGGGACACCTCCCACTAGACCTGGTTACTCAAAGCCCCATCCAGCCTGGTCTTGAACACTTCCAGGGATAGAGCCTCCAAAAGTTCCCTGGGCAACCTGTTCCAGTGCCTCACCAATGTCTATATGTGATGTCTATACGTGAAAACTGCAAAAAACTTTTGTTAGGCAATCATAATTTCTCTTTTCTTTGACATTTGGGATTTATCAAAGTTAAACCATCTAGCTTTTAAGGACAAAAAAAATCCCAAAGAAACATTCTGAAAGCAGGCTTTTTCTTTCGAAGAAATCTGTGTGGTCACAACATAATTTTACACTGCAGAATAACTCTGATGGAAAACTTTCAACCAGCCTTACCAAAAACCTTTGAATATGGACGAGACAAGGCATATAATACCTTGCAGAACAAAATTGTTCAAAGGCCTATGAAAAAAAGCCAGTGCAGAATATTCTGTGTATTGGCAGTAATACTGAAGGCTCCAAAGGCTCCTCATTTCTTCCAGCTGAAACCAGTTTTCCTTAGAACATACACTCAAAAATAAATCTCATTAAAAACACTTTCCATCCACATTTGAACTTTCTATTCTCTTCTACTTCTTTTCAAATCCTTAAAAGTTCTTGTTTTCTAGTGCTGAAAAAATGTGAAATTAATGCATCTGTGAAGGTAATGAAAGATTGCATATGCTTTAGAATAAGCTTTAGAATGAAAGAAGTAGGCAACAATATAATTTGATGTAAATTCCATGGCTTGAACATTTTTTATACTGTGACATGCTTACAGAGTTATGCAAAGGTATGTTTTATTGATTTAATTCACTTGATCATTTAGATGTAAAAAAACCCCTCTAAAGATATATTTAATTTTTTAAAAACCTAGTACTACTAAAGTAATTTAATAAGTGTACCACAAAATTTAATTTCCTGTTATTCCATTAATCTCCCCAAATATATAGGAAATTCTATGTTTCATTATCCCAGTGAGCCTTACTGAATTTTGCAATAAAGCAAATACTATGTATACTTTTCTTTAAAGTGTTCAGTTTAATTGGCAAAATGTCAAGGCTGACTCAATCAGTTTGGTGGTATGATCATTGAAACATTCTTCAAGTATTCTGATTCACATTAGAAATTGAAGACATATGTTGTGGGAGAAGATGCCTTAAGAATGAAAATATTGTTGATTCAGACAGATGGTAATTTTTTAGCAGGGAAAATGAGAGACAAGAATATGACAGCTGAATAAAAGTTAAAATCTATTAAACCTGACAAGGTCAAAGATTGAATGGAGCAAGAGGGGGTGGATTTCAAAATAACCATTAAAAATAATACTTTATAGAAGAAAAGTTTTCTTTCCATTATAATCTTCTCCAAAAACATTTACTACTTTTTTCCTTTCTTTTCTTTTTTTTTTTTTTAATGTATAACTAGTATGAAACAGACACTAGGAAAAAAAAAAAGAATCCTTGAAATTCATTCAAGGTTTAGCTCTTTTTAGCTTGCACACCAATACTGCTTTATGTTATTGGATTCTTTATTCCAAAGTATTCACTCGGGGACAAACTGTGTAGCCTATATTCACACGAGTGAACATGTAAACATGAAAGTTGTTCTTCTATAGCCAATAAATTTAATTGCTCATTTATAGATTGGCAACACCACGTGGGATTCTCTGTTCCTGTCCAGATCCAGAGGCTGACTTTAAATCTTTGGCCATTATTTCATTTCACCCAAATTTTTTTCTCAGCTAGTTAAGTGTTCTTATTTCATTTACTTGTTAAGTTTGCATGTTTGTATTCAATTAGGTAGAGTTAAATTTTATGCTATGCATCAACAGCTCATTTTAAATAATTCAGTTTTGAAAGCTTAAAAGAAAAACAAAAGCTTGAAAAGTGAAACATTTAAATTACAACCATTTAAGGAAACCTACCTCTAAAAAGCATATTCCAAGCAAAATTTATAAATGCCACTGCTTAATCAGTGTCAGATAATCTCATATAAAAGCAAAAAGGAGGTACAGAAATACAGTAAATACTCTGACTTATGATAAAACAGTATGATTTGAATGAAGACTAATTTGAACATATCAGTCATTTTATTCTCTTTGAATCTTGATAAATTCTTTTCTGCTTACAACAAAAAATATTCTTGGATCAAACATTAAAGAACATATTTTATTTATGTCCATGCAGACTTGAAACTCTTCATCTTAAATCCACACTGAACCTTCAGGAAACCTTTAAAAATTTAATTACATTTACAAGAGGCTGTTTCCCCAACCTTCAGGATCCAAAATTCTACTATTCCAGAATAAGGCACTGTTTTCTTACAACTGTAATGCTGATCCAGCCTTCTAAACAGGTTCTTCTCATTGAAGTTTATATCAGGCTTTTACTTTCTATAGTGAGCACTTTCTGAGATATTTATTCTACTAAATAGCTATCAATACTTGGTGTTATCTTTATTAGGTGAATGTCATTAAAAGGACAGAGAGAAAGAAAGTTGTAAGATATTTATTGTAAGTAGTTCTACCTGCTGCCCAGCACCAAGCTGAATTTCATTTTAAAGGTGTCTGCTGGGTGACTCTGCTACTTTACTGTTTATTGACCAAAAGCCTCTTTTAATAATTCTTATAAAAGAAATAAAACATATGTACCCAGTTGTGGCATACTCATGGGAATTTAGGATAAAGCCATACAGTGGTACTGGCTGCCAGCTCAACTCTTATTTAATGTTTTGCATATACAACACTTTAGAGCACGTAAATTTAAAACAGAGGTTTCTCCTCATGTAGTATTTTGTAACACAATGTTATAACCCAACCCTTGTGAATAAGTTATGCCTCTAACTTTTTACAGGAATGCCTGAATATGCAGATGGATTATCCAGGCTTGCAAGAACACCAGCATCAAAGCAGAGTAAAACTGAGAAAGTCTTGAAGTCTGCTTTGCTATTCAGCAGATTTTTCATGACAGAGTCCCATTTCAGATGGTGTGTTAAGGACAGTTGATCTAGCATGTAAGGGTAACCTAAATCCTAGGTCTTCTAAAAAATATTATTCCCACTTTTATTGATGACTATAAAAGATAAGAATATGCATTATCTCTTAGTCAACTATAAAGTAATCAGACTTCAATGTGAAAAATAACATAAATATTCCCTGAAAGAAAAATAAAAGCCATGCAAGGAAATCACTAAGAAACAAAGAAACTTCTGAGAATCTTCTCAGTGGTCTTTGGAAGTATTTATGTGAGAGAGAATGATAGGCACCTATTTCTACCGTCTTAGTGAAACTTTGGGATATATCTATTCCGTAGTATGTAACTGCCCTATACCAGAATCATTCTGTAACAGATTCTTATTCCAAAAAGAGTGACATACTTGTTTCACTGAAGTTGTCAAAGGATCATGGAGTGCAGTATAGACAGGATTTCAGAATATATGATTGGACTTTCTCATATTACAGAAAAGTTTTTTTGCTGGAGTAAAATATATTTTTATGGTGTGGTTAAGGCTTTCCTTTTCTTTGTTACTAGGATAACATCAAAACTCTATCCCTCAGGACTGATATTTTTGTTATTGAAAGCATAATTCCTTCTGATCCAATTGTGAGTTCCAACTGTATTAAGACTGAAGGCTGGAAGTCAGCCACATCCATCCAGAATTTTAATTACAGAAAACTGTGTGCTTAGACTTAAGCACAGACTTAAACCCTTTGTTTGACTGGGATCTCTGTCAGTATCTTGGCAAGTGCTCAACAAATACAGCCAAAAGCAATTAACAAAATAAGGGCTTTTTAAAGGTAATTACTTTACCTATGACTTCACTGGATGTGCAGTCAAGCCCAATAACCGATGGATAAGTTTAATTTGGGAAAAACTGAGAACATAGAATCAAATTTATATGGCCTCTTAGACAGCAATGGTAGATGAAGCCTTGTCTTACCTGCATTTAAAAGACTCCTAGACACTTCATGTTATTAGAGCAGCTTTAAGCTGACAATCCTCTCTAAAATTTAAAAAATAACTGGGCTTCATATTACTGTAAATATATCAAAGGAGAAAATCTATGAAATACAAACTGTAACTTTTAAAATTATTTGCTATCCAGAAACAAGTAAAAAAGAATTCTGTAAGAAAATTAATTTCTTTTTTCTTTCACCCTCCAAAGACATTTCACAAAATACTTTCCTAATTTCAAATTAATATAGATATTTTTTCACTGTTTTAAAATTGCTATAGATTTGCTATTTATTTATCAGAAGTAAAATTCAAGATGAGTTATATGCTGGAGTAATCAAACAGATTATTCTATGTTCCTGAAATGTGGAATCTCATTCCAGGTTGTTTGACTTCATGAACTTGTTCAATACGCCTAATTTATGTACTAGTTGATTGTTATATTCCTTACTTATTAGCACTATATACAGTCATCTTTAAAAACGCTCTTTTAAATTCTGGAGTTCTTGTAGTATAAAGGTTAATTAAAAAAAAAAAAGAAAAAAGAGCAAACATGATTGATACTTTCATCCCCTGTGTGAAAAAGATCTGTTTATGAAAGACTTTTACTTCTTTAGGAAAATAAAGTAATATTCATGTACAAAGCAGTCACTGGAATGAAATACGATGGATAGTATTTAAACTGTGTGGAAAAAAATCAAGCCTAACATCAGGTATCTAACAAGATGAAAAAGTAGATCATCTACTTTTGGTTGAATGATGCTAGCTGAGTACTATGTGGCATGATTATATGATATTTAATATAATCATATATGACAGTTTTGATCTTAATTTAAAAATAAAATTTAAGCAGCAGGCAGTCTTAAATACTACTGAAATGTAATAATCTTTCCTCCTTTTCTAAAGTTAATAAGTACATAAACATGTCAAACAGATAAACCAAAACATTCTAATTAAAGTCTAACAGCTAAATAGTATATGTAAAATAGAAAATAATCCCTTTCTTATTATTATGTTTTTAGTCTTTCATTATCATTATGATTTAACTTCCATGAAAGCTTCCAGTAAAAGCAATGAACATGAAAGTCTGCCCCCACTAGAGCCAATGACAAAAGTCCAACTGACTTTGGCAAAATACGCATTTTCCCTTTCATGTTACTTAAAAAAGTGACTATTCAAATGTAGTCATAGGAAAAAAAGCTCAGTTACAGGGAACTTCATTGTAAGCATTCATGTCATCTCTTCTTACCCGAAGTCTGAACTATGAAAATATATTGTAACAGTTTTTTTCTTTCACTACTGTGCCTTAGTTTTTCCTTGTAAATGCTGTGAAAATTTCTTCTGATATGCTATTTTCCTTGGGTTGCTATCAACTAGGATGTTACAGAATCTTACAGTATAAAAGTCTTGTTTTATGAGGATTGTAAGCATTACTAATCTAATGTCTTGTAACAGTGAATTCCAAAGGTTGTGCATTTTGACAAAAAAAAACCCCAACTCTCTTTATTTGTTCTATTTTTTAGTATCTCAATTGTTAATAATAATGATAATTGGTTTTTTAATTTAAATTATTTTCAGTGAAGACCCGATCTTTTGACTACTTCTCTCTGTTGCCTGTCCAGAACTTTCCTGTGTCTCCCCCAGTGCATTTTTATCTCCACTAAAACTTTTATTTAAGGCAACCACAGCACATTACAACAAGTTTTCATATTATAGTATGAACTGCCATTTCAATACTTTGTGCAACCTAATATTCTATTTTCAAATTCAGGATTTAAACTTTAAGCAAAGATTTAGATTTCTTTTTCAAATGAATCTTAGCTCACCGTGCATTCTAAATAGACATAGAATTTTCCAGATTAATAAGAAGTGCTATAACTAACAGAATAAATTAACAATTGACTCAGAGACAGCAGAGATTAGAACATAAATGATTTTATGATGTCAAAATTGGGGGGAAACAATTTGATGCAAAGAGATTCTCATCATATGATTGTTGCTTAAAGAAAAATTAAGTGGTCCATGAAAAGTAAGATCTACCAATTACAACATTTAGTTTTGAAACTGTTTTTAGCTGGAGAAGCCGGGAGACTTGGAAATAAAGTTATCAATTTTAGCTGTTAATTATAAATGACTGGAAAAAGATAAGAGAATGAAGGTCTCTGATTCATTTCAATTCCCAAAAACATACTTTGATGTACATTTTGGGCTCTTGGCAGCCAAGGAAATGGATGAAAGATTATGAAGAAACTATGCCCAGCAGGAACATTCAATTCCTTCTTTTTTAAAATTTCTGTCGTACCCACATAAGTAGATCAGAATTAATGTCAAAATTTCATGTAAAACCTGGAATACAAATATGTCATAATCACACTGGTGCACTTTGGATCATAATCCTACCCATTACATTATCCACTCTCCTGAATGCAGGGAGCCCCAATATTGTATCAAGATAAACAGCTGTATTCACAGTGGATGAGGCATCAGGATGACTCTGAGAAGCAGGGTTCTGCACTTGCACACTGTCATGAAACAAATACATTGTCCTTGTAAAATCTTTTCTGGCATGTTTCTTCCTTACCATGATTTACAACAACAAGGTGCCAGCTCATGGGATCTGGGAAGGAATGAATACCCAAATGAAACTCTAAACTAAGATTTTTTTTTGAGGGGAAAAAAAAAGCCCAACAAAATACAACCCACAAGTTTACAGGCTCTGCCTTCTAAAAATACCTTCTATCATAAACTAAACATGAGTTAGATAAACTAACAGAGAAAATATTTACCTATAAAGTGAAAATTAATTGTTAGGTGTTTTCCATTCTTAAAGAAGTGGAAAGTTCAAAATGAGTAAACTGTCATGCCTCTATGTCTCATGGCTCTTCTGAATTGGAGAAGAACAGTGTAGTTGAATGTCTCAGAAACTTTTGTTTTAAGCATTCCCCAACTGTATTTCTGGGTCAAAGAAGAGCTCTGCATCTAAAGCCATGGGTTTGCAGGTGGACATTAGAAGCTAACAGATCTGTAACTCCTCCTTCCATCAGTCCCCTATATGTTCTTACGCAAAGGTCTCCTGTTCTTTATGTATCACTCAGTAACATGGTTTGGTAATCAATTAACTCTACTTGGAAATTTTATTTAAAATGAAAGACCATTTTTTTTTTACATTATGCAGTGCAACCACTCTCTCTTTCCAGAACACAGGGGCAATGAACATCATAGAAAGATTTTTCATTGGTTTTTTTTTTTTAAGTCCCTCATCCATTAGGAAAAAGGACAATATCTGCTCTTTAGTGATAGGTAATTCTAAACAATGTAGTCATCAACAGAGATTAAAATAAATCTAACAGAAGCGTATTTAGAGGACAGGTTGAAGGCTGACATGTATATCAATGAAAACTGACAGCATATTATTATCTAAAGGAAAAAAATGTCAAAAGCTTGTATACAAACTTGTCTATACCTCTAAATTTTTTAGGAATATGTAATTAGAAGAATAAATATGAGACTTCATTTAATGTTGCCTCAAAAGCAGAAGATCATTGTCACTGAAGATTTATATTTTATAATATTTGTTTGTACAACATGGGAATTTAACTTAAACAAATATTAAGTTACAAAGAAACAGGGGGCTTTTTTGCATTGCTTATCCCTTTAAAACTGGCAAAAAAAATCAAAAAGTTCAAGTAAATCTTTTGATTAGATTGCAAGTCCTTTTTAATAGAATAATTTAAGTAATGATATACTACTGCAGCTGATAATTGGAATTATTTTAAAGATAAATGATCTTATTACAAGGATTTTCAGGAATATTTTCTCATCTTTTATGAATTATTCTAGGGTGTCATATTTTGAAATATTTTGGGCAAGATTACTTTAGAGGTCACATCAGAGTAGGCAATTAGGTTGTCTTTACACTTGTTGTGGAGAAATAACATGATCTATCGCATGTCTCTTAGGTTGAGGAGATTAACTCTAAAGATACTTGGTTTCCTTCACTGCCTGCAAAGGAAGTCACAATGAATGACTTGTATATACACTACAGATACCTGAAGTTAGAACAAGTGATCCAGTACTTTGCGCCTGAATGTTTAAGATGCTCAGCGTAGAGGATGTGTGGGGAGGTGTGTGGACTTAAAATATATACCCTTTGGGTGCAAACTCTTCATTTTGTTCTGTGTTGTGACTGAACTCATGTGCTGTTTCTTTACAAATAATAACTGTCAACTGCATGCTTGCTTCAGGCTGGGCACGTAAATCTCAGTCCACATAAAATTGTTGAGCACTTCTGAAACATAAGCTGCATAATTCATTTGGCAGTATCCTAATTAATTTGTATTTTACCACTTTAAAAGTGAGGTTGAAATGTATTTTACTTTTTAATATGCCTTATGTTACTGAGCTTCATCTCTGTCCTCACAGTTTTATGTGACAAGCAGGATTCCAGAGTGAAGAAGATAAATTAACTGTCCCACACAACGAAGTGGAGTCTTCTGCATCCCTTGGCTGTGTTATGCTGCTATTTGATCATGCCTTTCAACTGCACTATTTAAATAATAAATTTTTATTTAAGAATATTTTTTTAGTGCTGTACATCACTTCAATGATAATTACAGTAATATTGTTGACACTCAGAAGTCAGTAAATGTTTTTTACTGTCTACTAAAGTGTTTTGACATGGCATTTATTAAAGCAAGGAAAACAGAAAGAAAAAATCAGATGCACTGCTGTGAACTGAAAGATAACAAAGCCAATACAATGGCACTCATTCATAATGTTTACATAGTTGTTCTACACTCAACTGTGGCTAGCATTTCATTATATTACCAATAATTTTTAATTCTTTAGTCTTTGGCCTTCCCTCCTTTACCACAGAGAATTAGAGGTGAAGTAGCCTCAAGCTCACTGGTTTATTTGAGAACAGGACTAAGTAAATTCTGTTTGCGTGTATTCACTGCTATCTTTATCATCGCACCAGGTTTCTGGAAGAGCAGGAGGCAATCACGTGAGTCAAATGTTCAACCCATGAGATGGAAAGCATTTCACGAACAACATATTATTGCACGTCACACGTTTAGCACAGCTTTTGAAGGCAGTGGAAATTTTTCAGAAAGACTATGGCCTAGTCTACTTTGGTTACTTAGCCAGAAAAAATGCTGGCTTGGGATGTGTTATTTCAACACATTTTCTATTGAAAATATATTTTATATTTATATATTAGCTCAGTATCTTTCCTTTCTTTTTTATTTCTTTCCAACTGTAATAGTCCATAGGATTTTTTTTTACCTGGTTTGATACATGAATATTTCTGGCAGGAAAGAAACCAAAATGTACATTTTTGCAGTTGCGTGATAACAGCAAAGATCATCATAATATCATCTGAATCCATCACCAGAATGCAGCAACAGGTATGTAATTTTTTTCCACCCAAAATGTTATTTGTTTGCATTTTTTCATTATTTACTTTCTTTTCATCAATTATTATAGACTTTGAATGCTGTTACTTTCATATGCATATCTGTGTAAAACTCTTCTGAAATAGTAGTGCCATATGGTCAAGGGAAATGTCTTACCCTGTACCAAAGCTTTATACTTTCTAATAAGCTAGAACATAAGAATATACTTCAGAAAATAATGCACTCTGTTTATTTTTGTATAATTTTCATGTAGCCTGTGGTTCCTGTTTTTGAAGGTTGAGCTAGGAATGTATGCACTGATTGCAAGGCTAAACCTAAGAATGAATTTGCAGCAATTTCCTTAGGTTCAGCTTTTTGACATAGAGAGGTTCTCAGTGAAAGCCAAGCTTGAAATTTGTAATGAAAAATGTAGTTATTTTTAAGAAAGCTTTTTTAAAGGCATATTTGATTTTCCAGTTACGTAACAAGTAAATAGTTAATGAAAATACATTTTGAAAATAAATTTAATGCATTTTTAGACTGGCAATTCAGCAATATGCATCAATCAAGTAGAAAGACAATATAAATGACATGCCAAGAATCCTATAATTAAGGTGATCTTTCATAGAAGTCTTGGAATTAAAGTGAAATCTGACAGCCTCTCTCTGGAGGAAATGGTAATGGAGATATATCTGACCAGGCTTTAATTGTGGAAGGATGCAGCACTATTTTCTTAATGATCAATAGGTTTTTTTACCAAAATAAAAGACACTTATAAACAGTTAGTATAAGTAAGTAGAGTAAGGTAAATATAAAGCAAACTTCAGTCCAGATTTTTTTTTCCAGTTATTAGCTAATAGTGTAGTGTATTCCTACAAACTGCACCATCAATACTCATACAAGCAGAATTTCCAGAAGCAGCAGCAGCTTTAAACTTAAAGAAGCAAATAAACCCTTACAATCTCAGAAAACTGGTGGAGTTTTAATTTACATTGTCCCACTAACTAAATTACATTTTCAGCGCTGTCAGTTATAATAATGCCTATTTTTTATATACAGACATTTGAAAAATACTGTTAAGGAAATATGGTGAATGTAAGACAAAAATTTTTCCATTGAATAAAGCCTTTCAGATACTGTAAATGTTCTGTTGCCTTCTGTTTGGTCAAACTGTATTGCAATATACTTCCTTGACTGATAACTGAAGTTGTTGCTTACTATTATTTATATTACCATAGTACTTAGAAGTCTATTAGAGGCCAGGATCTCTATGCACAAATGTGAACCAAGAAGACAATTCCCATCCAAAGAATTTTCAAACTAAGTAGAAGACGAGACAACAGATGGAGTGAGACAGATGGTTGGAGGCTGGGGGTGGTAAAATAAAGCCCAGAGACAATATTAGGCAGTGGTTTTAAAACTCGGTGAGTTTAACGATTGTCAGATGCTTTGAAGACAGTATAAAAAACCAGAATTTTAATTGGGATTCTGAGGAATTAAAATGAGGATCTGAAGATGGCTATAGGGGCTTCTTGACTGGGTGGGGAAATTATCTCGGGATATATATATATATAGATAGATATATAGATATATATATGCATGTGTGCATGTATGTGTGCATGCATACATAGATACCTGTCTGAAAAGCTGGTAAGAAATTATAATTTAACTTGTATTTGTATGTAAGATTCCCCTCACTAAGGTGAGATGAGAGAAAAGGATAGATGAAAGGTAATTAGGATGATAATCTGAAAAATGTGAATTAGGAAACAGCTAATTTACCTTAGATACCTTAGATATACTTAGATATCTTTATGTTACCAAATCTAAGTCTACCTTTTCATTCTGCAGATGTGCTCCCTCAAGTCAGCTGGTATTTGTAACCCAAATAATATTTGTGTGAATAGCTTTATATTGTGGATGCTCTTGAACAGCATCCTACATGAATCGGCACTATGGTGTTGGATCTTATACTCTTCTGAAGGAACACAGATTATCAAAAAAACTTAAACTCCACATATGTCTCAGTGAAGGTGCAGAGCTTTGCAGCTATGAGGGAAAAAAAAAACATTCCTACAGCCAGTGATGCACTTTGAGCTCTGGTGGAATACTCTTGCTCACAGATGGAAATTCTACATTTTTTGTCTGGTAGTGTGTCTTGACATGACCTAATATCCACAGTGACAAGCATTCAAGGAGATAATGTTTCCCTGATTCCCACACCTACTGACAAGTATAATTAATAATCTTCTGGTGCTGAAGAGAAAACAAGTATTGATTCAGATACAGACCCAAGGAGTTCACATAGTGTCAAAAAGCTTAATTTTACTGTGTTGTTATTGAAAAGGAGGAAATGGATCTCTTCTACATTTTCTCTTCCACACCGCTACCATGGGCTTGAGATACTTCATTTGGAATCAGTATCTAGAGCTGAAGCCCAAAAAACTTCAGAAGGGAAGGGAAGGGGAAGGGGAGGGGGAGGGAAGGGAAGGGAAGGGAAGGGAAGGGAAGTCATTAAGTTTTAAATCATTCCAGCAAATGTTTTACATAAATACAATCATAAAAGATTCCTAAAACATTATAAATATCCAATTAATGTCTCTAGGATAGGTTAAACAACTTTAACTGCTATTTTCTAATCCCTTCCAGACACAAGAAAGTGAGCTCCAGGTCACATTTTCTCACACTTTCATAAGCTTTCACCTATCTGCGTTTCACTGTTCCTTTAATTACTGTGTGGCAGAATCCTAGGTTTAAACTAAGCTTTTCCATTTCTTTCTCTGTAGCCAGTCACTGAAGTGTTACATGACCTTGCACACAAACTATTTCCTTAGCCTAATCTAGGTAGAATTAGGAAATAATCAAAACGGGCTATATTATATGTAGAAGGGTCTCCTTGGTTCAGGAGATGCTGACACAGAAGTTTTCTAGCCACTTACCCTAAACCAAATATTCATCACCCACCAGAGACTATCCAACTGTATCACAAGCACAGAAAGGCAAGTCAATCTAACTCACATTTGCAATTTTTTTATTGATGCTCCAGCCTTTCAAAGCTAAGGCAAAGGGAAGTGATCTCAAACCTTGTTTTCCTTGCGGTTACTCTTTTTTTTCTATGTCACTTCCTTACCCAGGATTGCTTGTCATCTTCATCTCACGTAGAATAACTGTCTCTATATGCCCATCCTGCTCCTTGCTTCTGAACTCTCAGATCCCTGTTGCTTCTTCAGCACAAGTCCAGCAGAGTTCATCACCCTGAGTTTTGTGCCATGTCCATTCCTCGCCTGTTTTTCGTGAGTATGCCACTGCCTAGGAAACAATACACAAGGCAAGGGCCGAAAAANAAAAGTATTGTAAAAGGATATAGATGTATGTTCCCTTTCTTATTATATAAATAATTACCTTCTTTGTTTTTTAAAAAAAAAAAAAAAGACAGTTTAATGTATACATTCAGGTGATTCAGTGATTGGATGCTGCATTCTGGATCAAGTGAATAAAACCTGTGTAGTATCTTTGCAAAAAGAAAGGAATGGAATGGATAATGCTTCATTTTTCCTTATGTGTAATTGTAGCATATTAATTGCAGTGTATCAATAACTTAGGGTCTTAGGGGATGACAGGTTTATTTTTTTCTCAGTGTTTACATGTAGTTCTGGAATTATCAGTGTGGTTCATGACAGCTTTTTGAAGAGTTATTTTTGTAATGTCAAAGACACTTCATAGGAAGCAGACCACATATGCAGACCAGTGTTTTCTTGAGTGGGAGGAACATGTGAATGTGTGTAGGCATTTTAGGATTCTTTTCCCCTTCCTATTTCATTAGCTAGTACTTGAAAGGCTTCAGATTCATTGATTTTTTAATGGCATGACCAACTCTTAAAATAAGGCTGCTACACCAAAAGTTTCATTTTTCAACATCTGGATTTAGACCTTTGGAATCAGGAAAATTTATTAATGTTACTATTTGGTCAGTTAAACAATATTCTCAGCGCCAATGATATAGAAAAAGCAATATTTTTCTCTGATATATAAGAACAGAGTATATATCTGTTTTAATACGTTTTGAGACAAACTAGAGGAGAACAAATTGATTTCCAGGTGCATTTGTTATTCTCAAGACTCCTGAAATGGCATAAAGCTAATAGTCCTGATTATTAAGTCAGGCTTTGTTACATTACATTTTCTCAGGTAATTAGCATCAGTTTTACAAACACCATGAGGGAAATGGTTTCCATAAAGAATCCAAAGGGTATGCTCCCTGCTGTCTTAAAATTGCTCTGGAGAACTTACTACTAGGTTGCCTCATTATTTTTTTTAATCTCATTTGATATCCAATTTTCATGTTCAGTTCTCTCACACTGATTTAGGTTATTCTACTCAGAAAGTATGTTTTGATCAATTTAATTATGAATTGATTTGTAAATGTACAGCAAAATAGTTTATGGTTAGATTTTTCAGTTACACTTTTTGAAAAATCACCATTACTGTTCACTTTTTTTTCTTGTCAGAAAGTATGGTATCTTTAAAATGTACTTGTTACAGGCTAACTGTGCTAGACTTTGGAACAATGATACTCCCTCTTCATGACAAAATACCCTCTTTAGTTTATTTTTTCCCAAATGAGCGCTCTGCTGAACCTGCATTTTCTCTTTACACACTATACTCTCATCATCTTAGCAACAAATGTGTAAATTTGCGATATAAATAAGAAATTAATAGAAACAGGAAAGGAAAACAAATTACATTGTTCTCAACAATTTTAGGATTATCAAATCCCAATGACGATTAGATGAATCCACTCTCTTCCCATTTAGGGGGGAAAAAAAAAATCATTCTTTTTAATAAAGCTGGGGATAGCAACTCTTACCTTTTGTTATTGCTGTCAGTAAACAGAAAAAATACAGCACAATGTCATATAATCAGCAAAGAGAAAGTTTCTGAAACCTATGCAGTTCCTCATAAAGATTATACAGCCCACTGCAAACGTTTTGTTACAAAATTATTATTTTTTTTTCCTATCAAGAAAAAAAATGTCTAAAAAGGTCATGGACTATACCGAAAATACTAGACTAGGTGAAACAGTAGTAAAAAGAAATAAAGTAGAACAGCAAGAAAAATATTTCAAACAATTCACTCAAGGCTTATATGAAGTTTGAACCTCCTATAAATGCAGGGAACAATCATTTTCTGAATTTATAAGGAGAAATGAAGACTTTTTTAGTTTCTTTAATCAGAATGTAGTCGTTTATTTTTAATGAAAATTTGCTTGGTCTACATTATTCTGAGGAAATAGGAGAGATTTTATTCTAAAATATTTTGAAGAGGTGGGTTAAGAAATGCCAAAAGAAGATGAGGTGTTCATTCAGCAGTAACTTGGGAAGGAAAAAAAGAAAGGGATGAGAACAGAGAATCCAGCGGATGATTGTTGGTTCTTCCTATGGGATTAAGCAGTCTTATCTCTCAGTGTCTTCAGTGGGTGTTGAGAATATTCTGCATTTTTTTAATGCCCAGTTTATTGACTGGAAAGCATGAAAATACTCTTCCTTTGTCTTTTGCTCTACCCAAATATTAAAAATCAAACTAAATCCACTCTGTATTGTCATTAAAATACATTTTCACCAGTACATGAGCTTCTGGCAGATAAGAAAGTATATAATACCAAATCCATTTCAAATCTTCAAGCATTTTTTGAAGATGTATTCAAGGAAGATGGAGTACAGCTTTTTGAACCACGATGACATTGTGTCAGCCATGGAAACAAGTAGAAAAAATTAATACTGGAACACTCTTAAGCTTCACAGAACAAACTCTCCAGATAACACATTATAATCAATAACGAAGAAGTCTAAATTGCAATTCTGTCTTCTTGTATAAAAATGAAACTTTTCCCAGTCACGGTATTCAACTTAATTGAAGTATCATTGAAGAATTCTTTTCAGAAGGGAACTGTTATCCCCATGAAAGGAAAACACTTTTGAGGAACAGCTTGATGACTGAATAGTTCCTTCCTTTGTAATGCTAATTAGTCTTATAAAGAAGCCACAAATAGAAAAAAGGCTGTACCCAGTCCCAGGTACAGAACATGTAAAATATGACTTTCAGATGAGTAAATATTTTTCATCAAATATGCTAAGACTGCATATTTTCATTGTAAAGATCATTACCTCTCTGAGGCCAGACCCCCAAAAGTGCTAAAAGTTGTTAAAAAGTAGCCTCAGCAGTTTTGGAACATAACCTTGCCTACACAGATATGTAAATTTCAACCACATGCCTATGCAAATCCACATACTGTTTTGATATATTTTAATTAAATGTATCAATGTTAATAAATATATTGAAACAGAGGACTTTCTGACATTCGTTTTAATGAAAGAAAACCTACTTACTGTGCATGTGTGTACTTCTGTGTGCTTGAATAGTTCTCACTGTGGTTACATCTCATGGTTGCACAGGGAACCTGCTTAAGCACGTGCTTAGTTATAGATGGTTTCAGCACAATTTTAGCAGGACTCTGAAGTTTGGCAAATGCGTAAGTGCTTTAATTTCAAGATTACTTTTTATTTACAACACTATTACTGACATAAGTCCAGAAAAAATGAAAGAAGAGTGGAATTAGTTTTATTTTTATGTACATTTCTATAAAATCTGTGCAGCCTTCACAGCTTTTATACAATCAATACTGCTTTAGCAGCAGTATTAGAAGTGTTGTAATTCCATCTAGATCTAAAAACTTCTCTCATAGTCTCATGCTATCTATCTGATTCTATAGATTGATATTAATAGTTATTAATTTCATTGCTGTAATGCCCATAGCTGAGTTTTACTGATCTTCAAATGGCTCCAAAGTGCTCTCAAATTAAGTGCAGGGCAAAAGACAACTAGATGGATATAAGCAAACTGAGAGCGAGTAAAAGAAATTGATGAGCTAATATTGCCAGTGTGCTAAGCAGTAGACTTATCACAACAGCATGATAACGACTGACAAGTGCTTTTTTGTTGTTAGCTTTTTTTGGCTGGCATCATGCTCAGAGACAGGAAAGACTACTAGCTTATATTTGATGTGACAGAAGAAAAGGAATCAGAAAAGAGGGAGAAAATAAAGGCTGATGTCAAAATGGGAACAAGCTACAAGAATAAATTGTGCAGCAGCATTCTGGGTATTCTTGAGCACTACAAAGGACACCAAGTCAAAATTTATGACTAATCCATGTCTTTAATGAAACAGTTTATGTCATCAGTGACAAAAGGAATGGCAAAAGTAAGAGAACAATCTCTCTGTCCTATCTTTATCAAAATGTGAGCTAAAGAAAAACAAACAAAAAAACCCCAACAAAACCCAAACCAACTAAAAAAAATAAAGCAATTCATGAGATGATGGTCACATGATCTTATACAGGTGTTAAAACAAGACTGTCCTGCTCTTCCACTGTAGTGCTGTAGGTCAGCTGCCATCAGTCAGAGGAGTCAGGGAAACTTCCATGTCCTAGATGAAGAGAATACTTAATAATTTTTCTTTATTGTGTTTCTAAAGTTTGGGACAAACAAGAATTTCATAGATCTTTTAGGAATACCTGGAATAGATCTAAATTCCACAGCACTGTTAACCCACCAGGGACCACCACGACACCCTCCTCATGAATAACTGCACCATACCTGACACTTGCAGTCGTCCAAAGGACACTTGCTCCTACAGGAATAAATGAGTCAATATTGCATTTATCAAAGCCAAAATGAAGTATGATAAAAAAAGAGCTGTTGTAATAGGACAGCTGGATTAGTTTGCATGATTAAACTATTAGAGAAAACTGATATAGAAAGGATTAAAAATAATAGTGAATGAAGAAAAGTCCTTCCCCCTTTTAGTTTTGATTAAAAATGTTATTTTTACTTTATAATACATGTTTCAAAGTTTCTGAGGTCAAAACTCTACTGGCAAGACAGGAAATATACAGTGTCTTGTTTACACTAATCTATGTTGACCTGTGGGGATCTTTTGTAGGTAGTGAAGGAAGTAACCACTTTGAATAGCCAAAAACCCCTTTTGTCATGTTAAGCTAATTAAGCAAGGTTCCTTTTTGCTGATGCTTTCTGTGATAAGTTAGGATGCAGACTCATTCACTCTGAACTAGTTGTGATCATCAACATCTTCAACATAGTAGTTGATCTCCATTTGTGCTGGGTTGACCTTGGCTGGATGCCAGGTGGCCACCAAGCCACTCTATCACTCCTCCTCCTCAGCAGGATGGGAAGGGAGAAAATAAGACGGAAAAGAACTGGTGGGTCAAGATAAAGGCAGCTTAATAAAGCAAAAGCAAAGGCTGCATGTGGAAGCAAGGGAAAGCAAAAGATTTACGCTCCACTTCCTATCAGCAGGCGGTGTCCAGCCACTTCCCGGGAAGCAAGGCTTCAATACGCGTAGCAGTTGCTCTGGAAGACAAGTATCGTAATAACGAATGCCGCTCCACTCTTCCTCCTCTCTCTTAGCTTACAGTGTGGAATATCCCTTTGGTCAGTTGGGGTCAGCTGTCCTGATTATGTCCCTTGCCAGGATCCTGCCCACCACCAGCCTACTGGTGGTGGTGTTGAGGAAGTTGGAGAGAGAGACTGGATGTTGTGCGAGCACTGCTCAGCAGCAGTCAAAGCACTGGTGTGTTATCAACAGCTTTCTAGCTACCAATACAAATCACAGGACTATGAGGGCTGCTGTGGGAAAAATTAACTCCATCTCAGCCAGACTCAACACACCATCCCATGAAGTGTTCAGTTTTAATACCCATGTATTCTATATTATTTCCCATTGAGTAATCAATAGGAGGCCCTGACTTCTCCATTGAACTGTAAAAGGTCACATTTCAGATTGTTCAGTTTCTAATGGTTGCCCCCTCTTCTTCTGAAGAGAATTTGAAAAAAGCAGACAAGATCATTTTTTTCTTAATCTATTTAGCCTTTTTGTAGTTATTTGTCTGTAGTTGTATTTTTGTTCAATATTAAGACTGAATTGTTCTTCATCGTGCCTTCATACATATGTATTCAATGTAACTTTGTCAATCTGCATTCCACCAGCTCATGCATCTTCTGTTTTCTAACTTTGATGCAGTCTCCAAATAGCAACTCAAATCATTATAAAGCTGAAAGATGCCAATCTCTGAATTACTGAAACCATATTCCTCTTGTCTTTCCTAAATTTGAAAAGACTTAAGGATATCTTCAGATTATGGAAGTAATGTGAAAGAAGGAAAGAAGGGAAGGAGAGAGGTAGGGCAGAAATTCTCACAGAAGCAGTCAAGATGCTTGCTACTTGATACTTCCTAAAAAGGAACATTTGCCTCATCACCATTCAAAATAAATCTCTTCACTTTTATTTCATAAATATAAACCTGACATCTTTATACTCTTACAGGATCTAATACACTACATAAAAATCTCACAAACATTATTGCATCTGTCATTATAATATCCTGGAACTATATACTCCTTCTTAACTTTGTACTGCAGAGGCAAAGAACATTGGCAGACCCAGAGGGGGTATATGGCACTTAGAAACTGACCATGGATCTTCTGTGTCCCAGCTGAAAGCCTTGCCCACAAGCTTACTCTCACTCCCCCTCAGCTTCTTTCATCTTGAGAACCCTCATTAGTAGTAATAAAATGTTCATGATTAAAGCTTAATGAAGTATCAACAATATCCTTAAGCTATTCTTTATACTCAGAATGACTCAAGAGCTTCTTCCTATCAGGCCTTGCACATTCAAACATGACAATGTTGTCAATAGAAAGACAGTATGCTGGTTTTCTTTCAACTAATAGCTAATAGGTCACAGAGTAGCCTTCTGCTTTCATAATATCATTGTCCCCTTCCCTTTCAAAAGTGCAAATTCAGTTGTCTCTTTAAAAACACCTTTAGTTATTCAAGCCTAAACCACAACACTTCTTTGGTCATGCTTCCTTCATTGTGGCTTTTTTTGTGTTTTTTTCCCCCCTCCTTCGTTCTATTTTTTTTTTTTTATTTCAGTTTTCAGGTTTTCCTCTGCTCTACTCAATCAAATATGTTCAACATTTCTAAACAGT
Source organism: Stercorarius parasiticus (assembly GCA_013396915.1). NCBI lineage: Eukaryota > Metazoa > Chordata > Aves > Charadriiformes > Stercorariidae > Stercorarius > Stercorarius parasiticus. The sequence goes on from VWZL01003276.1 coordinate 280,297, forward strand.
CTAAGCCATGCCTCACTGTTCACTGAATGACTGAAATCTTTTGTGTGTATTTGTCTTCTCTCTCTCACACTCTGTGTTTTGCATTGTAAAGTTATTTGCTCGAGGATGACTGTATGTTCCTTTGATGAGAAACTCCTGTCTGCTTTGTGTGGTAGCTCTTAGCTTGAGGAATTTATTTGCAAGTAAAGGATATGCTGTATTGACAAATGCAAAGAGATTTGTGTCTGCAGGCCACAGGTTTTCCACTTCAAGCAAAGGGATTTTCTTCTTTCCTCTGCATCCCATTCAGAGACCAGAATAAAATAAGTATCAAAGCAGTAAGTTTGCTACATGCTCCGGTCAGAACAGGTCTCATCCTCTCTACTATTCATTCCCCTTTCCAAGAGTTTATCAGTTAAATTGTAATAACTTTAATGGACTCTTTTGACAGACTTCTATAACACAGTTCACTTAATATCCATCTTGTTATCCATCGATACAGGGATAGGAGAGAGAGTCTTTTAGAACCATATGTCTTCTTTTTCTCTTAAGATTTTTCCCAAGCACAGCAGGATTAGTTTTTACTGGAAAAGGTTTCAGAAATAAAGTAGAAAAGTTGCTATCTCCTCCAGTTCAGCAGTTTTTTTGGGTTTGTTTTGTTTTGTTTTTCTTCTCAGTGTATTGTTCGCCCTTGTCTTCTGTTGTTTAAAAGACTACTAAAGAACAAGCATCTTGAAACACTGCTGGTCTATAAAGAAAGAGAGTAAGGAAGTATGTGAAATGGTTGGTGAATTTCTTTGGCTATAAACAACTGGCTAAATGATGAGGGATCATCCCCCTACAATTATAATAATAATTATAAATATATTAACTAAATATAATTAAATAATTATAGACATTAATTGCATCTAATCAACATATTAAATTACAATATAATTAAAATATTATAATAACATGTTGCTTGCAAAAAAGTTAATCAGTTTACATAAACGTTTAAACAACAACCCACAGTGAAACATGCCATGAAAGTTCAGATTGTTGGTTCAAGACTAATCAGAATAATCTTCAGAGTTTTTTAGAACATGCCATTTCTTTCATGAATTTCCCTTAAGATTTGATTATACACAGTGATAACACAGTTACTTTTTGTAGACATATGGTAGGATCAAGATGAAGATGATGGAGGGAGAAAATTATTTCATTATCTAAATTTATTGTAAAAATAAAAATTGCTTATAACACCAATACATTAATCATGGACAAACATTCAACCCTTTGGAATCTATTTTGGTCTGAGAGGGCTGTGTAATGTTCTTGTGGTGTAAAATTTATTTATAATTTTAACAACATGAAAAGACGCTCTTGTTAAATATCTTAGTCCATTAATTTTTACCTTAAATTAATTTACCTTAAAGTAATACATTCAACTGCTAAAGAAGTTATGAAAAAGTTGAGATTTTGTTATTGTTCTGTTACTTTATTATTTTAAATGACCTTTTATAAGAAGAATAAAACCAAAGTGATCTTATAATATCCAAAATGTCTTCAATTTTCAAATTAAATTTCTGGATGACCGTTGAATTTTACACAGTTCTCTTAAACAGAAATAAAGTAACTTTTCTAATCTTCCAAGTTGCAGTTAAGATTTTGTTAAACCCTTTAAGTCCTTTGACATTTTATTTCACAATGGCAATTCATCCTGAATCCTGTGTGCTTATGGCTAAAAATAGTCACCTGTTGTTTAGCATACTATAATCCAGAATCCAACTGTAAACCCTCAGTCTTTTTAGCCTACAAATTCATTAAGGTACTAAAATGGACTTTCTTATAAAACTTTTCCTTATACAAAAGTACTGTTTCATGTAAACAAATATTTTTTTGAAACTTGGTACTAATCAATATAAGAACATTGAGAGCAATGTAGCTTTCCAGACTTTATAACTCTTGAGAAGCATTGAGAGATATCCTATTGATATCTAAGATTTGGTGACTCCAGGTTTCCAGGCTCTTTGCAAAGAATAGAAAGCTATAAGTATTCTATACTAAGAAAGAACTCTCGGGACACCAAGGCTCCCTTGTTCTACAGAAGGAGATATTCCTGCCTGAATAAGAACATACGCACCTGCCTTTAACTGCTGACAGGCTTCTAAAGAATGCAACAGTCAGTTGATACATTTCATTTACCAAAACTAGAAAAAAAAAAGCTAAAAAAGCCCACCAGAAAAAACCATGCAGATATGTTCTCATTGTTCCGTAATACACTTTGAAAGCAACTTATTTATCGTGTTTCTAGCTTTTGTTATGAATCTAAGTGAAAACCTTCTTGAAACCTCACACAAAGGAAACATCAGGCTGCTCAGAGTACTTCTGCTCAAGTTCACCAGTATCAATATATATGCTTTAAATATGTTTGGCTAATAGAAAGTCCTATTTTCAGGATTTGTAAGAATCATACATGCATCTTCCAAAACAATGAGACAAAAATACAGACTCTTTTTTTGCTGTTATTTTATGGTGACACATTCTTCTACAGAATAAAGAAATAGATGAGTAGATTAGTTTTCTCATTGCCAGGCAAATCTAATTTTTGGTGGCTACCATAAACTACATTGGCAATATAGATTGATAACTAATTACAAAAACAAACTCCTAAACAACATGTGGTATAAGCATCTAAAAAGGCTGAGTAAGCTGATTAACTGAACATTACCTATTTTATCAGTTGGTCCTTACACTGCAGGAACTATTTCATGAGTAACTTATTCCTCAAAGACTTTTTGAGATAAATTTTATTAGAATATGCCTCTGAGATATATAGCAGAAGGTTTATTTTGATATTTGTTAAGCAACTGACTATAGAGTGACTATGTAAGTGCAGGATTTTGGTGAATCGAATTCATTTTTCTAAGACAGATGAGATGTATGGCATTGATCCAAATTGTTTTGAATTAAATGGAAAAATTCCTTTTAACTTTAGTAGGCCAAATCAGGCCCTTGTAGAACAAGGACAAAAAGAAAGGAAATAGAATAACACACTTGAGCGAATTAGTTGAGTGCCAGTACAAAAATGTACAGCATAAAATAGTATTCAGATATGTATGAACGCACTGGAAGTCTAATAACTGAAACCATGCACGGACCAGCAACACCATTCTGCAAGGTTCACAGTAAGATATGTAGTTATACATTTCTGAGACAATTGGTTTGAATATTCACTTTAAAAAATCACGCTAAAAATAATTGTAATATTTTATAAAATTACATCAGTCTACATAATTTTTTATTCCATTTTTTTATTATGTAGATTGGGGTATCACCTAATTTCTGGTCTTTGTTTTCCTCCTTTTATTTTCCTTTTTAAAGCCTTTTCTCATTTCATTTTCTTTTTATTTCAGTAGGTTACATGTCACTTAACTTGAGACACTTGGCAGAGCCATTAGGTCCCTCTGTGGTCAATAATGAGATGGGTTTCCTGGAGAATGTAAACCTGTGATAGAATGCAATGAGTCATTATTGTTTCTCCACTGATTTTAGACACAACTGGATTAGACTAGACGATGAGTTTTCAGATGGCTAAAGTCAGATAACACGAGCCCACTGTAGACACCTTGGTGAATAGGTATTTTCTTATGTGGCTTAATAATATAAGCATCCCTGTTAATTACTAACACAACTCCATTGCACATGCATGTGCCTCATCTGCAGCACAGGAAGTTCTGTCATATATTCCTTCTGTGTCTGATCTTTGTTTATAGATACGTATTATCCACCGGCTGCCTAGTAACACCTTTGAAACTTCATGTCATTTTGCATTTCGTCATTCCTCCACACCCACTATTCTTATTTCACCGGTACACAAAAGCTTATCTAGTTTCAAACCCATCTTTCTGATTTATCATTTTTCTTTATTGCTAAGCACAGGAAGATCTATTAACTCTGTGTAATATTCTGAAAATTTCATGCATTTGAAACTATATGTAAGGAGACATAAATTCTTGAAGTATATTGTATCAGTTAATTTTCATTGTATATGATTCTTGAATAATCTTAAAGATATTCTTAATACATTAAGCTGCTTTAGTTTTTATTCTTTATCAATGATCAGTTTTCATTTGCAGGGATTTGAGATTCAGTAAAGGCAGTACCCATAATTCCAGTTTGAAAAATCATTTAAGGCATCAGAACTGCAAAGATTTTGTGATGAATTTCAGAACTGAATTGTTATAACTTATAATGAGACACTGTCTGACATTATGAGAGCAGAATAACAAAAAATCTGAGTCTTGTGTATATCACATGCTAGAATATAATTTCTTAAAATACTGGATTTATTTTATTGTACAACACTATGATCACAAGGTTATTTTAATGGAATCTAACAGCAAACTTACATGTTAGGCAAACCACTGCCCACATTTTAAAAGACAGAAATTAAAGTTATGATTCCAGACAGATTATGGTTTCACAATAAACAGAGCAAGATAGCTGAGAACCATACTGTCTCCAGAGGCACAATCTCTGTGTGTGCCAAGGGGCTAGGGTGAAAGGAAAATCCAGTTACTCCATTATAACTCCTGAATCACAATGAAGCACAGTGAATGCTAGCATTCAGACAGATATTCATGAGCCAGCCAGTGTTCTTCTGGTCCCAATAGCAAACCACAGCATGTTGGAGGGGGGAGGGGGGAGGGACAACATGACACTACACAACATTCTGCAAATATTTCAGAAGGTTTTGTTTACTTCAACATGATTCATTTTGAATTTAGTTCTGGTGACTGGTTTTCCTTTCCATTCCATGACAGATTGTCCCATGCTTTAGTCTGAGATCTCTGAGTGAATCAGGCAAGGCTGAGAGTTTGCATCAAAATAATTTTGTTGATACGATGGAAAAGCACAATGCAGTCAATCATGATAAAGAAATATGTACGCACTATATAGGAAAGCACTGAGGTTTAATGAAAGGTAGTCTTGCTTTGCTGTGTTTTGCTGAAGCCAACCATTTGATGAATTCTATTTCCATTAGCTAGCACTTTTTTAATTGTGGGTAGCTCAGCTCAGTACAGTACAATTACCAGCTTTCCATTCTTTTTGATGTACCCGTGAATTCTCAATCCTTGTATGTTAGTTAGCTGTACAGAGCCAAGGGAATACCTTTTCTCTTGATTAAACTGGTTTAAAAAGAATTTTGACTTGCTTAATTAGCTTCTCTAAAACTCCTAATAACCACACATCCTCCACTGTGAACCATGTAATTATTGTGACATTAATTCTCTCCCTGGGATACTTTATTCTTGATGTGATCATTTCTCTCTTTTGATTGCTGGCTGGTGATTTTACTACTGCAGAGTAATGAGCACCATAAGACTTATTTGACTATTACTCAGGATCTTCAGTGTCCTTCCATATGATGCAAAGATTGTATCCATATGTAGAAACAGTGTGATGGTTACTAGTGATAAAGCATTAAAATAAAATAGAAAAAAAATCGGCAAAGCTTTTGAAATTATCGTAATACTGTGCAGCTGTTTTCATGCATCCCTGTATCAGCTTGTCATTCCATCACATCCATACCTCAGCAAGTTTGCAAAGTGAGGACAGAATGATGGAAGAAAATATTATTTCCTTTACTTTAACAGCTAGAAATACTATAGATTTCTTAAAGAACACACAACCCTTATAATTCCCTCTACTTCAAGACATGTTGTGCCTCCCAATCGAAGGAGACCAGAGTAGTTTAGCTCTCCTGTGGCAAGTCAGAGTGGCTACAAGCTTCCATAAGCTTTTTCTTCATTGCTGGGGGCTAGATAGACCATTCTTCTCTTTGTCAGACACACTATTGTTACACTGGGAGCAGAGTTGAAAGAAATCCTACAATGCTTCTACATTGCTAACTTTCCTATAAAGATATTTACACTCATGAGAGAGACCTGATTTTCAGATACTGAAAAATTTCAATATTGAAAAATAGACCTTAATGGATTGAAAAGTCTGAATCCATTTGTATATACAGAAAGGTTTAGAGAACATCAATTTGAAAAATCCCTAAATGTAACAGTAAAAGGTAGTAAACAGTAAAATCAGCAGGGACACGGACATTTCTGCCCATGGCAACTTTGTGCTATCTAGGTTTGAGGAAGAGCTTCTTTCTGACTGGAGGAAAGGAAGCCTGCTACCTACTTCTTTTACGTTTTCTAAACAGTTAAGCTATGTATATACCATATTGACTTACATATCTGCATGACATCTGCGAAGCTACTTTTTGGTATTTCATAATCAGGGGCATGAGGTTTTTTATTTTCTTTAAAGTTGTTGAGGGTATTGTTGATTGATTGATTTATTTCTTAGTCCCTTTTATATTCAGTAGACAGCCCTAAAAATGAAAACAAGTTGTAAAAAACCTGGAATGAGTAAGATAGTTCAGAGGAGTTTAACCACCACCATTCACCTCCCTTGATTAATTAATTGATGTACCAATTAATGTAGGTGGTAAGTAATGGTTCTTAAAATGTTATTGTCATTAGCTGTTGCACATAAGAGAACAGAGTTACATATTGTCTGAGGGCACTACCAGTCTTTGCTGGCCCTACACACCCTCCTCTGGGAACTCCTCCAAGCCCTGCACATGGACCCAGGAGCCCCACTTCAGCTCTGACTGGGGCCTTCTGTCCCCAGCCCCATAGGAGTGCTGGTCTCTAGCCCTCTCCCCAGAAAGGACCTCAGGCTCATGCTTGTAGCCATGTCTCCAGCCCCCTTCCTGTCCCCTTCTCCTGCTGCTGGATGGATTCTGACATCTACTTGTCACTTGCCTACCCGGGACAGTCGACAGACGCCATTACAGCATCCGGCTCTGCCCACCATGGTCAGAAAGTGAGGGATGGTGCCCATCAGTGAGAGCACTGTCAGGCCTGGGGTCGTCATTGGCTCACAGCTCCCAGTCCCTTTGGGAACAGCTGGCTCTTGCTGCACCTTGACACATATCTGCAGAAATGTACTCTGAGTGACTTCTCATGTCAGTGGCTCCAGGGCAGAAATTTCATTTGTAAATGTTGTTTGAAAGTGCACCATATTCTTCTTAGTGTGACAGACAACTCAACTCTTTCCTTTGTTGAAGACTTCATGTTTGACTGTGTGATTCTTAATGTCCAGAGAACATTATTTCAATAATCATTATTATTAATTTATTATTTAATAATCTCAAATTTGTACATACAGTACAATGCAATAGCTTTTTTCCATAAATGACCACAACAAATCTGAATTTACTTCAGTATTAACTACCACTATTTCCACACTACATATGATCCATTTTTTTTTCTTTTTTATTGCTAAAGCTTGTTATACAAATTTATATTGCCTGCATCTGGCTTGTTAAAATCTAATTTACAGTTTCTGCCTCAAGAGGATAAGAAGTGGTGTCTATGTGCTCCACTGTATATCCCTGAGAAACAATTCACTTTTGAACTCTGAATTTTTTCATGGTAAATTGGTTCTGTGATAGAAAAATAAACACATTTGTTTTCATGAAATGCTGTAGGGGGAAAAAACCCATCGTTTCTTTCTAGACAAATAGGCTACAAGGGAACCAGTATCTGAATTAGAAGTTGCCATTTTGTGTTTTACACTGCAATACATGGACTTTTTTACCTTTAACCACTCATTTGTTATCAACGCCATGTCATGAACATCCATTTGATAATTGGAATCATACAAAATAGTAATTTTGATATAGCAATGCAATGGGGAGGGAGGAAACACAGCAACATACAAGCAAAACTCCTGTTCCAAATGGAAGTTTTAGGTACTTTCCTTTAATCCTTCCATTCTCTATTCTAAGTACATTTTCATTACCCAAATTTCTGTAAAAGAATTTTTTTTCTTTTTTCTTTCATTTGTAATGACTGACTTCACCTAAAGTCACTACTTTGGATACCCTTCTGTGAAGATTCAGTTTATAAAAACACAAAACACATTGTAACAACTTCCCACTTGCCTTCTGCCATTGAGGAAAAGTTGTCTTGACCCTTCACTGTCACTAGATTATCACTAGCTTTTTTTAATTTAAAGAAGAGGGCACTTCCGTGTTTATATTTACATAGATGTAATATCTTCACATCCTTGTCCATTTATAGGGCTGCCAGTCAAAAGTATCCAAAACTATAAATTAAATAGTTTTCTAAAGCAGCAGCACCTTTCTTGGAGAATGTTTGGTGGCTGCCTATGATTGCCAATGCTTTAGATGGCTACAGTTCAGAATCTATGCCAAAAAAAGAATCACATAATTCCAGAGCAAAAGATACATCAAAGCTAGAGACCTGAGTCCCAGAGCAAACACTGTGTGAAAGCCATATGAGTTCAGCTGCGCAGGCTGTCCGTAAGTACAGAATAGAGTTACAATCAGCTTGGGTCTGGCATTGCGCCATTAAGCCAATTACTTCTTGTCACTGACATGCATTATTGCTACTATATTGTACCACAAGAAGGTGGTATACCTGGGCTTCGCAATTAGTGAACATCTGTCTTGCTTTATTCCTTTACATTGTTCTTAATGTAAACTCAATTTTATTCCTTCAGAAGAAGCTAATAAATACATAAGAGTCTCCAAGGGGCAAAAGAAAGGGTCTGCTTAGTGAAAAACAGCAGTAAAAAAGTCTAGTTGGAGACCAGTGACAAGGAGTGTACAAGGGATCGATACCAGGTCCAGTCCTGTTTAACATCTTCATTAATGATCTGGATGTTGTGTCAGAGTGTACCCTCAGCAAATTTGCAGACGACCAAACTGGGAGGAGTGGCAGATGCACCAAGGGTTGTGCTGCCATCCAGATGGACCTTGAGAGACTGAAGAAATGGGCTGACAGGAACCTCAAAAGGAGAGGTATTGTTCCACCTGGGGAAGAACAACACCAGTATATGCTGGGGGCTACCCAACTTGGCAGAAAGGGACCTCGGTGGTGGACACCAGGTTGAACATGAGACAGAGAAGTGCCTTTGCTGCAGTTTGGTATCCTGGGCTACGATAGGCAAAATATTGCCCGCAGGTCAAGGGAGGTGATCCTTCNCAAACTGGGAGGAGTGGCAGATGCACCAAGGGTTGTGCTGCCATCCAGATGGACCTTGAGAGACTGAAGAAATGGGCTGACAGGAACCTCAAAAGGAGAGGTATTGTTCCACCTGGGGAAGAACAACACCAGTATATGCTGGGGGCTACCCAACTTGGCAGAAAGGGACCTCGGTGGTGGACACCAGGTTGAACATGAGACAGAGAAGTGCCTTTGCTGCAGTTTGGTATCCTGGGCTACGATAGGCAAAATATTGCCCGCAGGTCAAGGGAGGTGATCCTTCACCTTTATTCAGCACTGGTGAGGCCACACCTGCAGTACTGTGCCCAGTTTGGGGCTCCTCAGTACAAGAATGACATGGGCATACCAGAGAGATTTCAACAAAGTGTCACAAGGATGATGAAGGGACTGGAACACCTCACAGATGAGGAAAGGCTGAGAGAGCTGGGACTGTTCAGCCTAGAGAAGGCTGAAGGGGAGAATCTTATCAATGTATATAAATTCCCAAAGGGAGGGTGCAAAGAGGACAGAGCCAGGCACTTTTCAGCGGTACACAGTGATAGGACAAGAGGCAATTCTGTGAAAACACCTTTTTCTCCTTTTTCTTTTTTTTCTTTTTTTTTTAATGTAACTTGTTCCATTAAGTCTTGGGCAGATAAAAATCTCACAATCTGTACAACTGTAGCTAGGGCACCAGGGATTGGCTGCAGCAAGACTGCTGCTTTTTTCATGCCAAGTTTTATATAGGCTTGGAGTCAGGAAGTGAGGTCAGCCTCACTAGCTGTACAAACAAGTTTATAGATTTCGAGCGGGATGCATTAGTCGAATCAAATTAAATGGCCACAGAGAAGCCTTTGGCAACCCTTGGAGAAAGCGATTTACACCACAGGTTTGCTAAGGTGCGCCATCTCTACAGAACACAAGGAGAGCTGGTAAAGCAGTTAAACAGTTTTCTTACTATTAACCATACATGTTAGAAATCTGATAAACTGATATTCTCATATACTGGTTAATATTCAGTATCAGTTGATATTCAGTTTATCAGCAGATAATACAGAACACTGAGTTTAACCTACATTCTGATGGACATAAAATCAAGTGGAAAAAATTGCCTTTTGTGAAACACAAAAAGCTATTTAATTAAGTGAATTTAAATACAGTGTCCTTAGCTGAAAGCTACTGATAAATCTTGAACTAGTGTGGAGTCAACTACAGTCAGTGGCAATTCAAAGGTTTTTTATGCAGTTGTTTTATTAGTAGTAGTAATTATTATTATTTATTATTATTGTTATTATTATCATCATCATCATCATCATCATCATCATTTCCAAGCCTTTTGGATAAAATGCTATATACACACACAAAACCTGATTGTTGGCAACTGATTGTTCCTTACATACTGCTCGCTCACTGATTCCTTTTTTGTCTCTTAAATAAATGTACTGACTGCAATTGCATAATTTAAATTACAATAACTTAGTCAGAAAAAAAATCACTATCATTAGAAACTACCACAAAACTCACCCAACAAAATTAAAGTAATACAGCATTTTAGTTTAAGACAATTCTATAAAGAAGATTTCTTTAAGAATACTGGATAAATCTGTTTAACTCTTCAGTGTGTTACAGAAAGAGGAATTTTAACTGAAAATGCTACAGGTATAGCAATTTAAATATTGCATCTGTACCTGTTTCGTGAGGCTTTTAAATGGATGTTTCTTCTGTATCTGTTTTTTGAGATTTTTAAATGGAAGATCTTCATTTAGTCATACAATTTTTCAGGCTAAACATATTTTAAAAAATACAGACGACCTTCCAAACTAAATTAGAAACAGAGCAGAGCCTTTGTAATAACTAAAAGCATATACATCAGAGAAAGATTTGTCTTTCCTGTTTCTTAATAATGAAGAGAATGTATGAAAGTTAAAATGTGCTTTTAGACCACTTTGGTATAAGGTAGGATTATGGGGTTTTATTTAGTCAGTCCTCTTGTCAGCCCATACTTATGTTATGCTTCAGTATTCTCCATGATACTTTCCTCTAAAAATCTTATTCATTTATGCATTTTCTTCTGGCCTCTTTTCATCAACGAACAAGACAGCAATGGAGATGTATTATTATGCTCTGACTATGGTTAAAGAAATTTGAATAATGCTTAAGCATTAAATTAGCAATTAGTTCACTGGCTCTTGTCAAGCATGGTCCACCAGTTTTATTATCTGGACACTACTTCAATGGCTGGCAACAGATGAGGGGGCGAAAAGCATCTCTTTTCTCATGGGTGAATAGAAAACCCTCAGTACCTGAGCAGGTGGATGGGGAGCAGGTGAAAAAGTAGTGCCAAGGGAAATACTCCTCTTGGACTCCCCCCCACAAATTAGCACTCACTCTTAGCTGGTTTGTTAAATATATGTAAAGGAATCATGTAATGGTGGCACCACCCTGGGAGAGGAGGGGTAAATTTCCTAATTGAGGCTGGCAACCTTCCACATGCCTGTCCCAGGCACCTTGCCATCGTTCCCAGCAGTGCTCAACACCCCCCCCTCCCCGTCCCTGTTGCCTGGTGGCACCCCGCTGCCACTCCACCAGGGCCACTCTGCATTGCTCCGGGCCCAGCCACCAGTGGACCCTCCCAGCACCCAACAGTCGTAAGGTGTCTGTTGCTACCCAACATCCCGCCAAGCCACAGGCTCCCCCATTCCCACTAGAAAGGGGAATAAATATCCACATGGTAAGAAACATACTCGGGGACACGTACAGGCGTGCAGGCCACACCAAAAGAGTTTCTGAAATTGCGGGTGTCTGAACACATCGATGTGTCCTCATGGTGCAAGTTTGCTTTGCTCTACAGAGGGATTACAGGGTACCTCAGTTAAAGTTGTACTCTTTTTTTTTATATTTTTTTAACATAACATAACATAACATAACGTAACGTAACGTAACATAGCATAGCATAGCATAACATAACTCTGTTTATGAGTTACAGAGCTATTACTATCTAAAATCAGAATTAAACAAATAGCTGGTGTATAGTTATTATCACAACAATGGTGTGTGAATAGTAGTGTGGGGGGGTTATGTATGGCATGGTTTTCTTAGATTAGATAAAAGAAATGTTATTGCTAAATTGCTTTCCTGCATTTTTTTTTTCCCATTTATATATCGGGGCAATTTAAGAGTAAAGTCAGTGCTTGAAGCGAAAAGTCAACATTTCAGCTTTGGCAATGACAACAACAAACACTTCCTTTATATCCTTTGTCTTTTTAGATGAATTTGCTATATTTGACACAAATTAACATGTTTTTTGGAAGACAGAAACTAACATTTTGTCAAATATGCTTTTTGGAAGGGAAAAAAAACCATCCCAGGTTAGCCTATGTAGACATTTGTCACCATGACGGGTTAAGCTGAAGACTATTGGAGGCATCAGTTTCAGTACACAGACCAAGTGCTTTGATCACCGAAAAGTCACAGCCCAAACCAATTTGATCCCACAATACAATGCTCCCAAGAATGAATCCAAAAATCATTACCACTCCCCCCAGCACAATGGAAGAAACATAAAAGGTCTCAGGGCAGGCATAGATTGTTTTGTATTATAACCGTGAAAATATGGTTTTACTGAATTATGTAGAAATACACTCCCTATGTATACTCAGTTTATAAGCAAGGATCTAGGTGATTATAATCAGACAACAGGCTAGTAAAACAGACATCTAAAGCTCTATTTGCGAGGCTCTAAGGGTTTGGGGTGACCCTTGCTTTTTCTTGCAGATATTACCGGGGGTGGAGGCAGAAACAACTACCTAGTTAAGTTTTCATCTTTAAGAGTTTTTAAATTGAACAGAGAACCATGGGAGCTTAACGGCAGTGCATCGCATTATCCATACACTTATGTATTTTTATGGTTTTTTTCTTAAAGCTCCTTCAGGATAGTAGAAAAAGAAAAAACCTAATAAAATTAATTGCATTTATTTTGCACCTGTTTATATTTGAAGTTCCTACTCAGAGTAAGGAATGGCAGAAATAGTGTCAAAATATCCACCGTGAACAGCAGTTAAGGTTTGAGGTTGGTATTGAATCAGAATTCATATTCACGTTTTACAATGTCAGAATCTTATCAGCAGTTCTCATAGTGGTTACTGGTGACAAAGTAGAATCCAGATACTCAGTGATATTGGGGATCCATTTTATTAGGATCTGCACAAAGATATAATAAAAGAGGCCCTTCCCCAAGTTATTTACTGTATAAATAGGCAAGATGGAATATGTGGAAAACAAAGTAAGATAAAATAAAAGTTAAAAGAAAATAATTCCCAAAAGCTACACAACATCACTATTATGAAGTAGAAAACAGTCCCCGAATTCCGATCCACTGTACATCTAGACCTCTTGTGGCACAGATTTCATTAGGTTATTATCCTATAAAAAGTTCTCTTTCAGATCCTGGCTGCATTTGACTGAGAACCAAAACACAGAAGCTAAAGATTTACCTTGCCTATGTCTTCAGAGTGTACAAAGCCTCACACAGGGCAAAAGCTGTTTATTGCAGCCCAGGGAAGAGAAAGGCTGGTGGTAGGCATCAAAATTTGTATCACAGATAATAAGCCGTAAAGATTACTTGGTTAGGCTTACGCTACATCTGAATGTAATGATGACATGTATCACCTCCCCTGACAAAGGATATGTTTTCCTGTGTTTGTACGGCTCATACTGGTACGTCATGTGCAAAAGAAGTAACATTTCAGAGACAAAAAAATGATATCAAATATGGGCACCCATATTTTTTAGATGACACAACCAAATACATCATTAGGATCTGGACTTTAACCTAGTTTATATTTAAGACCATACTTAAAAGTAAGTGTACCTCATCCTTGTAGGCCAATTTTGTTACCAGTTCATTTTCTTTCTCTTTTCCTTAACTGTCTGGGGGTAGGGGGTGTTCTCATTCCCTGTGCTTTTCTTGTTCTCTTTTAAATGTTGCAGTTTTTTTAATGTTGAAAACCTTTTGGTTTTCTCCCTACCCCACCCTCCTGCCTTGTTCTCCTTGAATGTTTTTTAAGAATCAGAGATGACTTTCCCCTGCTTTTTCTCTTGCGTAGTACAGCAGCTCACTGCATTTTGCTTTGGCAGGGTGGGTCAAATCCAGCTCACTCTATTCACATGGTTTATTCAAATTACCTTTGCTTTTCATTTCCACACTGTTGACACTGTTACAAGGACCTCCTTGTACTCTGTTGTTATGGGGATGTCTATAAATATCCTCATTGTGGCTGCAAGACTTTTTTTAGAAGAAAACCTACTAGTAAGTGGGACTTCTATTTTTTTCTATGTACTCAAGTGAACTCTTCTTGCTAAATACAGGCATTAAAGTCACACGAGTTGCAACTTCTCATCCTGAAATGACCACCTGTTCTATTGATTTTTTCATCAGATTAGTCAGTAAATGTTTTAGCTGCATATATTGTTTCTTATAGGGCAAGTTATATTTTGAAGATGTCTTTTTTCACTGTCTTTGATTTTCTGTACTACTCACTCCAGCCTGAAACAGATTCATCAGGGACATTGTCCCTATAAGGGTTGCTAATCATCTCTTTATTTTAAACTTTAAGAGTCTGTTCTCTAGACACAGACACTGACTCTTGATCTTTCTTTATTTTTTTCAATATGCTTTCTCTGGAAATCTTCTCTCCTTTGAATTCTATGGTGTCATTTATGTCCTGTTTTGATGATTATCCCCTTGATTACATCTTCTGGGGGTCCTCTTCCCATTCACTTTCTCTCAGGGTGTTGACTGAAGGATTCCATCCCTGTTAGAGTTTCCTGTGCCAACAAGTCTCAATTATACTTCCTTAGCTCTCACCATCTAGTCTGCCCAGTATCCTGTTTCTCCCTGCCTATGATATATCCTCAGGGAAATCCTGCTGCTAGTCTGTTCTTTTGTCTTGAATCTTTCTTCCAAAATCATCTTCTTTGACAATTTTCTGTCATCTCACACAACTAAGCAGTCACCCTGTCATTCACCTCACAATAGTGGTTATTTTTTGCTTTCTGCTTTTCTTTCCCTAAGCATTCCCAGATCTCATTATTTCATTCTTAGTAATGTTTTGAAATCCCATTTCTTACATCAGTTTCACACTGTAAAAAACTCGGAACATGCATTTGTCTTTTTTACATGCTCAACCATTTTCTGTTCTGACTCTGTACCATTCCTCCAGGCTATCCAACGTGCAACAGAGATGAAACTATTTCTAACCTGTTGCTCAGCCATGTAAACCTCTAATCTGCTTCTGCTGTCTTTTCATCCACTCTTTTTTAGCATAAAATTCATACTTATTGAGCTCTATATACTCTGTTTTTCAAATTTATACAATTAAGCATGTACAACAGGTACAACAGAAATCTGTACATTCCGGTAGAATTAATGTTCTGCTGGAAAGGCCTTAGTGGAGAGTGCAGGAGATACATACCAGAGCATTCCTGATGATTTTTTTACTCATGCCATGAGCCCATGGTCACATTCATGGGCACAACATCCGAGCGTTGTCAGAACTCTGCACAAATTTCAGATCAAATTTTAACAGAGTACTTGTTCTTGCTGGTTTTAAGACTTTATCTGATATTGTATTTAACATCTGCTCCAAATTCTCAGAATAGAGGTCTCAATTAGATTTAACTATTCTATGTTGAAGATCATAACCCTGAAATCATTTTAGCCAATTTTAATATTTTGTAGAATATTATTCTGGAGCATTAAACTATCTGAAAAGTTGCTGTCTTCTTACAGGTGTTTACAGCCTTCTTAATTTCCTATAGATTTGAGTGACATAGACAGATTTGTAGGTAGATGCACGTACATAGTTTAAATTAGTGTTTGTGGGTAACCTTATTATACTGGATAGGATGTAGGAAAAAAAAAGAGGCACTTGTCAGTTGAAAGAAGACATATTATAGATTCAGTAGCTAATCCTGAAGACAAAGTATATACACACAAAAAAATAAGTCGGAGAAGAGATAGATAGATCTAAAAGAAACACCCTCTTGTCTATCAAAGAGGGAAAAAAAAATCCTAGAACAATAAACCCCACATATTCTCCTGGGATGTTGGGAACCTTGTTTTTCAATAATAGATTGATATTCTATCGGTAGCAGAATATATGATAACTTACAGTGAAAAAGACAGGTTTAGAAGAATCTTAGTATATGCATATGCTGAGGTGCTGAGTTTTCTGAAAGTGGGTTGTTTTTTTCGGTTGGTTGGTTTTGTTTCTGGTTTGGTTTTTTTTTTGGAACTCTATATAGTAGCTACCAGTGCTGAGCAGAATACATTCAGGTTCAAAACAAAGCAAATGTAACATATGAATCTTGGAAAAGACCAAACTGCAGAGGAAGTTTATTATAAAAAAAAAAAAAAACACATTAAGAATGAATTACTAGTAACTAGATTATAATCAATGAAAATCATAAAAGGGGATTATACAAAAAACAAATACATACAGTACAGTTAAGAAACAGCTGCTTGATCTTTTTTTTTTTTTAATCTTACACTGTTTATTCCAATAAAACGCCCAGACTATGGGGGGTTTTTTTTGTTTTGTTTTGGTTTTTTTTAATAATAGTACAGCCATTAAGACAGGGATAAACAATAGGTATCCTGTAACATTTCTAATTTTGAAGGATTCTGAAATATATTACAAACATAATCCAACATAATGCAAAGTGAAGACCTCAATCATCATGAAGACAGAGGCAGTTCAAAATAGAAAAAAAGATAAGGCATCCAAATGAAGTTTCAGAAACTGTTATTAAGGAGAAAGAAAATAACAAAACTGGTTAGAATTTGTCCCAAACACTCAAGTTAACAGTGCTGCTCCTTTCAAAATGGTCAGTGTGTTTTAGTCATGAGCAATGTAACTGATTGGCCCAAAGGGATTAAAGAGATGGTTTGTTTCTGGTTGTCAGCATATTTTTACTGTGACAACATTTTTCTTACCAGCTATAATCAACTACAAGCAGCAACAGTCTCTCTGCTTCACAGCTCCAATAGCACGGTGCTCCTGTCTCCTTTCCCATCATGTTGCCATGGATGTCAATGATTCAGTAGAACTCCAGAATCAGAACTGTCACAGAAACACAAATATAAAATCATATTGTCAAACTGCCAAAGATTTCACTGCAATGATATTTTCTTGTTAAAGTCAGTCTGGTTTTAAATGTCCTAATCAATGGAGCATTTTTTACTTCCCATAGGGAAACTACAGAAAAATGTTAGAAACATTCAGCATATGTAGATTTTTTTTCTTTAGTACAGTCCTCCTATACTGCTTCAGAGGGAGATATACTGGTTGTTGAATCTGCAACTGGTCTTTTGTAAATGGTTAATTTTGTAGAGGTGCTGCGGGTTAGCCCACAGCTAATTACCACACAGTTGCTCACTTACTCTCCCCCATACCCCAGTGGCCTGGAGGAGAGAACAGGAAGAGCAAAAGCAAGAAAACTCATGGGTTGTGATAAAAATAGTTTAATAAGCAAGGGAAAGAGTAAAAAGACAGAAAAAAGCCAAAACCCAAAGCAAGTTTAACCCAAAATACAAAGGCAATCACTCACCACCTCCCACATAGTCTCTGAGCAATGGTTACCCCCCCCAAAAAAAAACCTCTGCCTTTTTTTATTGGTGAGCATGATGTTATATAACATGGGATATCATTTTGGTGAGCTCGAATCAGCTGTCCTGGTTATGTCCCCTCCCATGCACCACCAAGGTACTCACTGGGGAGGCAGAGTTGGAAAAAGAGAAAGGCCTCCATGCTATGCAAACATTGTTCAGCAATAGCCAAAACTTTGTGTTATCAACACTGCTTTAGTCACAAATGCAAAACATAGCACCATACTGGCTGCTGCCAGTATATAATGACCCAGTACAAGAGGTCATCCAAATAAGTAGCCCCTCATCCTACCTTAAGCTAAAGTTAGAAATTTTGTAGCATGGGGATGCCAGGATAATCAGTAAGCGCAGTCTTATTTAGTAAGATGCACTGGTCAAGAACTGCAGCAAATGTTGGAAAAACACAGAACTTGCTGTATATATGTTTCTTCTAGGTGTTTATTTCCCTGAGGGACTCCCAGCACAAGCTGGCACCATCACAGTGCAGGGGAGAGTGTAATCTCTGTACAACAGGGTGACAAAAAATTATTCAGCCCTATCTCACTGGAGAATACTCTAGGAACTCTAGAGCTGCTTTAAACCACAAGAGTAACACAAACTAGATTTAACGCAGCTACTAATAATGACTGAAATCTCCTTAGAATTTCAACTTTTCTGCATTTTGGAAAAGAGAAAGCTTTAGGCTCCAAGAAGATCTTTTACCTGTTCTTGTAAATGACTGTATTCATTCTATGAGGACACTCAGAAGCTTCAGCCGTGACACCACCAGTAAATGTAACGGGTATTACAATCAATAGCTCAATGTGTAGGGCACAACCATTTCAATTTTATAAGCCTGTACACTACAAGCACCTTTAAATCAGTTCAGCAGTTGACATGAAGCAGTGTTCCAGTTTTAGTGTCAATTCAGTGTTTATACAGGTTGCGTTTACAGGGTACCATAGCCATTGTATTCTGTACAAAATGAAGTTGATGTACTGAAGCAAACTTCTGGGAGAACTCCAGGATATAAGTCTTAAGAATGTATAGCTAGGTTCTACAAGTAGATAAAAAAAGATTTGTGTGTCTGGATGAGGTAGGATATCTTGGCAAGAATACTGTGGTTTAATTTGCTTATCATTAAAAAATCAGGAGTCAAAAGTAATATCAAGATGAGACTCAATGTTTGGCATCAAACAATAGATCCATACAGAGTTACGCCAGTTGTGATACTCATCATTGTAGTGCCTAACATTCACACTCCTGAAACAAAACACAGAGTCTAAACCGGATACATTATTTCCCTGTATAGAAAACGCTAACACAATAATCACATAATTAGGTCACTAAGTTAGGCTTCTTATACATTGTCAAGTGCAAGGGACATGCTTCTCTGAAACACAGTGAAGAAAACAAGAAGAAAACGTAGGAGCTCCTAATCACTCTGTGAAGGAGTTAGCTCTCTGCTTTGAGTGTGTCTGATTTACATTGACTAAGTTAAAAATTCCACAGTTAGGTGATGTAAACACTCTCACTTGATCAGTTCAGACCAGGATTCACAACAGGACTAGACTAAATTAGCTAATAGGATGTCAATTAAATACAGCTGCTCTTGAGATATGATACCCAGGGCTTTGAGTGCATCTCTGTCAGAGAAGAATTCTGTGTTGTCACCTTCATCTGAAGCTAAGTGCCTAAGTATTTCTTCTTGAAAAGTGGTCAACAGTTATTTTAGGCAATAGCCTAGGTATTAGAGCACTCACTCACAACACAGGAGAGTTCAGTTTAGAGCAACTGTCAACATGGGACAAAATTACATGTCTCATCTATCAGAGAATTGCCCTAATCAACTGGCTCTTTGGCTGTCCTGGGGTACTTTCCTTCGTGAAACTATACTATACCACTTTGCAAAAAGAATTAAAAGGATTCATGGGTGCATGTTTCTCCTACTTAAAAATAATTCATAAGGAAGAACTAGTATCTATGCACATCACTTGGTTCTCCCCATAACATCAGCATCATACTGGATCTGGCTTCATATAAATACTAAGAATAATGTCTTAAAAGCCATGTGGATTCTCTTTTGCATGACTTTCACTGTGGACAGGCTTTCACTTGAGTGTTTTGGAAATGATTCCGCATGCACGCTTTGGCATTCCGTTGCCTATGGTTGTATCAGCAGAACCAAATCTAGCTCCCAGGCTTTGTGATATGTGGATTAACTCATTTCACCATTGCCTTTTTCTGGGGTGTGAATGAATAGTTTTGCCTACTCATGCCAGTCAAAGCTGAGACACTGTCCATTCAACTGGTAGCGACAGACCTCAGACAACAGGCCTGCACCTGCTCTGATTCTTAACTTAAAGGATGTCTCTGTTTCAGTGCATTTTTTTTCATAGTGTTGCCTTAGAGAGCTGTAGCTTCAATGAAGCCATTGTTTCCATCATTAACTGCTTGAATAATTCATTACTTAGCAGAAAACATCCCTTTTTGCTTTCTGTTTATTCCATTGTTTGTACATTTCATAATAAATAAGTCAGTGAGTAATACAGTGACTATTTTGAAAAAGACTTTGTTTACCCAAGAAAAAAAGTGTTTGGCTCAACAAGCAGGGGACTAAGAGAAAAGAAATTTTGTCTTTTTGGTATTGAACATACCCTGAAGTATGTGTTTCAAACTAAATGCTTTGACTACAAACAAATGTAGCGACCAATACAGTGAGCTGATTATTTAATGCGTAATTATAATCATAATTAGTATGTAATCAATTTGTGAATAATAATTTTATAATTTCCTTATAAAAATAGATAAAGAAATCTTCTAGGCTTGAGAAGCTGAAGATACAGATTAGTATCAGGACTAAAATCGTCACAAAGATAAACCGTGTTCCTAACTTGCACTAGTAAACAGTAGGGAGGTAATAGAGGACATAATTCAGTTCAGCATCTGCTTCATCTGCTTCCTCTGAGTTATGAATCATACACTATCGGTATTGTTCACTATCTAACCAGGTCTGTATGGGTTATTTCCTAAATCTGTCCTTAAATTACTCCAAGGTTTCCACATACTAATCTGAAGTGACCTTTACCGCTTCATGTACTTTGATTCCTTTTTGGTTTAAGCGTTTTTTGGTAACAGATTTAAATGATAGGAACTCAAATAGCTCAGTAATGCATCTGAAATTATGGATAATAGGATAATTGGCAAGATCAAGCTGCTGTTAAGGCATAAGATAAAATAAGATAATAAATCTTGCTTTATACGGTAGTAAAATACACTGACAGTCTTTAATTCTTTTCAATATGGAGCAGCTCTGGAACTTAATCAGTTAGTGTAGCTTCCTAAATCATTCTAGAAGCTTGTTAGCAACAGTTTGTGTAGGCTAAAAACACACAAAAGCTTCTTTTACATGCCTCTCCAGAACAGGAAAATGTGAAGAAGCAATAAAAATTAAAGTATGATTTCTGTGATTAAAGCCGATGAAGACTATGTAACATAGTGCCTTGGGTTTGGCTGGACTGGCCACTAAAATGAACGACAGATGCTCTGTTTAACTTCTCTCCTAAGGGAGAGAAGAATGAGAGGGAGAGAGAGAGACTCAGGGATTGAAAAAGAAACTGAACTACTTTAATGAAATATTGATTAAAAAATAATAAAAAGAAAAAATAATATTAATAAGAAAATAATGAAATATATACAATATATACAACCTGAATCAAGATCCCAGGATGACCACCACATCACCAGCAGGCAATGGGAAAGTCCCAGACTGGACTCAGCGATGGTGGGAACTGGATTCCGGATCTGGATTCAGGAACTGACAGATCAGGATCAAAGGCAGACAAAAAGACAGAGTCCTCCTCGGACACCATCCATTGAAGAAAGAGGGCTGACCCTTTGATCCCTCAGCTTTTATACTGAGCATGATGCCGATGGGATGGAATACCCTGTTGGTCAGTTTTGGGTCACCTGCCCTGTCCGCTCCTCCCTGCAGGTGGGACCCCTCTATGCTTTTCTGCTTCCGACCCTCCAACAGGGCAAATAGCAAAGTTAGCTGACCTTGGTCTCTCTGCATACTATTCCTTGGTATTAAATATAAACATCAGGCCTTAACACTCTGGAAGCAGACACTGCCTGAAAAACATGCCGTTAATTTCAGAGAGTTAGAAGAGACTTAACTGAAAGGTAAAATTGCTGCAAAGAAAATTGGTTCTGTTTACTCCAAACCAGGACACATAGTAGTATAATGTATGTAACATAGTAGTAAACAAATGGAAATGCAGACTAAATAGGGATGAGTGAATAAAAATAAATTGAATCAATCTGGCTAAATTCTAGTTAGCATGGTTGTATGCAAGGAGAGAACCCCAAGTGCATAAAGGCTACCTATAAGCCTGTAAGAGGTTAATCTGCTGTTCTGAGGCTAAAAGTACTGACACTAAAATACAGGAATCACAGAATAAGATTCTAATTCTTGCTGTAGTACGTAGGATTTTCACAATTGATTTCAGAGGGCCCAGGATTTCATCCAATGCGTTTGCAAGTACGTATGTGTATAAATAAATGTAAATATATTCACACAAGAGAACGTCTAAGAAGCTCTATGCAAGGTAATAAAGAGGATATTGTTAATACTAATGTATTAGCAGTCCTTGGGCAATGAAATCTAAGATTGACTATGGGAATGAGTTCAGAGAATTGGGGTCCAACACATTTTTGGAAAATTCATTTTAATGGAGTTCTCATATTACTAATGCAAGTAAAAGTGCCAAACAGAGTTGTTAATAGAGTTTCTGCATAAATTATGCTTGTTTGATATTCATAAAAATCTCTTTCTCTCCATACATAAGCAGAAATGTCTTCTTTAAAGATCCCTGGAGCATAAAACTACCGAAAGTGGGGGCAAAGTGAGCCAAAAATCAGTGAAAAATACTTTCAAGAAGAAGTTTGGTTTTAAGGAACTAGAAACTTCTATACCATCAATTCCACATAATGTAGAACTTTTCATTTTACAGTTTACAAATGTTTTTGGAAAGGACATCAAAGTGTACAGCCTTTCCTGTGTTTTCAAGACACATTTTCAAAGTGACTGAAGTGATTCAGACTCAAGGGGATGGATTATCTAATTTGCTCTACCCACTTGGCACTATCCAACACATTGTAGTAGACTATAATTTCATTTGGAGTTTGAAAAAACTGCATTATTCATGCGTGATAAAGGAAATAACAGGTGTATAAAGATAATTTTGAAAAAAACAAACCCAAAGCTCCTATAATACTATTGACAAGAAAAAAATCAAAAAGGAGAAAAAGGACTTGAATAAGGGCAGGTAAGTATGTGTGTTTAATAGATGCATATAAGTACGAGTATGTAATCCATTAAAGAAGATTATTCTTAGCCCAGAATGTTATGAATTTCTAATGATTTTAAAAAATACTATCTTTTTCTATAACTTTTGAACAGATTTTTGCCTGTCTGCAGTCTATTGAAGAACATATGTAATCATTTCCTAAAAATGAACTTTTACTGCCATGTCTCAATACCTCAGGACACAGGCTATTTCATTTTGCAAGTCTGTCCATGCTTTGTATAAGGGACTCTCATACCTGGGCCCCTGAGATCTATTGCAATTGAAATTAAAGATTAGTCAGAACAACAACAAAGAGGATAACAGAGTGATGCTAGCAATGCTATAAGGTCTGTGGTTAAAGTTACAATTATGGCAACCTTTATTCAGATGGACTACAAATCCTAAAATCATCCTTACTGACAATCCCCTTCTACTAGTGCTATTAAAAAGCTACTGTAGAGAGACACACTATCAATGCTGCTGTATGATTCTGCCCTGGCACAATGCAATTTCATTTTTAACACACTATTCCTACTTTTTCCAGAGCCCTTGCCAAACCGTGGAAGTACTGCATTAAAAATAAAATACCCCATGTGGAAGAGGAGAGACATGAGGTACTAGAAAGGGGAAAGAAAGAATTAGTAGAGTTTTGGCTGCCTACTGGAAATTAAGAGACTCAGTCCCTTTCTTTTATTGCAACTTTCTTGGTAAAGGTGGGGAGAGTTTCCTATGCCTTTCATGAGTATCCATCTCCATCCCTGGTTTCCTTTGGCACGTCTACTCAAATATGAGTTTCTTTCACACAGGGACTGTCTGATATGGTCTTTGGACCATGCCTGAGCACTTTGATGACACTGCTTAAACAGACTCCCAGGCCCTGCAGTGAAAAAACAGCTGACGAGTAACAGCACTGCTATCAGGACATATCAACAGTGTATTTTTAAGGTCTCATATAATGAATATGTTTTGAAAGGTATATGGTTAAGGAAACATAGCCCAGTACCATTTTTCATTGCCAGCAACCTGCCACTGGTGTGGGGCCTCGGGACATGCCCAGGCTTGGCTCAACTTGGGCTGGTTTTAGCTGTGGTAAAAATTGCTTTCTAGAGACCAGGCAAATATCAGGTAGCCTGTTTGTCCCTGAGCTCGGAGCTCAGTCATCACTCCATAACAAACAGTATCCCTTTCTGTTCCCATTAGTTACTGGGGCCAGGGGGAACCATATCTTTAAATAACAGCTAGCGGGTGAGCACAGTCAAACTTCAGTTGGGAACCACTGGGAAAAAAAACAACAAAACAAACCCCAAAACAAAACAGGAAGCAGACTGCTGAGATAATGCATAAAGGGAACCCCACGCAGACCCAAGGCTGAGGTAGAAGATGTCAGCTGAGATGGAGCAGGGACAGCCTTCGGTGAGGGCTGCCTCTGAGTCCCGGTCCCGCCCCGCAACGCCAGCCCAGCCTTGGCACCATCATGTTGTTGCCTCTCCTGAACATGTGAGTGCTAGTAGGCAGCATTAATAATACATTTGTTTCTTAAGTGGTACTAGTGTCCTAAGAGCCACTGAGGTAACAGATAAGTGTGTGCAAATAGCATGGAGAGGCCTCTGTGAGGCCAGCAAGAGTGGCAGCGATGTGCCAGAGGGTGGCCCCACTCTTCTATTCCCAGGTGTTGAGACCCTCCTTTGCCACCCGCTGCCCTCCAGATGGGCTTTGGGGTGAACACGTTCCTGTTGGTCACCCCAACATGGACAGGTTTTGACACAGGAGGACAGGAGGCCCCAGCATAAATGACAGAACAACCCCAGCTGCAGATGTTTCCTACATGATGATTTGTTTGGGACCAAAAGGTTGTGCAGGAGGAGGAAAAAGTGCCAAAATTGCAAACAAAAGCTGTTTTCCTGTTGATTCCCTTTCTGCACAAATTATTATGCTAAAGTTCTTGCTGCTTATTTTCTACTTAATTTCTGCATGAATAAAGGATACTCTGTACACGTACTCAGGAGTATTTTAGAGAAAGTCAGCTTGATAATCTTTTGTGCAGTGGATTTCTAGGAGTGCCTCATTAGAAACAGCAATACTAGTTTTATATTAAAAACTAATTTACTTCTGTTTGACTTAAAACTCAAAGTAAATATAGTCTCAGATTTTTCTCCCGAGGCATGACAGACGTTAAATTGTTCCTGAACAAATTTGGTGTGAACCAACTTACTGCCTTGCCCTTATGGTAGCCCCGAGTTTGAGTTGTTATTAAATAATCAGGTAGTTTTCAATCTCTTTTTTTTCTTTCTTTACATCTGAAAGTTCATTTTCAGCCTTATTTTAGGAGGCCCAAGATGAAAACAGAGCATAAAAAAACCCAAGAGGATTATTTTAATTGCAGAAAACACCAGGCTTTTTTTGTTTGTTTGTTAATTAGATAGTGACAACAGAGAAGAGTAACAGGGAAGCATTTTTAGTTAGAATGTGTGTGTTAGTGATCTTCAGTTTCCCAGACATGGAAGTCTGATGCCATTTCAGCGAAGCTAGCTTGTCCCTCTGCACTTGCAGCACCAGCTCTTGAAAGCCACTGGTCTGCTGTAAGTGCAATGCAGACGGATGTCAGCTGCCCCCACCTCTTTGAAAGATCATGAAATGGAAATCACAAGTCAGGGAAGTCTGCAAATCACAGGTCCGTCTTCAGTATTCATTGGGTGAAGAACAAGTGGACTGGTATTACTGAATTCCTCTTGGAAGTGTGTGGTGGAGCATGTGAGATCCTTAAGGAAAGCTATTATAACCAATATAGGAGAAAAAATTAATCATAACTGTATAAAAAAAGTCATGTCATGTAGTTTACAGGGGCACCAACACGTCTTATCTTAATATCAAAGTTGTATAAGCTTTTAAAAGCCAAACACTCGTTTGCATCTCCCTCTTTTACAAATTGAAAACTACACAACAGCTTTTTTTACAGTGCTAAATCACATTCAACTTCATAAACTCCTTTAGCCATTCTATGTAGAGCAAGTTGTGGTATAGATTTTGATATTCGTATTGACTTCTGAAGAATTACTCCACTCTCTGCCATGGCTGCTGCTATCTCGTCATTGTTGTAAACATGCAAAGCCCTGTATTTCCAAAGTACACCAAGTTATTACCTTTGCAATTTGCATCGCTAATTCCCTTTTGAGGTAATAAGCTGCCAGTGCCTCCTGTAACGGGTTGCATGTGGTATATAAAAGCAGCAACTAGTGACACAAGCGTAACAGTCTGAGCTCACAAAGGCCTTCATTCGTGTAAACTTTTGTCTTCAGGTTTTGTTAACCTTTTTTTTCAAGTTTTCACAAGTTTTGACAGGCATTCAGATCACTTCTCTTTTCCCTATTGAAGTTCTGCTTAAATTCAGAAACTGAAATTTCTAGTTATATTCATGTGGTGTTGGTTAATTTTTAGTAGATGCTGATTGCAACTTCAGAGGTAAAAATGGAATTATTCTAGATTCTATAATTCTTGCCAATCAGTTTTTAAATATCCTGGCTCCATTCCCAAGAATGCATTCTGTATTTGCTTAAAAACACCTGCAACAGCATCTTGCATGGGGATATCTGTAACTTTTCATCCTGGCCTCACGACATGGCACCCAATTTAAGCCCCTTCCCGCAGTTCAGACTCCCATTTCAGCCCCATGGGGCTGTGTGTCCCTGTGCAGCTCCCAACACCCCCCTGCCTTTGGCTCCACAGAGCCAAACCCACCTACAGACCAACATCCTGGCTTTCCTTTTCAAAGGCATGCCTAGCAGAGTGCAATGCTGCCAAACTTGGACTGGAAAAAAAAAACCCTCCCTCCCTCCTTCCCTCCATGGGAACACTCAATACCACCAGACATCTACCTACCACAAGGCCTCCTCTGTAATACTGTAATGTCACCAAACCCTTATCTGGACTGCAGACAGGAGTCTGGGGACAAGAAACCTTGATAACAATCCTTGAGCTTCCATATGGTAGCCCTTAGGTCAAACAAACAACTGTCTCACCAGTGAAAGAAATGCAATGGTTCTTGCAAGGGTAAAATAACATGTGCAGTGTGATTTCATAGGCAGGAGCTACAACCAAGTACAGTAGGAAAGCTGCTATATATGGAACACAGTCTGAAAATGCATTTTATTGAGTACCTGTCAGTAATTCTTCTGGCTCACTCTTGCCTCTCAGTTCCACAGGATGCTTCCTCTTTCTTCTCCACCAGTTGCTGCCACACCCCAGCCAAAACCAGTGTCAAAGGCGGAGCTGCACCCTCCCTCCGACACAGCGCGTCCTCAAACTGTACCCTCTAAAGGGCTGGGGGGGCTCACTCCTGCTGCCTGGCTAAAGCAGCCAGCTGCAGCCTCCCCAGCCTTGCTTACATGGAGGGCGGGCAGGTCCTGGGGACAGGGGGCTCCATGGCTCAGGGGACACACTCTAAGTATGGGGCTGTCCTGTGGGCAGCTTGTCATCAGGACAGGCGGCCATGCAGGCAAGGACCCAGGCCCTGACTCTTGACTGCACTATGACCAAGTGGCTTTGCTCCATCCAGAGAAAGAAGTGTCAAGCCTGGACTCTCCCTTCACTCACTGGCTGAGAGGGGACTCCCACTATTGCTGCACAGAGCCCTAGCAAACTCTCTCACTCACTCACCCCAACAAGGACAAAGACATAGACAACAATGGGGACAAACATGACTTTCCAGAGGAGAAAGAGAACTCTGTGCAGCCAGCCTCTGGGGACCAAGCCTTAGCCATGAGCTGGAAAGGAAAGTCTTAAACCTGCCTCCCCAGGGAGCATGGAGGCCAGAGCACTCAACACGCCATGGAGCTTCACAGGTGGGCAAAGGCTGTAATGCACCTGACTACAGGGCATCAGCCTGGCCAAGCCAACAGCAGGCAGAAAGCTGCCACTTCTGTAACTGGAGGAGGATTGGGGCAGGCAAATGGCCCTCCTCTGCTTACAGGGTAGGCTTGGGGTCCAGAGATCTCCATTTCCCCCTCAGGTGCGGGGACAGTGACTCTCCGTGACCCTCCTTACAGGGCTGTCATGCTCCCCAGGTAGCCAAAGGACCAACACAGCAAAAGACCAACACAAGCAAAGACCCAAACCCTGGATACAGGGAAGTGACCCAGTGCAAAGCAAGACAGGACACCAAAGGTGCCAGCGGTGCTCTTTGGTGAACCCAGCCCTGTAGGCAGGGAGGTCCCTTTGCCCAGGCTGCCTTTCTTTTGCCCTCTCCTCAGGCCTCTGCTCTTCTTATGGCTCACTCTTGCCTTGCAGGTCCACATGATGCCTCTTCATTCTTCTCCATCAGCTTCTGCCAAAGAACGAGGACACAGTTAGAACTGACAAGTGCCAACTCCTTACCACTACACCCAGGAAGCACTGATTTTTGGAGGACCATTCTGTCAGTCAGGCCTGTGTCTTACCTGCAGCATGTTTCAAATGTAATTTTCCATCCTGGCATCCTCCTCATCTTTTTTCCCCAGTGTCACTCTTGCTCCCTACCCTTTAGCCCTTCACTGCATGAGAACCTCTTCCTCAACTCACTAGGAAGTTCTGGTGATTCTTTTCTGCCTTCCTCTGTAGGCAATGCATCCATGATTTTCTCTTGAACCTGGGCTTTAGAACTGTAAATTAAGTGAAACGCCATAGCTTTGTTAAATTCATCAGTCCATACAAGGATTTCCCCCCTGCATTGAAATCCCATTTCATGACCCTCTGCTCATCCCTCCTGCACCTTAATGACTAGAGCCAGAACAGCCTCACAAAGAGAGCTTGCTCAGCATGGCCTCCTTAAAGCTTCATCCTTTCCACATCTTGCAACATCATTGCTAATGTATTCCCTCATGTATGCCAGATTTCACCCTTAAAAATGCTCACCCTAAGTAACCTCAACCTCACCCTACTCCCATCAGTGACAGAGGTCTCTCCTGGTGCTTGCTCATTCCCCTCAGTTACCTCAAACTTTCTCCTCCAAAATGGTGATTTCCCCCTTAAGAAACCTCAGCCTTTCTTTCCAAAATGCTTACCCTGTACCATCTGAGGTACCACATATCTTCCTTAAAAACTGTTCTCTCCAAGTTACCTCAGCTTGCCCCTCCAAAACATATTCTCTGTTTCTATACAATACCTCAGGCTTTCCCTAAAATCGGCTCACTCTCTCCCATTACCTCAGAATTCCCCCCCAAAAAGCTCATTTTGTCACCTCCAGTACCTTATTTTTTCCACCCCCAAAACATCACCTTATGCCTTCTAAATTTCCTCAGCTTTTCCCTCAATAAATATTTCATTTTGTCACATCCGAACTATCACAGCTTCCCCCAAAATGTTACCTCTCCCCTGTAAGTTACCTCAGCTTTTCCCCCCCGAGAACTCATTTTGTCTCCTCTAATTTACCTCAGTATCCCCTCTAATTAACCACAGATTTTCCCCAAAAAGTCACCTAAATCCCTTCTATGTTACCTCAGCTTTTTGCTCCAAAACAGCACCACTCTCTCCCCTATATTACATCAGCTTTTCCCTCAAGAAACTTTTCATTTTGTCATCTGAGTTACCCAGGCTTTCCCCCTTAAAACATCACCTCTGTCCCCTCTAGGTTACCTCAGCTTTTCCCTCAAAACCAGCTCATTTCCCCCTCTAAGTTATCTCAGCTTTCCCCAAAATTGTCCCCTTCAATTTACCACAGATTTTTCCCAAAACAAGTCACCTATGTCAGAGTATCTTGCCCAATGCCCATTTTGGCTGAAATCTGAGTCTCTTCAAGACAGGGATTCGCAACATGAGTAAAATCTGTCCTGTGGAAAGAGCAAAATGACTCATGTCATGCAAGGGTCAATGGATTTGCTCAAGAAATCAGGTGGGGCTGCACCTGTGAAAATTGCCCTTCAGGTGCTTGCAATGAAGGTCCCACCCAGATACCCTGGGAAGGCAGCTGGGATTCCTGTAAGTAGCTTCCCAGGAGGTAGGGAAGGTTTTTTTGCTTATGCTGCAGTATGGTGTGGGGGAGCTGAGAAGTGCTGAGAAATTTGACAGCGATGTTTAGCAGCCAGACTACCAGTTAGGCTAAGGGAAATAGCAGAGAAAATGTATTCCTCAAAATACATGTCACTGAAGCGATAGGTACCACCCAGGGGAAACAAGTTCGGTTCTGTGCAAGACAGCATTTGCTTTCTTGCTTAATGTCAGTATTTGCTTTCCTTTGGAAATGCCTGTTTAATGGTAAGTCTAGAGCTCAGCAGAGAGGCAAGGCCTGGGAGACCAGCTGTGAGCTCAGGCTTTTCCCTGCCTTACCTGGGAAGACTCTCTCTAGGGCCTGGAGTAGTGAAGGGAAACTGCCTGGACTCTGGGATCCCCACACTTGCTTGCCGACAGATGCTTGACTTTGGTGGGATGCCGAAGCACCCAGTTCCTACTCCTCTATCTTTTTCCTCACTCTGTCTCCTTCTGTGATAAATCACTGTCTATGGGACTGGTAGCTGCAGAGAGAGATGCAGTTTTTCATAGCTTGCCAGCCATCAATCCCCTGAGCATTAACTGTTTGCTGGCCACCATTTCCCACTTTGGGAAGAGCAAATTCCTCTTGTACAGGAGAGGACAGACGTGTCCAAATACCAACAGTATCAGTATAGTTCTTCCATTTGTCTAAATACTATTTTTTATGAGTTTCATGGGGTGGTTTTTTTGCATGGGTTTGCTTTTTTTTATCTTTATATTCATTTGTGGCCACAGGCTCTCCTTTTCTGTCTTCTACTCCCCTGTGAAGCAGGGATCCTCTGAAGTAAACATTACTTGTTTTAAAATTCAGTGTTGCTTCTTTCCAATCAGCTATAACAAACATAACTAATTCCATTTTATTCTTAACTTTCAAGATCATACTGTTTTTTTAATAGGAATTAGTTCAATATTATATATTCATAATTTAAATCAGTTTTCCCCTGTGTGGTGTTGTTTCTGTCTCACATTTTTGCAGAATCTTCAGAGGCAATGTTTGCCGGGGCACCAGTGTCCAAACATTTGTATACAATTTCTTCTGGTGTCCAAAGAACGTCCATTCCTTTGTTTTTGCTTTTGCTGACAATCTGCAGAGTATTTCTCTTGATGATTCTTCCCCCCTTTTTTCTCTTGTAATACATCAGAATTAGTCACTTTTCCTTCTACTGCTCCCAATTATCAGGTCTTTCAAAGTAGGGGGTTTTTTTTGTAGTTGTTACAGTGCTTTCCAAATGTATGTCCTGCTTGCATTTGTGTGACATTTCAATACATCACGATCTTTTTTTTCTTTGAAGTTTTTTGCACTTTGCTTTGTGGAGTGTTTTGACTTACTTATTTGTGCCTTTTCTTCTCTTGTGGATGAGTATAAGCTCAGTAACACAGTGTGCAAGCATTTACTGGGTGACTTCAGCAGCCTTGGGTAGTGTGGTAGCTTTTCCCAAGCCTGTACCTTCCAGGATTCTTTGTGGATTTGGATCTTTGGGTCAATAGCAGCACGATCTGTGGTTATACTTTATTGTTCTGTATTACATATCTGACTCCCAGTACTCTGTAGTTATCAGTTCTTTGAATACAAACTTCAGCTGAGCTGATGGGAGAAAAGCTTGCTCCTTTGCGTGACTCTCACTGTTACCCAGCCCAGTCCAACAACACTTCTCCCTGCTTCTAGGGGAGTAACTTGTGTAGCCTCATCCAATAGGCAGTCCACTATAAGCAAAAGTATAAATAAACAAAAGGATAAAGTACTTCTCTGTTCATAGGAACTTGAATTTCAAAATGAAAGTTCATATCCAATGTAATCGTCAAAGTCTTGGAATGATGTGCTTTCTACCTATATGTTATAATAATCAATAAATACACACATGTAAGTGTATCACTTACATTTAAAGATCCAATGTTTTAAAGTAAATCCAGCCCCTCACAATCAAACTTCAACATCATTCATGCTATTTCTGACATTAAGAAAATAAAATTGCTAGTAGACATGCATGTATTATAAAGATCTACGCTGTGCTATATGGAAGAAAAACAAGAGGTCAGATCTACTTTTTCATTTTTAATTACAGGGTTTCAATGTTTTCTGGGGCCTTGAAGCAGTTACCGCCTATACCATTGAGAAGCCAAAATCTTTCTTGTTTCAGAGGTGTTAGATTCCCTTTTGTAGTAAAGCAAACGCATAAGATAAAAAAACCTTTAACATTTGCATTCCATTAACAATAAAACAAAGATTTATATATAAACAAGTCAGATTCTTCTTGAACACAGGACAGATTTGCCTTTGGAGGGAGTGAGATTCTAAACATTCACAGAAGAAAATGAGGCGATTTTTAAAATTAATTTCTGGATTATTTTAAAAGAGGGCAGCTATTCTAGCAGCTTTAGATTAGAGTGTTCAGGTAAGTCTCAGGCAAAGTGGACTGATAAGGACAAGTGATGGGCAAAACTAAAATACAGATTCACTTTGATGTAGCTCTCTATGTCCGCTCTACACAGAGTTAAGTAAGCTAGAACTGAGACGTGAGGCCAAAGGAAGTGGTGCGGACGACTGAGGCTGTTCTGAGCACAAGGAAGCTGACAGGAATGAGATGGTTGCTCTGAGGAATTTTATGAGCTGCCCTTACAGCACAGTTTCAGTAAGATGGAGTAATAAGACCTGCAGATATACCTGCAGTAGTGAGGAGGAAAAAGAAACAACCAGAAAGTATCATCAATGATATAAGCTAAATAGAGCAAAGGCACTGTGGAAGATAGTACGGGATCATACATGCAGTTAAATATTTGTGTTGTGATATAATTGTTAAAGGATATCTTCACTTTGAATTTACTTCCCTCTGATTACTTCACTTTGAAACTAACTTTCGATCAAAGGATGGCACATAAAGATATGAGTATCTGTAATTAATACTTTATATATATCTGATATCAACCGCCCATGTCTGGTTTTCCAATTGCATATTCAAGATAGGAAATTTTATTGGAATCTGGGTTACATGCTGTTACAACATTCTTGTTGCTTTGCTTTGAAAATCTTGTTTATTTGAATGATTTATATTTTAAAAAATCATAAAGAAAAGTAGTATATTAATATATGCGGCCACCTAACATTTGGAAATTGCAGTCCCTTTAACTTCAGTTAAGATGGTCAGTTATGCATAATGATATACATTTTTAAGCATTTTCAGGTTTGGAGATTCTGCATAAAGTAAAGTTGCAATTAATACATAAAATAAGCAGATCAGGCTAAGCTGAAAAAATGAACTTTTCTGACTATTTTAAAGCAATTTTGACATTTCTTAGCTTTCATTTTTTGAGAAGCTCCAGCTCCAGTGAAATTTTCAAAACACTGCAATGACCTAGGCTTGGGAACTACTTTAGTTTTGCAGGGTAAATGATGCTTTGAAACAGAGCAAACTATATGTATGTGCTCTTTTATAACCAGTGTGTCATGGGCAGTCTCATTTTCCTTTAAATAACTTTTTTGGCTGTATCTAATGCAAAAATTGTATAGAGGGAAGGGAAGATGAGTTGGACAAATAAATAATTAAGTATCAAGAGGCAAAAGCAGTTTTACATCATTTTATTATTTCCAAGTGGCTGAAACACAAAGACTTGCAGGCCTGACAGATCTTTATAATGAGCTTATAATCAATAGCAGGGCTGGGAAAACTCGGGAAGAGCTGCCTGTAGAGCAAGTTCTCAATTTATGCATCTTTTCACCAAGCTAATGGGCTCTTTTAGTCTAAACCTAAATTTTCATAAGAGTTATGAAACATATTTCTTTCATTAACAATATGAAAATGCAATCTGGAATTTATATTCTTTCCGTATTGGTAGCGTTATGAAGGAGTGATTTTCTTACTTGCAGTATCAGTCATAAAAATGAAATATGATTACAAGCCTCATACAGGAGTTTGGGATTATGGTGCTTTTTTTACACCTAGAAGCTTGTTTCATTACATAGCCCTGCCATGTACTGATTGATATCATTGGGAGCAATGACATTGATTTTAATGGATTTGAAATCAGACATTGTTTCCTGTGAGTTCTAACTTTCATCACACCACAATGCAATTGCTTTCTCAGTTGATCAAAATTTTCCAACATGTATTTTCTTTTGCAGTTCCTAGCCTTGTTCCATGGTTTATGGCTCATTTTAGTGTATTTTCATTTTATAAAAATTTGAGAATTTAGTTAACTGTTTTTGGGATACAAAGGCTGACAGAATTTTCTGTCTTGCTGCATTTTCATATCGTGCATAAACCAAAGCAGCTCGTGCTGTAAATTCCAAATGAATTTTTTTTATCTATTCACATAGACAAGGAAAAAAATTTCAGAAGAAGATAGGATCAATATATTTGAAGTTATGGAACTTTTCAATTCATGCCATATGCATTAGCTCTTGCGTGTATTTTTGCTGCAGCCTGAAGATAAACATTTTCTGTTACCATGTATAACTGCTTTACCTTTTTAATGTCTTTAATGCTTAGACTTTATAAGCTAAATCTATTCATTTAAGACTCTTTGTTGAAATAATTTTTAAGTGTTGATCATTTGCAGTTTTAAAGATATGTCATGGTAAGAAGAGCTGAATGCCCAACGTAAAATAGATATCAAACATTACTGATTTTTTCAGATGGATCCCTAAGCTTCAATATGCACTTTTGGTATGCCAAGATGAAAAACTGCTTATAACAGTGCAGATTCCTCAATACAGAAAATTTAAAGAATCGAGTTAGAATATTAAGCTGTGAATTTTCTTTAGTCAGTTGCCTCTTCTGCTAAAGAGAAGTAGAAACTTACAGCTAGTCCTAGTGTCTGAAGTATGGAACGTAAATACATTTTACAGGTATCTAGTGTTGTGGTTTATCTGTTGTATTGCTGTGATTGATCTTGACTGTATAGTTCAGTGATTGCTGGTTAACTACATATCATTAGTAAATCAATAAACGACTTTGATTCTCATTTGGTTTAAACCACATGAACAGCGCAGTGTTTTCGCTATGGTACCCTGGGATCTACAATTGTTGAATTCCTGTAGCTGCCTATTCTGCTTAGTACTTTTTAATGGACCTGTTGTGCATGAATTTGTCTTATTTTTTTTTTTAAACCTGGTAGTACTATCTGCTGCTTCTATTTCCTGTGGCAACCAGTTGCTAATCCAAAGCTACGCACTGCTTCAAGAAAAACTTCCTGCTATCTGTTTTAAACCAATTGCTTAGTAGTTTTAGTGAGATTTGGTAGTAGTTCTGCATTCTCTTTTTCCATTGCACTTATGATTTTGTCAGCCTCAATCTCCCCTCAGCCTTCTGATTGAAGAGCCTGAACCTTTTCAGTGTCTCCCTGTAAGGCGACTGCTCTATCCCTTTCATTGTTTTAATTGCCCTTCTGTACCTCCTCCAGCCCCACTCACTGTGTTTCATTAAACATATGCCCAAAATACAGGTGAATGGAAAATAAAAGTTTAGGTTGAAAGGTACATTTCATGCTGCAATTTATGCAGTGAATCAACAGACACGGAAACTATCTTTCACTTGGCTACGAAAGAAGCACTTGTTCTCCCCTTGCTTGAGTTAATAAACACTAAGTTGAGTACAAAGGAGAGAATGAGAGAATTCAAGAGGAAAAAAGGTGATAACAGCTAGCTATGAATCAAAACTCTGAGAGGCATGCAGGATGATAACAGTTCCTAATCACAGTTTTTAAGTTACTGTCCATAGCTGATTGGATAACTACAGAAGGAGGAACAAAGAAGCATACATTTTATATGTAGTCATTTTGTAAATAAATATTCTCACCTTAATCTCTTACAGGGTTCATAACTATGTTGTTTATTTTAGAACTCATAAATAGCTAAATTTATTTGTATTACGGTAACCTAATTTGAATCACATATAATGTCAAGGAGACTAGGTAGCAACAGGTATCTTTGGGGATGGTGATCCTTAAAAATCAGGACTGTAGCATGTGCCCTGTGATCCAACTTATTTTTCCAGCATCTTGGTGTGAGTCTGTCTATCAGTGAGCTGGCTTTAAAAACTTCAAGCAAAGAATAGGCATGGAATGATGAGTAGCAGCTAGGAAAGTTCTCTGCTATGAGACAAAGTGGTAAAGAAAATACTTCAGCTTCAAGAATCATGATTGAAAGTGTAAAAAAGCTCTTTTAAATAAGACTTCTGTATTGAAAGGAGCATTTTTGCTTAATGCAAAGTTTATCCAGTCTGAGAAGAGTAATCCAAATCACTGGAAGGCGTTTCTTCTTCTCGTCATTGTAGTTTCCTGTAGATGGGGTAGTACTGGACGAGCAACAGCATCAAAATCAGGGATGAAAATGGATCCATTTCCCTTACAAGTGAACAACAAACAAGAAAAAACAGTCCTACTTCCACGCTTTGGACTGGAGCCTGACTGAGAGAATTCTGAGGTGCTTACTGCTAAGAATTGCTTCTGGAGATTGCTTCTGTAGTAGACACTGCAATTGATTACTGGATGGTAATTCCAAACACAGTTCTCCAGCCACGACTTCTTTTATTTGGGTAGCCTATGGCATGTTGTAACATGAATATCAGTCTTTTGTTGTAGCATGAATAACAGGATTCCCGAGTGTTTTGTGCTCTCTTAGAACATGAAGGCAAAATTGAGGGTCATAGGCAGTGGCTTGCCTGTAGCTTTCGATTCCATACCTATTCGTGGTTTGAAAAAGCTACGTTTTTTTTCTTTGGCTTTTCCTTGGCTTATTTGTTTATTTATTTATTTGTGGAAATGATCAAGGCTATCTCAGGTCTTTAGGAAAACTTAAAAATAAGAGGGGTATATTCTGCATACTGAAAGTTGCTGTGGCATTGAACTGAATAGATGAAGGATGATTTCTGTAGTGATTTATTATAAGACCTTGCCATCTCCATTTTGGCAGGTTGTCAGAAGTGGTTAGATGGCGTTACAAGCCCAAACTCAATTACGGAAGGAAAGATGTAAAAAAGCAATTCTCTTTCCTTGGCCAGTGCTGTTGACTTTCAGCCAAACATTCTTCCTTTCACCTTTACCACAGAAGTATCACAGCCCCTCTCCTGATCATCACCATCATCATCTTAACATTGCTTTTCTCTGGCAGAAGTCACTTCTCTCTTGTATTTGTCTGAGGATGTGTCACTAACTCTGCAAAAGTTTGTCATTTGTAAAATCTTCAAAGATACAATTCTGCTCTATCTGAGACAGGTACAGGCTCTTTTGGGCTTCTGAAAAAAAAGATAGAGACTCAAGATGGTCTTGAGTTAAAGACCATGTTACACTAAAAAAAATAAAAATCTAATTAATCAAATACTTTTGAGGCCACAGTGGTCAAATTATTGATTTTTTTTTTTTTTGTAGTGGATTTGCTTAATTAAATCCAGGCTTAATTAAGTATTGGGATATATTTTACTGTTTGAGACACGTTGCTGGTCTAAGTTTTATAAAGGATTTGAGCTCAATTAAATGTAGAATGCTTGACATCTTATAATGCCCTTAAAATTCCTGAGCTTATTTAGATTTTACTGCTGGCAGCCTGACTTATAATGACTGCCAAAAGGAAATCTTAGGATCTTCTGAAATTGAGTAGCTGGTTTCCAAAAGTTCAGCGTATTTTATCCTTAAAAAAGCTAACAAGGTTAAGAAGTAATAAAGAGAATAATATTGAATTATCTGGCCCCCTTTCATTAAGCTGACTGATTTTATGGTAATGACTTAGAAGTCATCTTCCCTTACATAATTTGCTCCATTGCAGCTATACTTTTAATTTCAGCTTTAGTTAATATGATTGCAAAGTATGTGGGTATATTAAAAAGGATGTACTGAAAAATACTTAATCAATTCTGGCTCTTTTCTTCCCCCAAAAGAGAAGTGTCATTTTACTAAGGTACATATTCTATCATGTTGATTATTTGTTGATTTTAAACTTGGGTGGATATTCTCTGCACAGTGATAGATCGACAGCTTCAAAGATCTCTCTTTGCTAGTACATTTTTGTCACTAAATATTCATATACACTTCCTGATTTATTGAATGTCAATGGTTAGTATTCATTTCATCAAGCTCACTTTTTATGAAGGTATGTCCTGTGAAAATGTGTGTACTTTAGCTAAAAATACTTTGCACTCTTACAATGATTACAGTGATTTCTCTGCAATGACATCAAACTGCTTTACAAACATGAACTGAAAAACCTTTTTAGAGCAGCTATGAATTGTTATACATATCTTCAAAGTGAATACTCTGAATGACAAAGATTGTAAGTGATTTGTCTAAGTTCAAACAGGATGTCAATACAAATAACAGTCAAATCTTCACTCTAGCTTAATTAGTAGATCACAGTCCTTGAGTTCTCTTTAACAGTATGAAATAAAATTCTGTTCTGAAAAATGACTCCATAAAAACAAGTGCTGTATTTATGAATCATTGCTTCGATGAATATTCCTGCAAAAATTTTGCTGTATTCGTTTTCTGGCGTTGCAAATACCTTGTACAAAGCTGCCTCTAAAATGAAGTAAGCAAAATGACCCTTCTTCACAATTAATACCCTGGGTAGCAATGCTTTTTGTGAAAAGGGCCATCTAAATGGGACGCCATGTAATTCAGGTCCAGGCACTTACTGCTGGACAGAGCTTTCAAGCTATTTTGCTAGGTCAACTGAAACACACTTTATCAAATTCAAGAGACAATAAAATATAATAACCAAAATCTATAAAAAAAAAATGCATCTCCTCTTAAAGCCAAAGATTAACTGCACCTGTTACTAAAGCAAATAGCCAATGTGCCCTTCACAGGAGCTCATCTGTCAAACTCCTTAAAATCTAATCATTCCTCTAGTCCTTACAAATTCAATCCATTAGCCAGAGGAAATGTACCTGTGCTCACTGCTGGATCTTTCTGAAGAGATGGGCTAGTTTGATCCCTGCGAGACTTTCAAGGCAAGGAGGAGACTTCAGAAAGGAGGAAGTTTACCAGCTGCTAAGATTTTATTGCTACAGGAGAGAAAAGATGGACATTTTACTGTTAGCCTTCCTATTTATCCGTGCTGTGTTGTGTAAGTATGTTATGAAGAGGTCTTGGTTTATGCTGTCAGTCTGTCTTCCTTTGCAGCAATACAGAATGCAAAGCCTAAAACTGTCCTCTCTTGGGCTAGAGGAATTTGCCATCAGAACATTATTCCATGAAACTGGATTCTGGTTAAGTTGTATGTAGGGGAGTCTTTGAAATCTAATTTTTTGAAAAATACTATTCATTATGAAAAATATGTGACAAAATTACATTTCTCTGAACCCATTAGCACTTACAAATCTATTTAAAAAAAAAAAAATCTCTTCCAGACAGAATTTTACCACAAAAGATAATAATGCTAGAGACCCCATGAAATGGAGTACAGTTCCTCTGAATCATTATCAATATTATGTCAGTATGTGAAGCTGTAAGCTCAAATCTGGAAAGGGATAATTAGTTCCTTATTATTATATAATTTCTTATCAGTGATTATCCATGCTTCCCTTTAACATTTTTTTTGTTTTGATTGGCAATTGAAATATGATAGCAGATGAATATTACTTTATTTACATAAATACACTGAATGAATAGAGTGCTTGAATATATTTAGCCATGCTAGGAAACCTCTCCTTTTTTCTTATAAAGAATAATGGCTTTTGCTTGTTATTCATATTTTGTATTATTTCTTGGCTCACATCTGCCTATGATTAAGCACTGCAAATAGAGCTGCATCTCCTGTGCTCAGTAAAAGATCAATTAAATCTTTTTTAACATACTTGTAAACAATTTAAAATCAGTATAAACATTGTTCTGCATATATGTGAAAAAAAGCTCCACAGTAGTGTGGACCAACCCTCAAGAAATCAGAAGGAAAAACAAAGTGCAATGCCCCTTCCTTAAAAAAACCCGAAAACCAACAACAACAACAAACCCACCCCCCTCCCAAAAAAACTCACAACAACCACCAAGCAAAACAGCTATCCATCCAAGCGTGAAATAAGATGCATACCACTACACTGAGCAATATGTCACCATTACCCTGTGTATAGACATAGAGATTTTTATCTATGTCCATATGTATGGACATAGATAAGCTTTTAACAGATCTGGTTAAACAACAGGGTTGAAGGAAAAACATGAGTTGCAACATGGGAAATTCCAATTACATATAATGAAAAACAACCACTCTGGGGGTGGTCAAGCACTGGAGCAGGAACCCAAAGAGTTTGTGGAGTCCTCATGCTCCAAGTTACTGAGATCTGTTTGGACACAGCCCTGAGCAACCTGCTCTGCTTTGAGCAAGGGCTTGGGCTAAAAGATCTCCAGAGATCCCTTCCGGACACAGAGTTCTGTGATTGTGTGATTCTTTTTATGTGTGTGGTCAAACTTATTGTTCTGTTTTAGGGTACCTGTGTCCTTCGGTCACTTTTTGTTCTCTGAAAAAAAAAACAATCGGCCACCTAGGCTGGACAGTTCTTATGCTTAAATCTGTGGGACTCTGATCTGCAGATGAAGAAAGCTAGATGTTATGGAAAATGTCCAGCTCCTTTTACTGAAAACCAAAGAAACTTACCCACGACTACTGCCTTGAAAGACACAATGTAATAAAGATGTAAATTCATCCACATGCCTTGAGTTGTATGTGTTTTAATAATATAAAAGGAACAGGGAGGGAATTAGAGTAAAACATGATAATGAAGTTTTCGTTGTGTTAACGATAATGAATGTATTTGTTCTCTTTATCAGTATGTACTTGGAACAAGATTAGTCTACCTGATAGATAAACCACTGTGGTATGTTTTCAAGAGCTAACTTTGCCTGCTAATGAAAATGTAGTATCATCACTAAAGGAAGGGCTTACAAAATCCAGATTTTTATATTTATCTAGAAGTATGGGCCCTACATACTGTGTATTACTTGACTACCTAGAATCTTATGAAATGGGCACATACAAAATTAAAATAGGGGGAGAGCAAAGGCCTGCTCCAGAGCCTGCTGAGGAGAACTGGAAGAGGAATAGGTTGGTATTAATCACACCTGAAGCATATGATATTCTGAAGTTTAAGTAGATGTCTGAGTAATTATATAAAGCTTTGTGTCTACCCTAGTAAATTATTCTCAGATTATGAACTACTATAATCTGATTTCAGTTTGGCCTTTTGATAGGTTGTTTGAGCAGACTCAAGGGCTAGAACTCTCCCTGAGAAAAATTGTCCTGATCATCTCTCTATTGATAGCTGGAAAGAGCAGTTTGACTCAACTCATAAGAAAAGGTAACTGGAGTAATTTCTTACCATCTTGAGAGGTCAGGATAGTGGTATTACAGTTGCCTTCCTTTTGCCTCAGGATAAGAAAATGACCAAGCAACAGTTTATTCTTCTGCGTTTGCAGAGGAGAAACATGAAATGTTGATA
The DNA here is from genome assembly GCA_013396915.1 of Stercorarius parasiticus. Classification (NCBI taxonomy): domain Eukaryota; kingdom Metazoa; phylum Chordata; class Aves; order Charadriiformes; family Stercorariidae; genus Stercorarius; species Stercorarius parasiticus. Next base: position 321,755 of record VWZL01003276.1, read on the forward strand.
CCAGAATGTACCAATTGTCATCAACATCCTCTCTTGTGTTTTTGTTTGTTTGTTTTTACAAGGGGTCCCACGCTGATGAAACCTAAACTGTTTTTCAACATTTCTGTGCTCTTAAAAAAAAAAAAAATTGTGGCAGCTGTGTATGTATTTCTGTCTTCTTTCCATACCAAGGGTTTTAATTACCTTTTATGGTCCCAGTGTGAGGTTTCTCAGCGATTTGGTTTTAAACGTATATGAAATAGACATGAGGAGTGAAAAAAATAACAGCATACACAACAATGCCACAAAGAACTGCAGCATTAGTTATATGCAAATGCTGTAAGCTTTAAATTCCTCTGAGCTTCATTCTCAATACACCCAAATTTTTTAAATGTCACCTTTTTTTAGATTATAAATCATATTTCTTATGAGTTTATAGGCAACTCTATATAATGTCTAATTAGCTCCCTTCCCTCTTGCATTTGCCTACTATCCTTGCACGGCAGAAGAGTCCCAGGATGACTAAGCCATGTTTCAGAATGCCAATTCCATTTAAGTCCACACTTAGAAAAAAAAATGTAAAAAAGCAGACTAAATTCAGCCTTGCACTGGAGCATAGTTCTTTCGTGAACAGAGCACTTTGCTTTACAGAAATAGCAGTAAAAATAATTGGATGTTGGACAGCTTAGGGACGTTCACATAAATATATTAAAAGAAATATTTGTCACTTGTGAACTTTTACATCTTTTAAGGTAGAAACATGGTATAAGTCATGTTCGATGCATTCAGAAGTATGTCTTTATTCTTTGTCAGGCTGCCACCTCTTGCATTCAACTCATCCTTTTCTCAAAGTCCCAGTACAAAACAGCATGTATCAGATGTCCCTCAGATAAAGATAAGAAACCATCTCACACCACAGGATACAGAAGGGAAGTTTAACAGTTTAATGTATTACACTTTTTTTATTCTTGAACATAACAAGACTTTCCATTTTTTACACATTGATTTTATAGACTCCGTATGAATAGCTTCTTTTAATGGCATTTCCCATGAGTTGCAGCCTACATTTTAAAAAATGAGAAGTGGTTTGGGGTTCTTTTGTTTCTGGAGGCCTAATTTTGTGGTATCTCTTACAGAGCCTGATTTTCAAAAAAAGATTTAACATTTGCCTACTAAAAATCAGAATGGTTTAAAGAGCCTCCAGAAGGAGAGGATAGTTCCGGGTCATTTTTTAAAGGTTAGGAACAATCAGCCCTCACTCATGCAGTCAAAAACAAGATAGTTGTCTGGGACTATAAAGATGAAAATGAGAAATCCTTGCTACATTAAAAATGATGCGAAGTCCGATAGGAGAACTGGATGCAGGACAAGAGGGAAAAATCCATCTGTTAAAAATATTAATTATGAATAATTTATTAATTATTATATGTTCTGTTGTTTTTAAGACATATTAACTAATTTTGCAATGACATTTTAATTTATGTCATCAATAGAAATTATTAGATATTCATTGGAAAATGTAAAATTTGCATTCTGCCCATCTTGCTTTTTCATATTGCTGCCCACCAGCATGACATTTGGATATCTCCTCCAAAACAACTAACTTTAAAGTTCATTTTACGATTCCTCTTCTCTGGAAACATACCGGGTGGGAATCATGTTCACTGCTGTAATTTTCTCCAGCTGCTTTGAGCATGAGGAAGGGTCACCATATGGAGCATCATTCTGGTAATGAAAAGAGCAAAGGTCTTGCACTACTCAACTTAGGTTTTTACTTCGTGTAAATGCATAAAGAAATATATATCATTCTAATATTTTAATGCAATGCATTTTTAAAAAGCATAAGCAACCCAAGAAAATCCCAAAGAATTGCTTAGCTACATTGCAGCACCCGATGTACAAAAATGCTTCCACAAAAATGTGGGGATTTTTTTCTGAAAATCATAGAATCATATAGAGTGGTTTAGGTTGGAAGGTACTTTTAAAAGTTATATAGTCTAACCTCCCTGCAATAAGCAAGGACATCTTCAACTAGATCAGGTTGCTCAGAGGCCCATCCAACCTGACCTTAAATGTTTCCAGGGGTGGGACATCTGCCACCTCTCTGGGGAGCCTTGTTTCAGTGCCTCACCACCCTTATTGTAAAAACCTTCTTCCTTATATCTAGGTTAAATCTACCCTCTTTTGTTTAAAACCATTTCCCCCTGTTATCACAACAGGCCCTGCTAAAAAGTTTGTCCCCTTCTTTTCTGTAGGCCCCCTTAAAGCACTGAAAGGCTGCACTATGGTGTCCCTGGAGCCTCTCTTCACCAGGCTGAAAAACCTCAACTCTCTCAGCCTGTCTTCACAGGACAGGTGCTCCAGCCCACTGATAATTTTTCTGTCCCTCCTCTGGACTCGCTCCAACAAGTCCATGTCTTTTTTGTGCTGAGGGCTCCAGAGCTGGACACAGTACTCCAGGTGGGGTCTCACCAGAGTGGAGCAGAGGGGCAGAATCACCTCCCTTGACCTGCTGGCCACACTTCTTTTGATGCAGCCCAGGATGCGATTGACTTTCTGGTCTGTGGGTGCACATTGTTGGCTCATGTCCAGCTTTTCATCCACCAGTACCCCTGAGACCTTCTCCACAGGAAAATCCTAAAAGGGGAAGTTAAAGCAACATTATTTGTCTGGAACACTCACATTATTAGTGAGAGCAGAATCTGGCCCAAGAAAGGAAATAAGGAAGATGTAATTTTAGCTTCTCAGTACTATCTGAATAGGCTTGTCAGAATATGACAGTGTCTGCTAGGGATTAATAAGTATAAATTGCTTATCCAAACAGAGTAAATTATAAGAAAGCTTTTAAAGATTACTGTAAAGATTTTTACATTTCAGAGGAAATCAGCTGATGCTATGACAGCAGAGTACATTAAGGGACTTGAGAAGTAAAATGATAGATGGAACAGACTAGTAATTCTGAACAAGAATAAGGTATTTGGTTGTTCTAATAGTGTTTAATTTCACACTAAATCACCATTAATGTTTGATGAATGCTATATGCCAAACTGATATGAAATTCACAAGAGGTGGTGGGGTGGGAAAAACTCAGATGAAATGAGAAATGAGAGTACATCCTTCTCTGAACTAGACGTATTTAGAGTCAGTCATGCTACCAAGATTTACGTCACCTGAACATCTGGCCTATCAAGTAAGGTTATTCATTTTCTTCCCTAAAAGGAGAGAAAATGTGCACAACAATTCTTCAGGAAATTTCTTAATTTAATTATAAATGAGCATGCTAAAAGAAAGAGTGTTTCCTTTACACCTGACACGAGCATCATGACCTTGCTTTGATCAAGAGTTGAGTAAATGAACATAATGATATGTGAATGACAGGATAATGAAAACAAAAATTGAGTGTGATGAGCCTTGGTACAGATCAAGAAGTAACAGAACAATACTTGAAACTGCTGGAAAGGTGCAAAGGTGCACTGTGATAATGATTTAATTATATGTGATCTTGCTATTTAATCCCACCAGTAACAAGGATTGGGGGAAAGGTTGTTTCATGGACATCCAATGCCTTCAAGAAGCAGAGCACCCAAGATAGAAAAGTTACATGTTGGTGCTGAGCCACTGCCTGGAACCAGACATTGAGACCGCCCTGAGTGAATGTTGTGTTCCCATGGCTGAACTGTGCTGGTCACTGCAACGATAACTGAGGCAGGTCTCAAGTAATTGTGTGTGCGCTCATGAGGGTAAGCTTTTCCTGACACTGCCTCTCTCTTATTTGGTCTGCTTAGTAAGTTGAACTTAGCAGTATCATGGTTTTGGTGTTCCTTTTTCCCCCATGACAACTTCTTATAATAACGGGCACTTAGTAGGTGCCAAAAAACAGCAAAGAGCTCAGGCTGTGGGGATGGGCGCTACCAATATACTTTTTATTTCTCTTTAGTGTCATACTCCTTGCTATTATTCTGCTAGACTACTTGACCTTGATGGTTTTCTGACCTTATATGAAGTGAAACCTTGAAAGTACTATTGTTAAGAGTATGGACATAACACCTTATAACTAGTCAAAAAACTGCTGAGTGCTAAGAACAACATAGAAAGTGATAAGCATCCTCAACTTCCAATGAATTTAGCAAAATCAAGAGCACTCAATACCTCTGAGGAGGTGCTCAGAGTCTTTAAATAATCGAGCTCTCGATAAAAGTTTTTACTGCTAAAAGAATTATTTGCTAGTAGCATTTGCTAAAGTATTGTTTTCATGATTCATCTTTGGCATAACCATATTCTAAACAAATGGTTGGTTTAATGAAATGTATATTAAAAAGACAAGTTGAGAATATGATGTTATGGTACCAGATATAACAGGTGCAATGGATGCTAAAAGTGGTTTGCCAAAATGTAGATCCGTGCTGTCGAAACAGTGACATTTAGATTTATTATTGACTTTCTAAAAGGTACAGAGTAATAAAGGCACACATGGCACACATCAGTAGCTATATTTGGTGCAGTAAAAGTAGGTTGTCTTTTGGGAGCTGCATATTTCCAAAAAGATTCTGGGTTGTTCCTTAGTTATGTCATATGTGGAAGAAGCATATCCATGATGTTACTTCTATCCTGACTGTTTTTTCCTCTGTTTTTTAAGACTTTTTTCAGTACCTGAAAACCAAAATCATCTCAAGATTTTATAATCATTAAACATTACACTAATTAAAAAGGGAAAAAAAAAATAATTTGGGGGTCTACGTTTGTATTTCCCTCAGCTTTCTTGTCCTTTAGGGTACATTTCCAGTGAAATTTCGAAGCTTTTTTCCATGACTTGAGAAATTACAAGCATAATTTTTAATATGCAAGCCGCGATTTTCATGTGGGTTTTGAATTCTTGCCTCTGGATCTTCCAGAAAAACAGCAGTCATTATGAGACTTCTGTTTAACACCTTACCAACTGACGTATATAGACTTCTAAGGACATGTCCATAGCATACAGAAGAGTGGACAGGATAACTGTGAAGCTGGCGGGAACCATGCTAATTCTGGAACCACAGATAATATAACTGATGACATTTTTGTACTTGTCTGACTTCCTGTCAGCAGACCTACTGATTCTAAGTCTAGAAATGGCATTGCACTGAACTGCACCTGCTCAAATCTCTCTATGCACAGTGACATATGGGTAAACTTAGGCATGAATAAATTATGTACTAAGCCATAATCTATTACCATAGAATAGGTATCTGAGAAAAAAAGTCATTTTCCTCCTATCTTCTGGGAGCCATTATTTAAGCTTCCATTTCCTATCTCTGAAAACCTTTTCATCTTGAAGACCTGGAAGCATATCTTCAAAATAGATTTGTGCCTCTTCTGACAAATTTTTACAAGAAGTCAGAACAGGCTTTGGTGGAATGATTTCAGTTGGCTGGTGAACTGCCTCTTGGGTTTTGAAAAAATGAGCAATTGACATGATTTTTAAGAATTTTAAAAATACAACACCTGAAGCAGAGGATATTCAGGTTTCTGCTACTGGGCTTCCTATTTTTTCAAGCTAGGTTAAGTAATACATTTTAGAAATAATGTTTAAATGATTTTCACTTTTTTAATGGAATAATTCTGTTATTGTTTAACAACCTCAGCTAAGTCTGGTATTACAATGCTTATTTTGCTAAGATGTTTATCTCCTTAATGTTTTTTTATGCAAAACATAAAACTTAGAAATAAGCATGTACTGGTTGACCAGCCTTGGACTTACAAGAAAAGCTTCAGATAATTATGAATTAGTTTAAATTAGTAAGATACTGAAAATAAGGCAGTAGGATTTCTGATTATTTCCTCTTTAGCTTTGAAACCTCCAGATCACAAGGAGTTACAGGGTTTGGGTGTTTTTGTTTGTTGCCCCTAACATGTGGCTTAGAGTACTGTCTATGCACTGTTTTGCAAAAAAACGCCACAAGCTGGCTCTGACTGCAGTCTGGGTTGAAAGGTACCTTCATGAAAAGTAGTTAGCACAGCAGCAAGCAGAAACTAATAAATGTAAATGAGAGGCAGGCTTAACGCTGCTACCTTGAGTTCAGCGCATCATGAACTATACTGTACAGCTTCCAGCTAATCCTGTGTATAGACAGATCAAGCTAAAATCTGCTTGCCGAATAGAATGCAAGCAATACTGAAATGGTCTTTTGTAAGTAAATGATGCAATTCATGTGGTATTTGTGTAATGTTGGTGCTTAGAATGGAAAGGGAGGAAGCAAAAATTAATGAAAATTTTACATCTTGTGTTTGATTTCTAGAGGATACTAGCGTTAACACCTATATATAATACTGGATTTCTGTAATGGAAAAAGAAATATGAATATTGCATCATAATAGCATATTATGTTATTTGGGCACTTGAATTGTCTTTTGTTCATAGCAATTTTAATACATCTGGGTTTTGTGAGGCTAAAATTTGCATTAAATGAATAAGTGGAAATTGCAATAATATTTCAGTTTTAAATGGTCCAAATTTGAATACATTTTGTATGTACTTTCCACCAAAGTTACAATTACCAAGTCAAAAATGCAACCAGAATGAACTGGTACTCTCAAAAATGTGCCACCCGACTATGTATTCTGATGTACCTTCTCACAATTGCAGCTTTCTGATAATGAGACACTTTAATGCGACTTTCCACAGACATGACAATAAAGGTAGTTGATTATCAAGGTTTAAGGCCCAAGAGTACTGAAAATGTCTATTTCTTAAAGAAAAGGTGCTGTGCTGCTTAGACACCCTGACACAGAAAAGTGAGTGGCCACCTTCTGGAGCTATTTTAGCATTGTGTTGGACTTTTGGTTTTGTTTATTTTTTTCCCAAAAATGGGATATAACACAGAGTCTTCTGACTTACATTTTAGATAGAAATCTTGAGTTTCCCAATGGATTAATAGTAATCTTCTTACAGCTTAATGAGATATCTTGATTTCAATGAGTTTTAAATTCTGTTCAAATTGATTCCTTTCAAGAGTCAATTAGAAATCATAAAACAGAGAAGAAAAAGTAAATATAGGTATATAGATATGGTCTATAATATGTAGGTGATCATTATTATACTTATGGGGAACTTTACATTGAATTTCCTTAATGTACTTTAAAACGTTAATACCCCTTTTACTATAACTAGTGCTACTTACATATTATGTAAACAAAGTGAGGCAGATAGAATTTTTTGGTTATCATTGCCATCAGCAAAAAAAGGGCAAAACACATCCCAATTAGAATATTATAACATGTTTATTCCACCAACTTAATGTAATTGATTACAAACTATAAAAAGAATGAAAGTCATAGAAAGGCCTGAGAGGAACAGACTAAAAAGAAGAGGCTCATGGGAGATAAAGCCTGAGGAGGCTTGTATCTCCTTCTGATACCAACAGTATTAGAGAAGAATTTCAGGACCTTACCTAGTGCAAATTTGTATGGGATCTTGCCCTTTTGGTCATGAATATTAACTTGTTAGCATTTTCTTTCTGAAGAGCTTAGGTGCAGGGATCCATTCTTGATTGAAAAATTCTTCATGGCAGAGAATTTAGCAAAAGTTAGAAGAACTTCTATAGTGTTTTCAAGTTCCTCTTCAAGTTTTGTTTTGTTTTGTTATGTGGTAAACAACAGCAATAAAAAGGCTGTTTAATTTAGATCTAGCTTTGAAATTATGAATATTTTATTTTATCCTCAAGTTAACTGTTCTGTACTTTAAGGTACATCTTACACAAATGACCCAGACAGTCATCCGCTTCCCAGTGCCTCTTAGACATCTGATAAAAACATGCATTAAATTGAATTACCTCATGAATATAAAGTGACAAGAAATGATTCTTCATAAAGACAGCCAAAGGGAACATAGTCATTTTGCCTCATTCAGATCTGATACGGAATACAAGAAAACAAAGCTGTCTTGTTTCTGCATAGCCTTTAAAATGCTGAAACACAGAGAAAATGTATTCTCTACTTCTTTGTTGCACTGCCCCAGTTGTTCTCACAGTGGAGAGATGGTACACAGTCTTTTCACATTTCAGATTAAAACAAACACCCGGAGTGTAGGTTTAGAATGCCCATTATGGATTTAGCTAACATGACACAAAATAAAGTATTGGACTTACTTTGTACTCCAGAAAAATTTAGTTCAAAGCTGAAAATATAGAAGATTTAAGCGACTAAAGAGGACTTGTTTTCACTGAATTTGTTTGGACTTTCTTATATATAGGAATGATATTCTTCCAGAATATTAAAGCGATTTTATATTTTAGTTTATAGCTATGTCAACTTTGTTGGTTTGATTTTATATTTGTATTTGTTATATTCACTTTTCTCATTTGCTTCTTGGTTTTTTTGCAAGATGGAAATACAGATTCCTGGCCTATAAGAAAAATTGCATTGCTGTCTTCAGTGGCTTCTACTAAATATGCACATCTTCTTATAAGATTTCCCTACAAGTGAAAATACAGTTTATTGTTTTTCACCTTTAGCTACATCTTTCTTTTTTAGAATCCTTAATTTAGTAAGTACATAAACACATGCTATATTGATACTGACCTGAAGTTAACTTCATTAGCAACACTTTAGAACCTTCTAATGAGTCATAAGAGGAAGAAACATGTGCATATGCGTTTAACCTTCCTACATTTCACAGTCTCGTTGTAGTATTTCCGATCCCAGTGTTCACAGTCCTGGAGTATTTCAAATGTCTGTGTTCCTAAATGTGTAGTGTTCAAACTGACTTGGAATTATATCTAATTTACTGTATTCATTTACCCTATTTTATATATTTTATTATTTTCTCTGACATCATGAAGGCTCTGCAGGGAGAATCTTTGAACTTAATAATGGGACAAGGCTTTTTTTCTTTCTTTCTTCTCTTGGTCCTACATTTAAACAGTTCTGTGAGCAGTATTGTAGTTAAAATCCTCTCACAGAAGCTCTTTGAATAGCCTGTGTATTTACCCATTCTTTTGAGGAGGCAAGAGAAGTACTGAGACATAATAATATACGGTGCTTGTCTCAGCCAGAGCATACCTTTCATTTGTCTGCTACTGAAAAATGTGTTCCATCCCAGTGTACTTTGATATTTATTAGACAGTGTGAAAGAGCACCTCCTTGTGAGCCACATTAAATGATCAGAGAAGTACATCTTTGCTGCATTTTTATGTCCCTGATTCCAGGCGATCATGTTTGCTTTTCTCCCAAGGGGTTAAGACCAACATAGACCATGAAGAGACGAGTTCCTACCAACAAATCTTCTGAGGATTAATGAAAAAGCATTGATTTTGGGAAGCATAATTCTGAATCTGGAGAACCAAAACATGTAACAGAATGTGTCACAAAGATTGAAAATGAGACACATGGCAGAAGCAGTAGGGAAATCTAAAGGCTTTGAGATGACCGTTGCTTTTAGTGTAGTAGATTCAGAGTTAGTATAAAAGGTGCAGCCAAGCTACCTTCAATAAAACTGTCATGTGTTGATTTTCACCTTCTTTAAAAATTATCTTTCCGTAATATTATGCATTTTAAATGTTTTGACTATGAACATGATTTTCTGTCTTTTCAGACTTACAGATGGATGAACTATTCTTATGGGACTTTCTCAACAGCTATAACCCACTTTTTCATTATAAATTTTCTCCTGATCTTTGATTTTTACGAACGTGTTCATTATTCAGTATTATTTGACATATAGTTTATGTACACATTCCAGTCTTTTTTTTTTTTTTTGCTAGTTGAGTTAGGTAGCATTTTACTTTGATTTAATACATGCTTGCTGACTTATTTTTGCACACCGTAACCCAAAAGCCACCAAAAGTACTTACCATAGAGCTCTTGACTTTGCAAAATTTTCTTTGCTACAAAAATTCCTGTGAAGTAAAGATCAGCTATCTGCTGCTTTCTGCTTCTCCTTTTGTCTCCTGCTCATTATACTTTCCAGTCATGCATTATTTCTCAAATATTTGGATTTCAGCAGACCCAGTGATGGACTAAGTAGACCTGAAATTTGAGTATTCCAGTCACTGATTGAGAGTCCTAATCTCATACTGAAATAGTTTACATTTTGACATACCTTTCCATGCACTTGTTTATGTTTAGCTCATTTTTTTTTCTACAGTTGTTCTTTTGATAACTAGGTAATCAGATTCCAGAAAATAATTCGGTCTCAGTAAAAGCCTAAAATAAAATCTGTTATCCTCCAAGATTTGACTTGTATCTCTGACTGAATGTTAGTGCTAATATCCCTCTCTTGACTCAAAAACTATTGTGACCTTGATCCTTAATTTTCTGACCTGCTGTCATCAGATTGAGGTCACTTCAGAAATATTTCTTAGGATTTCTTTTAGAAACAAGGCAGTACTGCAATCATATGGTCTGTCTTTCTCCAAGAAGTTTTCGATGTACTTATCAGTTTGAGCCAAATTTATGGAGGATTAAAGGTCACAAAGATAATTAAAATCCAGCAAATTTCATGAGATCAGCAATTATCAGTTTTGTGTGGCCAGCTGTTAAGCCTATCAGCCCGCACACACTTACTAGCTGCAGGAGCACACACAGCCTGCACGCAGCCACAGCATATGCTGTCACTTGTCCATCTGGGGCAGCTGTGGAGTAAGCTACTGGAGAACTGCAAGATTTACAAGGTTGTGAGACATAAAGACACATAAATGTGGTCTTAAGGCAAATAAAATCATGAAGGACACACAACATTACAGAACTATTTCACTGCAATGCATTGTGCTAAGAATTTATTCTATGTGAGCACCCTTTATTTGACAAATATAGATTCTGCTTACATAAAATTAATATCCTGAGACAGAAAAGTAAGCAATTTATTAGGGTTACTAGGGCTATGTTTTTTAATTATTTCATTTTTATTATTACTTTCTATCACAGTTTAACCCAGCAGGCAGCCAAACACCATGCAGCTCACCCAATGGGATGGGGGAAAGAATCAGGAAAAAACAGTAAAATTGTGGGTTGAGATAAAGACAGTTTAATAGGACAGTGAGGGAAGAGAAAATAATATCAATAATAATGATTAAAGAATATTCAAATCAAGTGATGCACAATGCAATTGCTCGCCACCTGGTGATCAATTGCCCAGCCCATCCTGAGCAGTGATCGCTGATTCCTGTCCCCCAGCCAATCCCCATTTAGATACTGAGCATGGCATCTAAGGTATGGAATATTCCTTTGGCCAGCTTTTCCTGTCTATTCTCCCTCTCATCTTCTATGTGAAGCTGAAGAAGTCCTTGACTTAATATAAGCATTACTTGGCAACAACTAAAACAATGTGTTATTAACATTATTCTCATACTAAATCCAAAACACCGCAGCTACTAGGAAGCGAATTACCTCTATCCCACCTGAAACCAGGACACTTTCTGAAAGTACTAGTAGTCTTAAAGGAAATAACTGCAGTAATTTTATCTTACCAGATCCCCCCCAAAATCTCTGAACTATTCACTGACTGTCAGTGAAATCTTTACTATGAAAGGACTACCTTTTTGTCCATCAGAACTTTCTTCATATCTTAAATTGGCAATCTATTTAGCCCTTTTATTCTTGTAAATTATATGTAAGGAGCTTCAGATTGTTATTATTATTTTGCAATTGTTAACTGAAGACTAGATATAAACATATGGCAAGTTAGAAGTTGTTTGATGTGTTCACTTTGAAGATGTCTTCAACTATCTGAAGTTCATTATTCACAGTCTGTGAAAGACCCCCACCATTTCACATGGTCTCAACTGCTCTCTGATTGAATGACTGCAGCTTTACTAGGAAAGAACATTTGAAGCTCAGGTATCATATCAATATTCATATGCAAACCCAGGTATTTCCCTAAGGACACATCACAACTTTTGGGTTGAATAAAAACCTATTTGTGTTAATGTTCATGGACAAAAACATGTAAGAATTCTGCAGACAGCTTGTACTATTACAGCTGTAATAGGTCTAAAGATGTAACAGGGAAAAACCCAGGGAAATGCAATATCTTTTATTGTTAATAAATTACACAGTTAATAAAATTAAAGGGAAAAATCCTAAAGGCCTTGGGCGTGATATAATTTTTTACGTTTTCTCCAACTATATGGGCTGATCTAAAACCAGATTATTACCACTTACATCCATCCTATCTTTGAAAAATATTTTCAGTTTTTTTTCTCCTTACTCCTTGTTCTTGCTCTTGCTCTGTTTGCTTTGATGAAGTTCAATCTGTCAAACAAACTGGAATATTAGACATATAATTGCTTACAATTTAGTTCTAATTTAATCTCTGTTATTTAATCCATGTTACAAGATTTAATCTCTGTTAAAACTTATATTATGGATCTCAGTTACATATATCAGCCTGAAATTTGCAACCCTCCTCCTAAGTGTCATCAAACTTAATTCTTTAACTTTGAAATAAATTTGCTTTCTCCTGATACAAAGATAAACATTCAATTTGGTTGAAAAACTAAAGCAAGAGAAGTGGATCTTTTATATAACATAATCTTTTCAAGAAACACCCAAAAGAAAAACCTGAGTGCAGTTTGTAACAGTCGTAATCTTCCTGATGTACAGGCATGATAACAGTAACCTTTTTGTTTTGTCAATCTTAATGATCCTTAATTTTGCCTTGGGATATCCAAGTCACCTGCTGGTCTTTGATTTCAAGCAAAAAAGTGTCTTTGTGTGGCATTGCTTTAGCATTAAAGAAAATATTCTTTTGGTCATAGAGTCATATTTTTATAGATTTGTGAAGCATATGACAAAGGTGTGGTCTTTATCAGTGGTGATATGAAAATATATGAAGAAGTAAAGTTTAGAAGGTTAAAGGCTTTGTGAGTCTTATTTAACTATTTCTTACACAAGTTCTCTCTTCAGTGTTTGAGAGGTTAATACCCTCAATGTTCACATCTTTTGGTTGTGAAAACAGGACTGTATCATCAACATGCAATGTTCTCTTATGAAAATTTTCAGTTTTGAAAAAAATGCAAATAGATACAAAAAAATAATTGATTGAAATACATTCAATAAACATACTATGCGTCAATATTTAGAGTGCTTGGTTTTGCTCTACTTTTGGACTTGACTTTTCAAAGTTTAGTAAAATCTAGCAGAATCAACTGAAAAAAATAAATAATGTTGGCTAGGGACTACCAGTTTCCACAGGTGCAAATGGGTTTGATCACATGTTATTTTATTTAGAGCCAAGGGCACAACTCCATATTGCAAAACCAGATGCTCGGCTCTTTTCTCTATGTGAGAGAGAAGGAAAAGAGAAAGATAGAAGAGCCATGAACCATGGGAGGATTCTGCAGTTTTATGTGGATTTAAAAGCAAATGTAAAATATAAGAAACTGGAGATGGTTGCAAATTTACGGAGCTTATCTGTAAGGTTTATCTACAACAGAGGCTCCTGAATCTTTTCTTATTATTATTTTTGTTTTTCTCCCTATGAGTTATAATTCCAGCAAGTGAGATCCCCTCTAGCAAAATTCCTTTCCGTTCTCTTCCCTCCCTTTTTCTTGATCTCTGGTGGCTCTTGAATCTATTATGGCACTCTGTGTGAAACAAGCTCATGTCATTTCACACTCTTTCATCTTTTTTAATTAAATTCACTTGTTTTGTTAGTGGCAGCATAAAAATGACTGTCGTAGTTTATTAAAATCTTGCATTATGAATATTTATTTTAGATATAAACTTTCAATATATTTCAACAGACAAACTGCCCCCCAGTAAAGTGTGGAAGTGGGAGGGAGAAGGAGAAAAAAAAAAAAAACACAGAAAGACTTCTTTTACAGCAAAGATGCAGACCTTTTAGATCTGTAACCTTGTAAAAGTTTAAAGCATAATATTAAATGTATTGCAGGCTATAGCTGGACGTTCGGGAGGGGGAAGTTAATTAGTGAACCTTTTAAGTATAATTCAAACTGAGTGTAAATAAACATTCCAGAAGTGATATATTTACCTTTATCGGTAACACTGACTTCCTTATTTTAACAACACCTTGAATTTTTTTTTCTTTTTTTTTTTGGTAGTGTTCATGACCTCTCCTCTGTTATTTCGGCCTCCAGGCTATAGCAAAAGTGCAGTTCACCTGCTTCCAAGCGTGACTTTCAAACAGTGTCGGGAAGATATTTAAATTACTTGAAAATCAGTTTTTCTGTTGAAGATCTTTCTCCTTTCATCCAGTCAAAGATCTTGGCTTGCTTTTCACAAATAGCTGTGTCCAGTTGTTATTTAAAATCCATTATGGCCAAAATTAATGACTTGATCTTATCTTTCAAAATGTTTCACTAATTCATTTTCCATCTCAGGCAGCAACACCACTGTTCTCCAAATTACTCCACTGATGTCAAAGCTTAAACTCATGCTGTCTCTAGGGGGATGCTTTCACTGGGTTTCTCTCAAACCTTGTCAGTCCAACTGTGCACACAGTCAAAACATTTGTGCAAGCTTTTATTATTGCCTACATTAACTATGACAACATCTGCTCTCTAAGCCTTGCTTACAGCAGCCTTGTTCCTCTGAAGTCATTGCAGAATATTGCTGGTAGAGTCACCCTGAATTCATTTACTGGGCATTATCTTGACCCTACTTAAGCTCCTTCAGCATTTTTAATCTTTACTTATTTCCTGTTTTCCTCTTTTGTGTTTCCCATAATTGAGTCTAACAATAATTGTAAAATCTAATCAGACACAAATGTGACTTTATTTCTTCCTTCAAGTCACTTTTGCTAAGGTTATGATCAAATTGAGAAACCATTCATGTACCCTTTTCACTGTAGTGAATAAGTATTAACTTAGATATAAGTCTTTTTTCCAACTTTCTTTTTCCTGTTCCCAAAATGACAATGAAAAAAACAAAGCTAATAAAATACTGCCCCTGGACTATCATGCGGGGTTTTTTGTTTGTTCTCATTCATGAAAACATTAGGACTTTGATAACGGAGGATTGTTAGCGTACATAGAGCTTTAGTTCTTGAAGGAAATGCAATGAAATTATTGTGTGGATGTATATTGTGTTGGAACTGAGTCAGTCAAACGAGTTTGCCCAGACCCTTTCTGTATAGACAGCTCTCCAAAAGCTTAAAATTAAAAAAAAAAGTAAATGAAAAACTTTTTCAGAACTTTTAAATGACGAAAGCTGCAAGTGAACAGAAATTATAAGAATTATAAAATATTCTCCCACTGCGGCCTTGCAGGCTGATTCCTACTTGCAAGTTTGCTTTATCAGGTCAGTGGCTCTGAGTTGGAGCAGACTCTATGAGGTCCCTTTTGGCCTCTGACGAGTTTATCTTTCTGTCATCTCTGTGGCCGGCCTCAGAGATGGGAGTCAGTAGTACCACTGATACACCAAGATATGGAGTGGCAGGTGCCCCAAGACTGCTTGTTCCCTGATGCCTTTCCCAGAGCTACTGGTGTGGATGCCTTTGCTTTGGCTCATGCTCGGCTGCTCCCAGAGAAGGAGCAATCTCTCCCTTCTTGCAGGAGTACTCCATTCACCACAGACTTCTTTTCAAATGAATGAGGAAATAATGTACACAAACATCATAACATACAAACTGAGAATGAGATACCATCCATTGCACAATCAATTAACTGTCCTGGACTGTTTGGAGAAATAAAATTAATTTGAGGACATAAAATCAAGTCAGTTTACTGATAACATGAATGAGGTTGTATCAAACTTGTATCTGGCAGAAAAAGGCAGGTTTGAGACCTTCATTTTTAATCGTCTACAAGTTCAGCAACTGTCCAGGCAAGTATCATGACTCTGTCTATGATCAGTGAAGACTGATTCAACCTATACTGAGGTAAATTATCCCTCCTATTTCAGACAACAATGAATGGAGGTGCCTCTCTCTTTTCCACCATTACAGAAGAGAGTTTAGACACCTTTTAGAATGCCTTCCTTGTGGTTGATTGTATTGTTCAGTTTAAAATTCTTCGGAAGAAGTGTTTTGAGGTCTGAGTGTTTTGACCTGAAGGTTTAAAAACAAGGAATTTCAAGACTTCATTCCCGAATCAGTTTGGTTTTATTTTTAAACAATCAAGTATGACAAAATAAGGTAACAAACCAGTATGACCTGCCATGTTTTAAGATGAAAAATATATTTCCACTAAAAAATAGTCTGATTAAATGTGGAAGTATTTTCCATTGGTGGAATTTCCTAGAACACAGAAATTTCTTACATGCCAAGCTTCAATGGCAAAAAAATAAATGTTGAGAATTCCCACAAACAGAGAATCTTGCAGCACCTGCATTCAGCAACAACAGCAAATGGCATAGTAGAATAATTCTAAGCATGGCTGGGAGAATACCTAGAGTGTTGAAGGGTGACATATCTGGATCTGTATTTGGAATACATATATGGATAGTTGCACAGTGCAACGGGATTGTCTATTATATAACATTCACAGTACAATGGGAATGGCTTTTCTATTTTATGTATTTATTCATAAAGTGTATACTTCCTGTATTTATGTGGTCATAATCAGAAAAATGATGTTTTTAATACAACTGGAGGTGAAAAGGGAAGCTGGGTAAAATTGAAATGTTTTCTTATGAATCAGTAACATTATTATCCACATGAAACAAAACAGTGATGAAGTCTGGATGTGCTTGGAGATAACAAATTCCTAGATGCTAGATCTTTAGTAAGGTGATTCGTAACACCTTTGGTGAACTATAAAAACTATTACAATTGGCAGATTGGCCATATAATTGCAATATTACTAAACCAAGTTTTGTCATAATTTTTAACCTACTGCTGACGTTTGAATTTCAAAAAAAAGGTAACAATTTGTTTAGTTCTAGTTAATTAATATGGTTGTGCATTATCTAAGACCACTGCTATTTTGTTTTTCTTAATAATACCCTTTTGTTCTCCATTTTCCTCACCTTCTAATGATGCATTTTCAAGACACTTTGCCCATTTTAGAACCCATTCTTCAAGACCTTGCCCAATTTAAGCATTCTTGATTATACAATACCTTTTTTAAACCTTGCTTTGATATTTACTTTAAAATAGTAAAATACAAATTGTAAAAAATTTCCAGAGAAGGATCTTTGCCAAAGTTTTACCCATTTTCCAAAAGCTTAGCTTATTTTTTAGTAGTTTGCAGAAATATGAGGGAAGAGAGCAAGACATTTAATATTACAAAGTTAAACAAAATTATGAAGAATTAATTAGCTTCACTGACCACTAGAAAGCTGGTCTAGATGGACTTCATCTGTGATGAACTTAAGAAGAAGGAGTAGGCATCAGCTGACTCCAGTAGATTTCACCTTGGGAGGTTCAGATTATACCTGCATTCTAAATTTTCTGGACTGATACTGAATTTCTTTTGTCTTCTGCTATATGTTGCTATTCTAGGTCTCCTCATTTCTGTTGGGATATCTTTTGTTGCAGCACATATTCATTTGCCTTTCATGTTGTGTCTGCCCTTACAAATATAGGCAATTTTTGCTACACTGTAAGTCTAAAAACAGCCATGCTTAAGAATGCAAAAATGCACATAGTGGAGTGCTGTGAACCAAATCTTGAAATCCTTTTCCCATCACATTTAATTAAAATTGTAGTAAAAAAAAATAAAAATAGGATGGCTTTGGGTATTGGTAAAAGAATATGAATGTTTTCCTTTCTGGGTCAGTAATTCAAATCTGTCAAACTTGATGGAGATCTATAATTTCATCAAGCTCTTTTCTGCAAGCAAAAATTTGCTTTGTTGACAGTCTGATTCAAGTTAATAGTAGGCAAGAGTCCATATGGCAAACCTGCTGCAGAGAATTTGAACTACTCAGCACTCATAGCGGCAAAGCCTTTATTAGAGTAGGTCTAAAGAGTAGGTGCAAATGTAAGTGTACCGCATTTCCTTCTTTTGGCTAGCCTGTCTAGCCTAATACCCAATAAGTTTAGTGCCTATTTAATAGCATTTTGTATCTTAGTGGGAGACTTTAGTCTCCAGTTCTGTCAAGGCACATATGCAAACAGTAAATTAACAGATAAACTCAGCAAAATTAGAACTGTCTTTATCCCTCCAGTCAATTAGTAATTATGCACTCCTAGGCAGTCCAATGGATTTTAAAGTTACAGCAAAGTGGTGTTGCTTCAGTCGATCCAGTGTACTGTCCTTGTTTATACTTTCCAGTCAGGCCTGAATATGTTGTCACGGGTAAGAACTGTGTGGGCAGTACTACAGGGAGGATCTGTGGAGCTGGCCAGACAGAATATTCTGGCAATGTTTTGTGTTTTTTTTTCTCTCAGATAATGTTAAGTCACTATAACAAAACTTATTTGGAGGCATTTCACTGTCATTGATCTCATATTAGGGAATTTCTGTTCAAGAAAGGCTGCTCCACCAGTTGGATGAATAGGGTACTCAGCTGTACTGATTATTAGGTTAGGAAGAGTCAGAAACTGTCAGGACTTACCTCTCTAAGACTGAGCTGGAAAGGCAGTCTCTTTTGAGCGTTATTATTCCACACAATATGGTAGCTAAACTTCAGTGTTTTTCACTAAGAAACTAATGATATTCCCCAGATACAAGGAAATTTAGGTTAATTTTCCTACTTAAGTATAACTCAGAGGCCTGGAAAATACCTTTTATACCCATGCTTTGATTGTTTTGAGGTGAGACATTGCATGCCCATATGTCCCACGTCTCTTTGGTATGATTGAATTTGATTGTTGAGAAACAAAGCTACACGTCAAAACTTTGCAATACTTTTCAAACTCTGTTCCTGGTTCTCAGACTGTGTTCCTGGTTCTGGCAAACCTAAATGATTCCTGTATTAAATATAAGCAACTTTCTTCTTGACACAGTGCTAAACTTATCCAGATCTTATTTGGTCCTGCACGTACAGATGATTGAGTAGAAGTGTTGAGAGGGATAATGCAAGACAGATTTATTCTAATTTCCATATCGGAGGAAAAGCAAGGATACACTTCTATGCTCTTTAATCAGTAGGAAACGGCCTTTCTTCACCTCGTTGAAATAATGTAGCACAACATGCTAGCTCAGGAATGTAGAAAGGACTCAGCTTCCCATAGGTATGCTACAGTTAACAGTATGTACTGAAATACCATCACTTATAACTTTATCACAGGGCAGTGGTGTGACATACTACTGATTATTTCCCCCACCTGCCTTATTTTTGTCACTAATTCAAGGATCTTCTATTACAACTCCTATCTGTAACAAAGGCGAGAAAAATACCTCTTTTTGGTGGAAGCTGAGCCAAAGAAAGAATGGGTTGAGGTACACGCTGTAAGAAATACTGAAGCCTTCACCATAATTGAGCCCCAAGTCATCCAGTCTGTAGGAAGAAGAAGAAAAACTGGCATCAAAGAAGCCCTTAAAATATTTGTTTTATTCATGTAGCCATGGCCACAGCTTTTAGTCATGATTAATGCATGCCACTGATGCATCACTTCTAACATTTGTTTTTATTTAAGGAAACTAAGTAGGAAGTATTAAAAGCCTCTCGATTCAGGTTTTCAGTTAAAAAAAGAAAAGAAAGTGAAAGTTAAAAGCAAAATGGTCACTGATGGCATAAAAATGAGGCCAATGTTCTGATGCATTACAGAAAGGAGATTATAGACAAGAGCACCAGAGCACTAGGAAAAATATTGCTAAGGTATCTGCATTGTGGGGTTTTTGTAAATACTGTTGATTAGGTAGAGAGAATATTTGTGTTAGTGTTTTCTTCCAGTTTAAAGGAAATCGAGGAAAGTAGTCTTGAATTATCTTAGAGATGTGTTGTATGTATATTGTTTTTCTTCGGGGAGGAAATAATGGAAAGAATCAAAATGCCACCCACTGAAAAAAGTTATATTCTCTCCTCAAAGGGCTGAAGGGCTAAAATAAAAACCATAGCACTACAGGAAGAAAACATCATAAAATTGTGAAACTGCGGTCAAAGCAGTCAAATGAAAGCGTATGAAACATATTGTAAGATGAGTTTTTTTGCTCCTACCTCTTCCCTCCTGCCAAGTAAATGCTGTATGATATTTCAAAAGTGTTAAATAACTAAACCCTTGAATAAGGCAATACTTTTTTTTTCTTATAAGTACATGAAGTGCAGAGTACTAATACTTAAGGCATTTAGGAGTTCTAAAGTATGCTTGCAGAGGCAAAGCAGCAAGATGGTAGGCTTGCAGATCTTTGTTTATCTGTTGCTTCATGCATGTGGCAGCTGAGTGGAAAATCTCAATTTAGTTGTGTTTCGCTTCCTCTTTGGTATGACACAGTATTCAAAAATATTGACTGAGGAGAGACAAGTTCAGATTTTTAACCATTTTTAGACATTATTGTAACAAAATGCTAAAGGAAAGAGTTTATGAGATACAGTAGAGAAGTAATTCTGTCTCTGAGGGTCCTGTCGGTGGTCATCACTGACTGTAACTGGGAGTTTTATATCTTCATGTGAGCCTTTTAAAGGAAGGGAAGGGTACTCTTAAAAAGAACAGATGAGGGAATAAAATTGGCTGAAGTAAAGAATTCGCCCTATCATCAGAAGTTTCATTTCTGAAGAGGTATATTCAGTAATGTTAGTTTAATTCATGCAGTATGAGTCACTTTAGGGAAGTAATGTCTCCTTAAACAGAAGTCAATATATACCAGTTAAAGAGAGCATAAATTAATACGGGCTTCCAGATAGACCATTGTTAAAAGGTAAAATTACTACCCTATGACAATTTTAAACTGGAGAATTCCTGCTCTTTCTTGCAAAATTAATGTAAAAAGATATTAAATATTTTCCAAATATTGCACATAATCTTAAACATTTTGAGATGCTGACATGCAAATTTTAAATGCTGTGTTTCAACAACTTTTTAGGAAGTCATACAGTGCATTGGTTAATATCTAGGCTATTGATAATCTCCTCTGTCATTAATTAATTTATTCTGAAATTGGAATAAAAACATTAATGTCCTTTGGACATACAAATGCATATTAAAAGTACTGTAGCATATGAGGCCTCTGGATGTAAGCCGTGTTTCATTTTATTGAAATTAATATCACTTTAAAGGCATGGCAAGGAACATGACCAGAAAGGGTTAATAATAATGACGAAATATTTTGAAACTCAGCTGATTATAATGAAATCTGCTAAAGCTATTTCTGTGAGACCTTCATTGAATATTTGTAGTGAAAAGTAATGCCTTATGCTTGTGTAAAGACATAAAAACCATTTGATGGTATGAAAAAGGGTAAAAAAAAATCAAAGCTTCAAGGAAAAAATAAAATTGAAGTAAAAATGCCAAAGACAAAAAGCCAATAAAAAAGGGTAGGGGAAAAATACAGAGAAAACTAGAAAAGTAGGATAATTAAATTGCTGCACAACTCAAGAGGCTAGTTTGACTATCAAGCAAATTAGCACAAGTGGGGTTCAAGTCAGAGAAGCAAATTAAGAGGAATGGGCTTCAAAAACTGAAGATGATTCCTGTCAGGTAAGTTCAACATCAAGACAACAGCTTCATTCTTAAAATTAGGGGTACCCAGTTGTGCTCAAAATAACAACAACGAAAAGGATTCAAAGGAAAATTCATGGCCTTAAGAAAAATATATATTCTACAGAGCTATGTGTAAAGCTAAGAATCAGGCACAGCTATGCAAAAAAGATTATATTTTCCACAGCTTTTCTTTGTGCAGATCTGATATTGTATGAAGATACGGGTTTTGACTGGGATGTCACAAAGGAAGATCACCAGAGTAATTTCCAATTTTAAAAGTTACAAACCCTGGATGAAATGAGAGATAATTCAGTTCTTTACAATACAAATAACTTCTAGTGATGGAAATTTGGTGGGATGGGGAGGATACTTCTCCACTTTTGCCTAGGGAAAGAATTCTTTCATCAATTAAGAAGAAATGGGATTGCATGTTGCCTAACACCATAGGCAAATAGTGATGTCTATGTCATCCTAGCTCCAAATCTGATTCTCAAGCAGGGTTTCTGTTGTGATATATCTCTCTGCTCCTGGTGTTCTTTTTTAAAAAGAAAAAATTTAATAAATAAGCCAACAAGTTGGAAAACTGGATGCTCTATTAAGACAGCCAAAGTGAGGATTTCTGTTAAGAGATGAAACAGAATAGCATATCTAAAAGAGGAGTAGTAACACATTCAGTACTTGCTCCTGCATTATGTTATCCTAGATGGTTTGCCTTTTTATTTCCTAAGCGGTCAAGTTCTTTTCTCTGCTCTTCTTTTCATTGATTCTTCCCGTACTCCTTGTTTGCCTTCTGCTTTATTTTTCTCCCATTTTTTTTCTTTTTCTGTTTTCCTCTACATTACTTACAGAAGACTCCATCTCCCTGCATATTGTTCTCCTTTATCCAATCTCTTCCATTGTTTTCTCCTTTGTTTTCTCTTTCCATGACCTACCAAGCTGCAGGAAACTTGACCTCACAGGATGTAGCATTTTGTATTTTATTTATTTATTTATTACTAAGCTCACAAGTGAAAGACTGATATATTAATATAGTCCATTGTGCAGAAAGAAAGTGTTAACTCTTGTTATACCTCAAATAAAAAGTCTGCACTAAAGCCAAACAATTTCCCCTCAAAGAAGTTATAGAGTGGGATAGCACTGGCTATTCCTAATTCAATACTGGCCCTGAGCCTTTCTTGAGAACAAATACTTTGAATTAGGTTCTGGCTAGCAGTTTTTAAGCTTGAAACTAATGCAAACCTTCTCTGATAGCGAGAAATAAAGCTGCTTCTACTTTGGTCTGTGCTGTCCTTTGCTGTGAAACCTTTTGGCTTTTCTGAAGCTGAATGTGAGATAGCCTCTCCTCTGCACAAAGAAAGAGAAACAGAAAATATCATATTCTCTGTGTTAAGTGGTAGAGCTACTTTTGCTTCTGATGCTCCGTGATTGAAGTAGCATTCCATATACCTGCAAGGGGAGAGAGGGATTTGAGGATTCATGCAGCACTCTCCTTGGCTTTGCCTTAGCCACTGCCATGAACCTCTTGCTCTTTGTGAGCAGACAGCCCTTGAAGAGTGATGAATCTCAACACCACACTAGAGAGTTCATGTCCTCACTGTGTATCTGCTGGCTTATGTGCATCCTGATTCTGCTGCCAGTGAAAGGAGTGAGGTTTGCCCTGGCTGTTTCTTACTCCCTTGAGGACAGAAAATGCATGAGCTTATGTCCCTGAGCAGTAATGGTTTTCAAATACTTCTCTTTAGCCTACATACATGAAGTTAGAAATCCTGTATAACTATTTGTACCTGGAGACTTAGGGGTCTATACCAGTTACTGAAATCAGATGCATAATTGCTATTCTTGTGGGAGAAGATTCACGGAGGAAGAGTCATTTAAAATGGGCACAGAAACCAATTACATACATTGAGGGGATAAGATCCAGATCAAATTTAGCAGGATATAGGCACTCAGTGGTGTCCTTCTGATACATACAATAATTGAGGATTAAGATAAAAGTTATGGTCTCCCATTATCTATAATTGGTCATTTACAGTTTTTCAAAAAAATGAAGGCACTTCTTCAACTGTCAAAATGGTGACAAGCATAAAATAACATGTCAATGTCACTGCAATGTCCCTTAAGTTAACCCTTCCTTTCACTCTGAATTTCTGCTTTTCAGTTGTGCATAAACAGCTCCATCCACCATTCTAGTAAATTTTTCTAAGAATCTTTAACAGTCTTCTCCTGTGTGGAGAAACAACATTAAAAATTCTCAGTCATATTGCTAACTTTAAAAAAATAATAATTTTGTTACCACGTACTTTAACTACAACTGAGTGTTTGCTCTAGTTCCTGGTTTTGAGAAACCTTGAATTTAAGGTTTGGATGATGAACAGAAGCTGTAGGTCAGAAACCTCTTCAACCTGAATTTCCCTCTATTTTGGCTGTTGGAAGTGGGATTTATGAAGTGAAGTTTCAAGGGAAGGTGTTCAGAAAAGACTTCTCACAGATACATTAGAGACAAAGTCTGCCGAACCCTTCCTTCCTTCCATCTTCCCTACTCTACTACCTCCTTTCCTTAGTTTGTTCCTTCCTTTCTTTCATAACCTGAAAAAAAATAAAATACACTACTGAGTAAAAGTAGAGTTGGATGGACCTAAGTGCATCTCAAGTCTCATTTTGCTTAACTTTGTCTGCACGTAGATGCCCTCATCTCCTCTGGGAGGGGCATGACTTTTAATCTCGTTCACTCAACTAACTTGTATTTTCCACTCCAGGGGATTTTTTTTTAATTGTATTTTTATTTTTTTAACCACTGGCCTTTAGATTGTTTAAAAAGGTAGGCTGGAACCAATATGTTCATGCTGTTAATAGATAGTTCCTTCTCTCTTGAAGCATTTATTAACCATTACAAGTGGCTTTAACAATAAGCATCATGTACGAGATTGCGGCTGTGCAATATTGCAGGACACATATTTTTGTTGAGTCTCCTCAGGTTATATTATTAAAAGTAAATATGAGAATCAAGGATAGATCTTTCAGGTACTGTAGGAAAAAAGTGAGAGAAAATAAAAGTGTTATATAGAGTTCAGGGGAAGGAATGCTAATGAGGTGTTTTGATGTTTTGGAGCTACAGGCTTTCAACTACAGTCATTCAATTTCCCTTTCTTCCTTTCCCTGGTGGCTTCTGGCATTGCTCAATATAGGGGTACCCATCTGGCTCTGCACTCTTCTCTGTGGTACAATTAATGTTGTTTTTGCATGCACACCTTCTTTGTCTCAAAATCACTAGGGAGAAAGAATGCTAGACCTATTCTTTCTATGTCATTTAATACAATAGTCTTCTTTACAAAATTTATTTTGCAAGCAATTATTTTCACTATACGTCATTAGATTCCAATTAGCTCCAATGACCGCTTTACAAAACATTAAATTGCCTTTTGTTGTGGCAAACCTGGATTAATGTCAAGAAGTATACTGTAGGAATAGGCCCTGATGCAGTGTGAAATACTTAAACAGTAAGATTCGCAAATCTCTTTTCACATTCAAGACCTTTTTTTCTTCTCTGCGTGCTTGTAGAAGTGATGTAACCGTTCATGAGACAGTTGTAGATTTGAGCACAGGAGCAGCAAAACATGCCTCTGAGAACCATGAGCAGAAGCAGTACTGCAATGTAATAATTTTGTTCAACCTGCTGCTGGAACACATACATTAAAATTCTGGCCATACATGAAATCATAACTGTGATATATAGTCTTTGCAGAGCAGGAGAAATAGTAAAACTCTCCCCTCTCCCTTTTCGCTTTCCTTGTTCTACCCCAGTCATAATAAGACCATGGCTGAGAATCTGGGGTAGAGAAGGAGAGAGAAGTTGTGTGTTTTCTTCCTCAGGTGTGTTCTCAGAGGACCTTTCTCCTTTACAAGTCTGAGCAGGAAACGGCACTGGCACAGCAGGGCATCATCTACTAATCCAGTGCACTAGATGATGTGGATTATTCACTCCTCCAACATAAACTAAAACTCCTGCAGTTCCCTTCTAGTGCTTCTTGTGGTTTCATTTTTCCTTGTGGTTTCAAAATCCAGTCTCTGCCTCCTATTGCTTTGCCGTTTATCAATTAGCAATTCTGTTTCTTTTATCATGGGAATATTGAATCATTATTTTTTCCTCTACTTGTTTGCACATCTGGGTAATCACCATAGCAACTGATGTATGCCAGGTGTCTGCTCAAAAAAGAACTCTATCCTCCCAGTCTCTCTCACTAAATTCATTACATTAATTGCCAAGCAGATATTAAAGCAAACCCAGGACTGAATAACAGATGAAAAAGGTATACTCCTTATTACAAACATTGTAAGCAATTTCTATGTAATCTAAAATAGATATCAAATATATAAATCACTTTAGTGCTTGAGGTGTAAATTAATATGCAAAATAATAAAACTGCAAAATTCTAATTTAGAAGAGGACAAACGCACTTTGGAATAAGTGCTACTAGTCTTACTTGTGTAAGATCTCTTTCTCACTGCAGTGAAACAACTCTTAATGTTTTTATTTTCTTTTTAATTCTTCTAAAGTAACAGTAAGGTTGTACAGTTAAGAATTCAAATTTCAGGCAAATAAGGTAACAAGGTTTGAAAACCTAAATAACCCTGTCTTGTATATCTTGTATATCCCAAGTTTAGTCCAAACTTGGGATATACACAGCATTAAGTTTTACTTTATTCTTCTATACGTACAAATTAATCCTATGTATTGTATTAAAATTCTAATGAATTTTAATCGTGATAGACTTTAGCACTTTTCATACTTCTATTAGAATTTTTGTTTTTCTCATATTCTTTCTCTGTTCTCCCTTCATAAGTATACTAATAATTTTCTTTTCAGCTAACATCAATTTTCCATAAATGTAATTCAAACATTTCAACAAGAACTCGTGCTATTTTTTATTTACACTTTTTTATTGGCCAATATTAAGCCCTTGAGAAAGTTCCTCATGCTAACATGCCATTTTTTCCCTCCTCAAACATGGTATTTTGCTTTTTGAGGCACTAATCACAATAATTTTATGAAAAGACAAGATTGTATGGTGCAGGTAATATTCCACATACTAAATTAACATCATTTGTTTCTGCATGTCAGAGTATAGCTTTGCATTTTAGTACTCTCTTTTTGTCACTGTTATTTTTAATAATAATTTCCTATCATAAATTACAAAAATATTAATTTATAACAATCTTATGCATTCTGATACTTTAAGATTGCATCTAAATCATGGGACAGGTACAAGCCACAGATCACCCTGGTCACTTTGGACATCCAGCCATTCAGATCAGGTAGCTGACTGGCACAGGCTGCGTGCTCACTGGCACACATGCCTGCCTATAATTTCTGAAGTTACGGGAGGATGATGTAAAGCTGGATGTTGTCTCTGTAGAAACAGGACATGATTTGAGAATCTCCTAGATTTGGGAACTAGGATACTTTGAAATTATTCACAAGATCATTTGATAAAAAAATATTGTCATTGCTAAATAATGAGTCATTAATGAGATGAACAAAGAATTACTCTTCTGCAGCTCCCTTACCTCAATTAATCTATTTTTTTCAGCAAAAGGGTTGATACATATGGTGGGTATTGTAGTACCTTTAAAACTTCCAAATTCAGAACATTTAATGTCGTGGTTACAAATGCTAAAAGTGTTCCACTGTGGACCTGAATTTCCTGAAGATATATTCTTGATATCTAAAGTAAAGACATTTTTTCATTAAAAATTTCAACAATGAGCATGCTAAGCTCAATGTTAAATTTACACTTAGATTCATACTACACAGCTCCGAAGAATGATTTTATAAAGGAGTGAAATCTTTGTGTTTCCTGAAAGCCTTCATCGTCAACTAATTGTCAAGTCATAGATACTTCAACTCAGGTGAACATTGTGGAAGAGCTTCAATGTTACAAATTCAAGCTAATATTGAAAAGCATCATGGTGTGTTAACTATAGATTAATTCATACAAGCTCCTATACGTAAACAAAGCGTATTTCTACTTCAAGTTCAAGCTACAGGAAAATAGAAAGACAACAGCAGTGATTACCTTGGAAAATGAGGCTGATGATACTTTGATTCAGCATCTTCAGATTAACATAAAAATAACATTTTTATACCTTTATGACAGATAGAGAATACACTTTTTTTTTTCCTTACAATCTAGTATTAAAGAATTTCTCCTCTACCACTGGTAAAATCTTTACTTGACACTTTAAATTATTCCTATGAGCATATACTGTACAAATGTCAAGCCTTTTTATCTGTTTTTGTCATGCTATTTTTAAGTCTGGACTATAATAGACTCCCTTAAACATGCATGAAGATAATACTAAATGCGTAACTATTTAGCTGTATTCTTCAAGTAGATGTTGGTTCATCAGCAAGAGTCTACTGTATACTGATAAAGAAGTTTTTCTAGTAATATCTCCTGGGCAATTTGATATGAGAATTTGTAGGAATAAGTAATCACATGTCAGATCTGAAGCTATTAATTACATTTGTTTGTATTAATTTGTTGCTGAATACTTTTTAATCTGTTCAGTAAATGAAATTAATTCTCTCTTTTTCTCCCTTCCCCCTTTGTGCTTCAATATCTCTTCTTCTTCTCTCTCTCCCTCTCTCTATTTTTCTTTCCCCCTCATATCCTGACAGTGAACTAACTTGCACAATTACACTTTGAATTCACATATAGGAAGGTGACTTTGCAAAAGAGTAATGCAATTTGATGGAAGATCATAAATGAAATTGAAATGCTTTTTCTGATGATCCCCTGCTCCTTAAATAAAAATTAATGTAACATGTTACTATAGATTTATAAAACTGCAAACAGCAGCAGCAGCAAATTGCTGCTATTACCCTCAGTACATAGTATAGAAAATTAAAATTTTATTTTGAGAGTTACGCAATATGCTTCTGATTAGTTCAAGTTTATTTAAACGATACTTACATTTTTCTTTGCTTTGTAGAAAAAGTATGTTCTTTTCCAAGTGGTCATTTAATTCTATCATCTGCATCCCATAATTTATCCTTCTTTCCTAACTTCAGAATACGTTGTGGGGGCTGAGTATTCTCTCTGATCATTTCAACATTTTCATATGAGAGAGATGCAATTTTCTCCCAAATACAGCTTTTACAATCTGTGAAACTCTCTCTTATATATAGAATCATGGAATCATAGAATCATAGAACCATAGGGTTGGAAGGCACCTCTGGAGATCATCTAGTCCAACCCCCCTGCCAGAGCAGGGTCACCTTAGAGAAGGTTGCACAGGAATGCGTCCAGGCGGGTTTTGAATGCCTCCAGAGATGGAGACTCCACCACCTCTCTGGGCAGCCTGTTCTTGTCTCTGTATAACTGTAAGAGATTTGTATGACACCATGAGGATGAAGGGTATTTCTCCTACTAAAGAAATCACAGGTCAGATTTTTATCAAGATATGTTCAGCAAACTACTTATCGTGACACCGATAACCAAAGCTATTTTACAGTAAAATAACTGATCTTAAATTCTTACTTTTTGTCATAGTAATTTAGTCATATTTATTAAGGAAAAAGGCTACTCTGCATTTACTGCAACATAAAAGTGTCCATATGGGTAGATATCACAGAATAGCTGTATTATTCCATCCTAATTTCCAACCTAATTTCCATTTCCATACAGACATATGTTTATCAACTTCAATAGTATATCCATCATAGTAGAATTATTAATGTGTTTTCCAGAAATATCTCTGTGAGTTAAGGATACTCTTATAAGAGAAAACCTAAAGCACACAGGACTGTGATCTAAGATCAACCATGTAATTTTTGGTGTTGCAAACTAAACCCAAGCATATTTTTAAGCTAAATGTTATTTTTCTTTCACTTGATTTCTAAGAGTACCTCAGGACCTTCGGAGTCACCAAAGCATCTTTTTTTGAAGACTGTAACCATGTACTTGCCTAATTTTTTAACCTTTTCAAATTAGTGTATCAAAGTAAAATTTGCTTTCATTTAATCTAATGATACAAAGGTAGAGTTTGGAAAAATACTTCTAGTACTCAGAAGAGTTAAGATTTGCTTCCCTCCGCTGTCCCCTACCAACATCAGAGAGTGTGTTTTATCTCTCTTCAGTGCAATAAGGACTTGGCCCCAACATAAGTTAGTTTAAATTAAGGCACTTGCCTGATCATAGTCCTCTGTTTGGGCAGCGTTTCTTGGAACAGGGAAGTAAACTGTCTGAGTTTGAAGATCCATCATCCATGGGCACTGAGTAGCCATGAGTTCCATTTTAAAATAAAATTTATAATTGATTTAATTGTCTGAAAGAGAATTGTAGGAGGAAGACAAGTAGGGAACAGGTACAGAAAATACCAGCCACAAGTTCATTGACAGGCTGCTAAGGCTGAAAATATGCTGCATTTAGTACAATCATTGTGTCAGATACGGTTCCGAAAACCAGCAATTTCATGAATTTTTGGGTTTGGTCCAGAAATTCGAGAATGCTCATAATAAACGAAGACCGAAATCCATGTCACACAGTGGTAGCTAAAAAGCAAACAATGATACAGTCACCTCTATTTGTATGTACATTGCTGTTCAAGGTTATCTCTCTGTCTAGGGAGGAAAACATGGTGAAAGGGGATGGATTAATTATCACTGTGATTTTCAGTTCCTTGCAGAGACACAATCCACTGATCTACAGCATTCTCTGAAATTCATCTTTGGCAAGTCCCATTTGCCAAAGGGCAAATCTCTGTTGCCCTTATTGGTGTCCACCATACAGCTTCAAAACGGTTACCAGAAAACAGAGCAAAAGAATTAAGATTTTAATAATAGAACTTTCCTAGAATGCAGATTCTCAAGGTAGCTCAGGTGTGCTACATTTGTAGTGTTGCCACTCTCGATTGCAATGTCAGCATAGCTTTTACTTGGCCTTCGCCCAGTATGTGTAATGGAAGAAGACTGCATTTTCCTTCTGTATTAACACTAAAACTGGACAATATTGCCCATTATGCGCAACATAGGCCATGCATAAAACAACCTAATGCACTATAAATTTCCTAGATGTAATTTAAAGCATAAGGACGTGTTCAATAAAATTTTAATGAAATTCTAAACATCAAGCAGACTCAGAATAGATCTCAACTTTCAACCTAGCTGTTTTGTTCAAGTGCAGGAGTGCAAAGAAGAAATTATTTACTTTTTAGCTTTCATTCTTTATCTCCTTGCGTAAATGAAGGACTCCTGTACAGGATCTGTTATGAGACTATGCAAAACTAATAATTACCTTTCCAAACCAAATAATTACCTTTCCATACCAAAATATGAATATCCCCAAAAGCTGCTATTGTGTAAAACATATCATGTAGCATCTAACAAATAGCCTTTAGGGCCTTCATAATTACTGACAAGGATATTAGAACTGACAGATTTCAGGTGTATGCTACAGAATAAAAAGGAAATATTGTAGGCTTGATTAACAATTTCTCATTTATATTTACACATTTGACAAATCTGACAAGTACTGTGTTACAAGAAAAATCTGTTTTTGTTACCTTTCAAATGAAAATGGATGGTTCAGACTAGTCTGTTTTCTTTACTAACAGGAGGGTACCTGACATCCTGCGGAGAGACTTGTAAGTCTTTTAAGCAACATAGAGTTATTCCTTAAGAGGCTTCCAATGCATTTATTGCGATACATTTCTAATTAATAGTTGCAATAATGTTCAGGTGAAACAACATAGTATTTTAAGAATTATTTTATGGCAGTGAGAGTAAAGTGGTTATTCTATGCCACATAATTTTCTGGAATTTCATTGGAAGAAAAACATTATACTTATAAATACAGAGCATAGTAGGTTGAGTTATTTAATTTCTTATCCAACTTTTACAGCACTACTTCTACCTACTGCTTATTGAAAAAAAAAAAAAAAGACAACAAAAACACACACAAACCCCCTCTATTTTATCTTCAATATTTATTTTTGCATTGCTGCCAGATTAGGTTGCTAGGTGAAGTCTGGCTTCTCTGCGCTGAATATTACAGTGACCATTGGAGTAGTGCTTGTTTCAGCCAGCTTTCAAAACATTTTATTTTATGACCTTGGCTTTCAGCAACAATCAGATTTTCCCTCTCTTCTGTTTAGAGAGATGTCCCAGGGACTGACAGTCTATTATTCTAAACCAGTTATTTCCTTAATATTTCTTACCCGCCTAAAATCAGATCAAATCAGTTTCTCTAAATGTAGCAAAAGTCAAAGCATGTAAAGGCAAAATCACAGCTTGAAGTCAGTTGAGCAATGACCATTTACAATCACCGAGGATGTAACTTCTGTAGTGCTTTTACCCCTGGTCCAGGTGGCCTGCCTTCAGCTCTCTCTGGAAGATTGCAGGTCTGACCTCAGGGGGTCACTCAGCTTCTGAGGTTCGCATCTGTGAAGTGGAGACTATGGGCACATGAAGATAGAGAGATGGCAAAAGTAATGACCATATGAATTTGTAATATATTCCCTAATCAACAGGTGCTGGTCAAACATGTATTCTGTGTTCCCTGCATGTCTGCTTTCTTTGTTTCAAATGTATCAATGTTTGACATCAATGTTACGTCTCAAATGTAACAATGTTTAACTGGCCATAGTAGCTGTATGACTAATCATCTATATGTTTCTATAGCATGTTTCTGTGAGGCAGTTACATGGTTTTGTTCAGTTTTCAATTGTTTCTTCTCTGACTCACTACACTCCACTTTCTTCTTTTCTAACACCTTTGCCTTTTTTACCTTTCTTTTACATACTTTCCTCTTTCTCATTATTTGTGCAAAAATACCAACCTGTCACATGCATGCATAATAAAATTTGTCAGAGTAAAGCCTATTTGAAAGTAGTTAATTGATGTCTTAGCTTCATGGTCATCAGATGAACAGAAGAAAATGTCAGATCAAACACATTGACAAGTTGAAGTTTCCCATGGATCAGAAATCCCAGCTCCTGATCACCTGAAATCAGTATTCTTTGAGTTGTTTGTACAGACTATGTTAATCAGTCTGTACAATCAGTTAATCACCATGAAGAAATCTGAATATGAGACTCAAGAGCATAAACTGGATCTAAGCAAGCAGAGAACTGGTATTTTTTCATTACTAGTTCCTGGTGTTTGAATATACTATTAAAGGATGCTGTGACCAGTTACATATAATATGAATGATTGTTTCCTTCAGTACAGTATCTTTAACTGAGTGCCCTGGAAATGATTTTCACTTTGTCGCAAAATAATATTTTGTTGTACAAGTGGCCTTGCCTATAATTATAAGTGCAGCTACACTGTATTTAAAGAGCTCTAATTAATCATGTATATGTTAACAGAAGAATAGACCAATAAAATAAAAATGTCAAAATACTGTGAAGCAATTTGACACATTAGTGTGGTGTTTTCTTACTACACCATTTACATTACTGTTTATTGGAAACATGTTTCAGGTGCTAAAATTAGGGCATTTAAACTATAACAGTGAATTATACAAATTTAAAAAACAAAAGTAAAGCATGAATAATTGCTAATTCAGCTATACACAGACCTGGGATAGCCTCATCTACATAGCTTTTAGGATATGGATAATCAGGGAAATATCAAACCACATGGAAATAGTTCTGCTATAGTACTGCTAAATATATAGAGAAACACTGGCAGTAGATGTCGGTCATGGAAGCTGTCGTAAAGGCAATTTTGAAATGAAAGCATAATTTTCCTTTAGAAAATGTAAAGAAATGAGCTAAAAAGGTCCTGTCAAAATGTTGAGAATGAGGCTATTTTCCACCTTCTCCAAAATTGCTGTGAGATCAAATTGTTCATTAATAAAACACAGAATCACATTCTCCAGGCATTTCCCTGTTTTTTGAGCAACACAGAAACTTTACAGCATGTCAGAGGACCAAGAAGAGCTCCTTCATATTGTACTATCTCTTCCTTCTCTCATAATATTAGGCCCAAATCCTGCAGGGACATGCACAGGTTTAGCTTTATGCACTGCGAGTTATTTCTCTGACTTGACTGATGCTCCCTGTTAACTTCTCAGCAGTCCAACGAAACAAATTATACTACAACCGAAAAATATTTTGATCACTATTGATGTGGTTGTGACACAGGTGCTTTTCCCAAACCTTTTAAAAACCTGAGCTACATTCACTCCCTTATCTTCTACTTCTAATATGCAAAAGGTTGTTTTTCTATGTCTTAGGCTACTGTATCTTTGCATTTAATGATGATTCCCAAACTCTTTTGCTTTGTTGGAAAAGCAACATTGGTATAAAACAATAACTTAAAATGGCCAACATTAAGTTCCTCTGGAGTATCAGAAGGGATATCTGAAAAAAACTGTGTATCAGTGGAGCACAAATATATACTTCTGCCATTTGCACTTGCAACCCAGAGCACATAAAAAGGACTGTCATTAGCAGGTCAAGGAAGGTGATTCTCCCCTTCTACTCTGCTCTGTGAGACCCCACCTGGAGTACTGTGTCCAGCTTTGAGGTCTCCAGTGCAAGAAAGTCATGGACCTGTCAGGGTGGGTCCAGAGGAGGTCCTCGAAAATAACCAGAGGGCTGGAACACCTCTCTTATGAAGAAAGGTTTAGAGAGTTGGAGTTGTTCAGCCTGGAGAAGGCTTTGCAAACACATTATTGTGTCCTTTCAATACATAAAGGGGGCTATCAGAAAGATGGAGAAAGATTTCTTAGCAAGGTCCGTAGTGACAGGACAAGGGGCAACAGTTTTAAACTAGAAAAAGAATAGATTTAGATTGGACGTAAGGAAGAAATTTTTTATTATGAGAATGGTGAAACCCTGGAACAGGCTGCCCAGAGAAGTTGTGGATCATGGAAAGTGTTCAAGGCCAGGCTGGAGGGGGCGTTGAGTAACCTAGTCTAGTGATCTAGATGATCTTTGAAAGTCCCTTCCAACCCAAACCATTATATGATTCTGTGATACTACGATTCTATAATTCTGCTAAATAAAACAAAATGAATGAAAGGGAAGCATTTTTAACATTTATTACAATAAATTCTTTTGTTTGTCAAATAAAATAATAACAGAAGTGCTCCCAAAACTAAACCCCATGTATGCCTACTGTGAAACAAGACTATTTATACCTAAAATAAAAAAAAATAAAAATCAACACAATTCTTTTATGTTTGAAAAATGTCCTTGTTATGTCAAGATTCGTGCTTTGCCCAGAATGCTCACAAGAATGAGCTGTTTTCCTTGCAGTCAACTTTATTGTAAAGCAAAATCCACAGAAAAAAAGACTGAGTTCTTTGAGGCTCTTCCAAAAACTTTCATCCACGCTGAGGGGGGCCTCAGAAAGAACACAGGTGAGCAGCTCTGTGGGACATGAGAGCATGGAGAGTGTCAGAACAAGTGAGCAAAGAGTCAAGGTAAGCTCAGATTTCAGATATGGCATTTTGAAGAAAGATTTATCAAAACTCACCCCAAAACCCAAGAAAACTACACACACCCTTAATAGCAGTTAGGATTTTTTTCACTTGATTTTCTGTTTACGGTCAGGTTTATTTTTTTCACTACAAAGTACCATTCTCAGTTCCAGAGCTGCTCAAAATGTGACCAATAATGTTTTCTGCAAAGATTACTTTCACCTTGTGATTTAAAGAGTTGATCAGCACAGTTTATTGTTGCTGATAAGCAACAATCCATTTCCACTCCTGTTACTGAACTAACTACGTAAGTACTGTCATTGTTCTCCTCTCATTTGAAAAGAAAATACCCAGACATTTAGCACCTATATCCTTCAGAGGACAGCATTTTCACAACCTGTTCTTTTCCCTTTTTGTTTAGTGACTCAGCCTCTTTTTATTGTGTGTTCCAGTGTTTTTTTTTTTCCCTCCAAAAGAAAACTATAAGTTTTCAGTCTTACACATACACAGAGGGAAAAGTGGAATACACCTTACTTTTTGCACAGGCTTTTGCTGTCACAGTTCATGGGCAAGGAAAGATCTGCACCTCCCAGACCACTTCTTCCTCACCCACTCAAGTTGGAGAACAAATCAGCAAGAAAAAGAGAAGCTACACAGTCAGGGTTCCTCTCTCTCCCCCAACAACAGCTGAACAGGAGGTGGAGGAGGAGTTGTCTGTATGGCTGGCTAAAGTTACTTGAGTTTCTTCATACCATGAGGAGAAAAATATCAGAACAGAACCACAGTGAAGGTTCGATGCAGTGCCACCATATGGTCCTGTACCTGGTTTATTTCTTGGTTCTCTCAGTATCTCATTCTTTTGGCTCTTGGGCGCACAGCACTTCACACATCGCTGCAGGTTTCCACCACGTGGCAGCTGTCCCGTACTTCCCCCTAGCCCTGATGGACTTCTGGGCCCAATACAAGAAGACACAGCAGAGCCCCAGTCCCAGGGGAGAAGCTGCAAAGATCTGCACCTCTTTGATCTGTAAGCAGAGATCACTGCTTAATGGTGTGGGGCAGCACCAGCTCTCTCCTAATTTGAGAAGCTCTTTTTGTTTTTTGTAAAGCTGTTTTCTCTGTCCAGCTCACTTGAGTACTTATTTATTTATATTTTAAAATCAATTTTACGTTCTTGTTTGTTTTTCTTTTGACGGGACAACTGTTTAAACTGAACATTTCACAGTTTGAATCTCTAATAAAAAATTTCTTTTCGCTTTTGATTCTGTCCCTCAGAAAAAAAAATTGCCGTTTTATCTCATGTTTACATGCATCTTTTTAAAAGCTCTTTCATTATTATGTTGTATAAATAAATGAGGGGGACTTGTTTTCTTTCTTTGGATATATGTGACTCTTTTCACATACTTATGATAAAAACAGATTTGTCTTACTTTTTCAACTTTTTTTTTCTTTGCTTCTTAAAAAACTACCTGGATAAATAATTCTTTCAAAGCCCAGACCTATCTCAGTTAGCACCTCTGGAATAACAGAGTGCTGGGAGCACATTGCTAGCACAGTCTGGCTACCACGTTGATTTAATTGCCTCAGGAAACAATGACATGAAGAAAAGGTGCTTTCCTCAAAGTAAAATTGATGCTGAGACTTTAACCCCTCTAAATTTGCTGATCCTGGTTCAGCAGAGGTAAAGAGAGTTGACAGAAGAAAAATATATAGTCACAATGTTTACTTTGTAGGATGAGCCACAACTGCATTTCATTGCAGGTGGTCATTAATGCCAGTGTAACTTGGAATAATCCTTAAACTGTGGCATGGGATATAATAAATGGCCACGTACAGAACATTACTGGGATTAAGACAGGGCTATGGTGAAACTTTAACCACAGCTGCAGAACAAACTTGACTTGTGTGCTGAAGAGTTCAGTTATAGTTAAGTAGGGATGGGGAAGAATTTTCAAATATTAATACAATGAGGTGATTAACTGTATAGTTGATTTGTTTGGTTGCAGTTTCTTTACATTTCTGTAAAAAGGAGGAGTAGTTTGAGCATAATTAATTCCGTGACACATTGATGTCTTGCTTTGCATCCAGTTCATCACATTGGGGAGGAATAGCACGTACCCTGGAGGGTGTGAAACAAGGAGTTGAAGGGTAGATTGGGCAGTTGTTTGAAGTGAGGCTGAGATCATCAAGTTACAGAAATAGTAGAAAGCAAAACATCATAAGTAAGAATAAGAGTTTGCAAGGGATTTTCTGTAATTTAGAGAGACACTGGGTTAACTGAGACTAAGCCTAAGAGCAGGAACCTGCTTTGCGTGGTTACAATAGAAAAAATATGTACAAAGTCTTCTTATTTCCGTTCTGACCTAGCTATTTTGAAGTTTCATAAAAAGCTAATTGGCCTTTAATGTAGGCAAAAGCTTTTCTTTTTTTTTTTTTTCTTTCTTTGGGGCATATGTGGTGTGAAATCTTTCTGAGTTGGGGAATTTACGATAAGGTGAAGGCTGAGTCAGCTCTAGCTCAATGATCTGGTGAGTGAGGGCCTGTTACAAATTACAAAACTGTAATTAAAAATACTCTAAAGTAGCAAATACTCTCTAGAAAGAAAACAAGCCTTTTAAATATTTTGCAATTTTCTTTCTCCTAGCTATTCACTTCCCAGTTTGTTCACGTGAGGCTCTGTTTCCCTAGATAAATCCTCAAGGCATTGAAGAATCTGTAGGAAATAGATTCATTTGAACGGACTTCACAGTCGTTAAGTAATCACACTGCTGTGGTGTTGTAATCCAGGAGCAACAAAAGCGGAAGAGTAAAACCCACTAAATTCAAGTTATATGATCAAATGGGCTTATGTAAAGTCACATATTTGCTTGCCGAAATTTCATCTAAAATTCTGTGTACCATTTCAGCCATGATTATGGTACTCTATCATGACCCCTAAAATGTATTTTTCAGTGGGATAGTAAATGTGTAAGCTGAATTTTCAGTCTTCATGAACAAACAATAATGCAGACCAGAAAATGTGGGAGTTACAGGGAAAATCGGTAAAAATATGCCTTCTACATATATATTTACACTTTCTTTTCATATCCTCAGCATCAGATCTGAAAGACAGTCAAATCTGACAGTGTATGTGTGTATGTGTACATAGTTTGTGTTGCTAAACATGCTAAAAGTGACCAAGGGTATGCTTTTATATTTCTTTTCTTGCCTTCAAAGAACTTTCTCCACGTTGTTACAGCAAACCATCAAATGTAAACAGAAAGTAGATTAATAAATAGCTATTTAGCAGTACATATTATGAATGACCTATAAAATACTTTCTCTTGCCTATATTGTCAGATCAAAGGTATGCATTAAGAATATTATTTGAAACAATATTCTTCTTATAAGACAAAATGAAATGCACACCTAATTCTTCATTCCCTTGTTATGTCTAACCATCAGGTTGCTCATGATTTTGGCAGATATTTCAGCTTTTGGTTGCAAGACCACTTAATGAACCAGGTTTTTCTCTCCTTCCTTTTCATCCTCTGAGGAGCAAACGCATTCATGAGCAAAATCTTTGCTATACTTTGGAAATCAATTTTGCATGTTTCACCCAGTGTTTCCAGCACAGTTATACAGCGGAATTTGTAGTCTCACTACATTATTTATGAAAATACTTAAATAATTTAAAAAATTTAAGGTTTGGAATGGTATGACCAATAAGAGGGCCCACTTTCTGTGATGTTAATTGCAAGATAAGTCTTTTTCAAAGCTGTTATATGTTGTATCCTATTCTCTGTTATCCAGAGCAGAATAAAGCTGAGTCCTGAGCAGTAATTTTTAAGCAGTGTTGGAGGTAGTTCACGTCAGTAAGACAAAGACTGGAATGAAGAATAAAGAATCTATCATTTCTGACCTGAACATCCTCAGATGATATAAAAATATCTGTAGCTGTTACTTATATAAGTTAAGGAGCAAAGCTTTATTGTGACCTGAAGCAACAGAAATGCCATCAGTATCAAATACTGAGGTAACTACTGAAAATGATCCTCTGAGTTGTCATTGTTCATTTAAAAAGGTGATGGGGAAGAAAATCCTTTATTTTTTTGGAAACCATGTATAGACGTTCAGATAAAATATTTCCAAAAAACATTTGTAGGGAAATATCTAGATGATAATCACCACAATATTTTCATTAAAAGATAGTTATTTTCTCAATAGGATTTCAAAACTAAATTCCCAATTAAATTAATAAGACTTAAATATTTAATTTTGGTTTTGGTACTTTCTGATGATGCCAGTACTCACCTTTCTCAAACATTACATACTTGAAACTATTTAAAACCTGGTTCAAGATGTTATCCAACAAAGCACTGCTCCCAAATTTTAAATTAGTCAGTATTCCTGCTCTGCTTGTTTGGCCAAATCCTTTTTGGTTTCCTGGCATTTTTCTGTAGGTTTTGTAAAATATTTTATTTCCCCCATTATAATCTCAGAGCTACTGTTGAAAATTCATAATATTAATCCTTTTATTTACTGAAACCCCTGCCAGTTCTTACAATGTGTTTGAGAACCTGAGATGTGTTGAGATTTTGCTTAAAAAATATTTTTAAATTCATTTACTTTAGATACAGCTAATGTCCTATTTTTCATCCAGAAATTCCCCCTAACCTGTATCACTTTTAAGAGTGCATGACAGGGGGTTAAAGGTGTAGACAAAGAGAATAATCTAGTGTCTAACTGCTTAGGAACAGATTGATCACCGCAATGGAAAAATAGCATTTTAAATTTTGCACTTGATTTTTTTTTTTAATATTCTCAAATCGGCATGTCGAGTACAGCCAGACCTTTGGATTGGCAGGAGCAGTCATAGTATGACAGACACTGCACAAACTCAGATTAAGAGACAGACCTTACTCAAAAATCTTCCATTCCAAGTCTGGTTTTGTTGGAAGTTTTTCATGATCAACTGTAAGTACAGTCTGAGGACATAAAGACTTTGTTGCATGCTACCATGAATGATTTTATGATACCCATAAGTGTACCAGACATTGCTTCACTCCACAGAAAGCACACAGAATACTATCCAGGAGCTGTGTAGTCTTAGTGGGTGATTAGGCAAGTAATGCTGCAGCAGTAGTGGTGACAGCAAGGAAGTAAGACGTTTGATTCATGCAAGCACTTACATTAAGGGAAAACTAAAAACTTAAGATATATCTATGACACCAATGTAGGGTTGTCTGTTTTTTAAGAAGGATATTCTAGGATTAGTAATATTCCACAATACATCAGAGTTGATGCTTGCAGTCTGAAACTTGTAAGCAAATGAAGCAATAAGTAGAAAAAATATGAGACTTCTGATAGAACGGCATGAAAGGCAGCGGTTTAAAGGAATATCTAAGCATTACTGGCAGAGATCCACAGGGATCTGTTTGTTGATGAATACATATAAATCTGGCATGGCTGCAGCATTAAATATGCTCACCTGTTATATTTGGTTCTCAAATAAAGAGAAGGAACAAGGCCTGAAGAAAAGGACAAGATTTTGGTAATTATTAGC
This sequence comes from Stercorarius parasiticus, assembly GCA_013396915.1. NCBI lineage: Eukaryota > Metazoa > Chordata > Aves > Charadriiformes > Stercorariidae > Stercorarius > Stercorarius parasiticus. The sequence goes on from VWZL01003276.1 coordinate 362,172, forward strand.
AGGCAACTGGTAGAAACTGAGATCAGTATAAAACAGACCTAGGAGGCAGATGTAGTTTATGAAGTAAGAAGAATAATGATTCAGATAATTAGGAGAATTATATTTGTTCCTCTTTCTCTAAAGCAGCACATGCCAGCTGTTGGCAGTTAAATATTAAACCTGGTGTCCCTGTGGTATGATCCAGTACAAAGGAACCTCAGTTTTAATATCATGAAACAATGTTCTTAAGAATATGAACAGTCTTATGTTCCTTTTTCAATACTTTGCCAGGCTTTTACCACAGCTAGAGGCAGACTACTGGGTCCTAGCTAGGTCACGCTTTGTTTAAGTTTTAGAAAAGCTAAACCAGAATGCATATGGCTTTTTTTCCCCTGAAAGAAGTTTTCCTTCCAAAAGGAATTCTGTCACTCACCGTTTTTCTTGCAAATTAAAATGTTTTCAAAATTCTAGAATTTCTTGCAGAATAGAAATTCAGCATTTTAATTACTCACTTCATAGTATACACAGATTAACTGGCCAATTAAGAAATTTTTAAAATCCAGTCAGTAATAAATGGTTGCTATTTTCACTGCTTCTTTGATAAGACCAGTTGCCTTAGAGATAGAATACCTCATCACTTCTAGTAGGAAGAAGATCACACTGAGCAAAAAGGAAATATTAACTTAATTAGGTGTTCGGGGATATCTGAGACACAAGCAAATATTGTATGCTCTGAAAACAGAAGTTGAAGTATTGTCAGGGGTCTTTCATAAGTAACTATCTTTTTGAATTAATATGTTATTTTCAAGCTGAGAACTTAATCAAACAGAAGCCATTTATTTTATATATATATTTATATATGTGTATATACACAGTTTGTGTATGTAATGTGTCTTTCTTCCTAAGGGTAGTTATCTGTCCTGAATTAGATATATATGTGCACATATGCAGATGTTATTAATGTATATGTATAGTCCATTTACCATGCTCTGATAAGCAATGGGAGCCAGCTTCAATTTCAAAATGCAATAATTAAACACTGGCCTGAGTTCTATCCCAAAATCTGGGAAAACTATAACAAATTGATTGCTCAATGACCTTTGCTGCCTCCTCACAAACAGTGAATCAAGAAACAAAGACCCTGTTGTTGAGGCAGAAATGAAAAGGAGAGAGGGGAGGAAAAACGTAGGATCTAATAGTATCTCTTTTCCCAAATGACATGAATTCAATTTCTTCTTTCTTCTTTTATTGTGAGGAAATCATTGAGTAGCAGGAATGTGTCTTCCTCTTGCAGCAGTGCTCGACTCCTTGCCTGCCAGCGGCAATCCTGGGCACCTCCTGCCTCCCCTCTCCTCTGTGCAATAGCCAGGCTTCAGCCAGTCCCCTGCTGACTGCCCCATTCCTTCCTGCTGGCTGGAAGCAGGGCATTTTTCAGTGACTTTTCCACTTCTCAGGGAATATCACGGAACACTGGACCCCACACAGTCTGCTAGCTACAGATTTCACAAGTGGCATTTTCTTTACCTAGGACTTCAGTGTCCTAAATCTGCAGGCTGACACATCTGATTAGAATGATATCTTGCCCCAAAGTCTCTTTCGCTCAAATCCCTTTCTTTACACTGAATGTCACAGAGTTTTGGGTTTCTTTCTATAGATTTCCAGGATAAACTACTGTTTTCTTTTAGGTCTTAGGCCACCTGGCCTAATTCATCTTTGAATTCTTGGTATGCGGAAATTAAACATTTGGAAGAGTATGACCAAAAAGTCTGGCATACTATGATAGAAAGTGATTGGGTATTCTATTTTAGAAATGTTTTTCTCAATTTGTCTCTGTGGCCACCTATCTAAATTCCTATGCGCACCTCTCCTAATGATTCTGCTAACATATACTATGATCCCCATTGTTAGCGAGCTACGGAATCTCATAGCCTGAAAGAGGCAAGGCTGCTGCAACTCCCTGCTCCTGGTCCAAGCAGCAGCAAACCCAAGCAAGGCTTACCGATAAGCACATACTCAAACACAAGCATATAAACACACCTGGACACACAAATCAGACATATATGTGTGTCACAGATACACTCAGCACTAACACTAGCTCAAATGGCACCAATGGTCTCATTCTATCTCCTTCAACAGCTGATCATGAGGAAAGTCTAGTCATGGGAAAGACACATGCACACGCACGCATGCATGTACATATGCACGCATAATGTGGATCCCTCTCACAGCTGGGCTCAGACACTTCGCCTGCCCTTTGATTGCCCCTGGATCCAAATCTTCCCAGTTGCTGGCACCTGGACAAATGATCCCCTGAGGCCACCATCCCCCTTCAGCTGCTGGTACAGACACCTCACGCTCACTTCCACACCTGCACTCCTGTTGCTGGCACTCAGACCCCCATAAACATACATGAGTTAGAAATCGCATTTAATAACAGGACAGGGAAGACTGTATTGACTCCATGGTAAGGCCAGATGTGTACTGATTAGCCACCTGTCTACATGTGACCAGCTCCTGTTATCCTTTTATTCCTCTATTTTTCCATGCTTGTTCCTCCCCAAACCACCTTGACCCTCCCTTTTCCCACATTAAGTTCCTCCCCTAAACATTGTATAATGTCCTGTGAAATCCCAAAAAGCTCTTCCTCTGCATCCCATAATGTGCCCCATACTACTAAGCAGCGATCCCCCACAGTTGAAAAGGTGATCTTCAGAGCCGCTGCATTGGCTCGTGCTGGTGGGTGTCCCACCTTGACATGGGGGCTGACACTCTCCTGGGACAGCTGTGCGAAAACCCAGCATTCATTTCTCAGAGGGGTTATTGGGGTTCCCCTGCCTGACACTGTGCTTCTCTGCTCCTTTGTGTGTGTGTGTGTGTGTGTGAGCCTTTAACCACACGACCTAACACCCACATCTCCTTTTCTGCTGCTACATTAAGACTATTGTTTGGAAATTACTCAGACAGCCGAAATAGTGAGAGACATTCAAAGTGGTCTTATTTCTGGCTGTTAGCCATACATTAGCAAGGCAGGTGGTGAAAGGGGCTGAGAAGGAGGCTAGAAACAAATGTCAGAAGAAAACTATAGTATGTCAAAAGAAAAAAGAAAAGTGAATTATTATGTTCGGCTAAATGAGCACTAGTTTTTATGGCAAATTTTGGCCATGTTTGTTATAAAGCAAGAAGTTCCAGAAGAAACATTTGAAGGCATACTAAAATAAAGGTTGAGTTTGATGTACTTAGAGAGTGTTAGCGGTTTAGTGGAATTCACCAGATTATAAAATATTCACTACTGGGTTTAGGAATGTCATTCTGGTGGTTAAAGGACAGTTCTAAATAAGTAGCTAAGGAATGCTAATTTGTACTGATATGATTAATCCTCCAAGACTATTATGACAATCCACTGTTGTCATTAGTTATCTCTTAGAGAACAGTTTAGCAAATCTCTGATGAAAAAGTTACATAAAATTTATGAAGGCTTTCAAACTTTGAAAAGATTTCCAAGACTGCTTTGGAAAAATTCTATGGCAACTTGATCCACTTGTTGGTTGCTTGCTTTATTGTTCTCTTGGTACCGCTACTGTGTCATTTATTCTTCCATAATGGTAGCTACCATAATGAAGGTTTCAGGGCACTCATGGCAGGGTTTCTTGACTCAGCATTGCATTGTTTCCCTACAACAAGCTAGTGAGATGGCTCCTCTCAGCTAACCCTAAAAGGGGTTCAGCTGAGGATTCAGCTGTTCTGCTTAAAAACAAGGCTTTTTCTTAACTTGCTGTTATTCTGTATCCCCTCAAATATCATTTGAATGAAATACTTATGTGATGTCCATGCAGTTTTCAATCCACTGATATTTGGAAGTATCGCATGGATCCAGAGGTTAGAATAAAAGTGTACAGCCAGACTGTTTTGTGGCCAAAGATGGCAAAAAATGTGTTGTTGCTACCATGAACTGATTATATTCAGATGCACAAATATTTCAGAAGTGGCCTTTACTTTTCAAAAGTGAAACAGAAGGAAGCCAGGGCTTTTGCCCATGACTCCAGCCTTACAAGTAATGGCACTGTCTTTAAGCATTACTAACTATGGCGGCTGTCTTCAACCCCATGTCCTTGGTGCACAATGACAATCCCATTTTGTCTATTCCTTGCTGCATCATTCCAGAAGGAGTCAGCCCTTGCAATTCTTCTATCTGCTGTGAAGCAAAAGGTTTCAAGAATTTAAAAGAGCACATGAGAACACCTCTCTTAGAGCTTTCTTCTCTTCGATCACGATCTGAATTTGTGGTTCCCATTTGTTTTTTGATTTGCTGTGACTTCTCCATTTCACACTACTTAGAATTTCAGATAGAATGGCTATTTGTCATTTAAATTCTCTGGGTTTTCCTCTTGCATTTCTGTAATTTATTTTCACTGTCAGAGTAGGGCATGGACTACTGCATATGAGTGTAGGTTTTTTTCATATGTAAAAGTAATGAAATAGTTGTACTGTGTGTATAAGGCATTCTGGGCATTTGCTTTTGTTGGTGAACTGTTTAGATGGCTTCTGACCTGATTCAGACATGGTGTGTAATCTTTTATTTCATCCAAAGATATACATATATGCATGAAATTATATATACATGTGTATACATATCCATTTCACTCAGAATATATGCAAATACTTTCAGAATGAAGGCTGAAAAAAAATTTAAAGTAAATTTGATTATTCGTTTCACATCCATATCTGATAAAAGCAAATACTGAGCTCCACCACAAGAATGACATCAGACTTATTTTTTTTAAAAAACTAACTTCACTAACTTTCGCTTGTCAGTCGAAGTTGTTTTGCAATGTGGTCTGAACAACTGATTTTGATTTTTCACTGAAAATTATTGCTTTTTGCTTGAAGCTATAAGTGATCAAGTTGTGAACACGTAAAATCAGAGGCAAAATTCAAGAATAATAATGTTAATATTCTTGTGCATGTGAGCGAAAAGGGAAAACCCCATTCCTTTTAATCCAAACTTCTATTCCCACTTGATTTACTATTGTGGTGGTGTGGAAAAGCAACGGAAGATCGGCGAGGAGGACTGTAAATACGCTCAAGCGACTCGCACTTCGGGTACTGGAAAACACATATATCACACTAATTGTTATTCAGTCTCAGGTGCTTGCAAGAAAAACACTTGCACTTAGATAACATAAGTCTGTGATGGACTCAGGGACACCTTTTCTAGCCGCTTGAGAATCCTGGTCTGTTGTTGAAGAAGATCAAAGCACAGTGGGAAAACTATGCTTTTTTGAACCCTTTAAATACCAGTGAGAACAGGGAGTCTGCACGCACTCTTGCTCACAAGGACTCTCTCGCTGCCAAGGACCATTGCTAACAAGGACTCTCTCTCACTCCGCGGTGCCCGCGGTCCCTGCTTGTGTGCCTCTACCTGGGCGTTGCGTCGGGGATTCCCCTGTCTGTGAGGTATCGAGATTAAACTTGTTCTTTGCCTTTCATCCGTTGTTTTGTGGTTGTTCCTCTGTCCTGCCTGCATTGGCTCATACAGATGGGATAAACCTGTGTCCTGGTTTGAGGTAAAACAGAACCAATTTTCTGATTTGTAATTTTACTTTTTAGCTGGGCCTCTTCTAACTGATTAAAGTCTGAAATTAACAGCATATTGTTCAGAAACTGTTCGCTCTCAGAGTGATAAGACCTGATTATACCAAGGAATGGTATGCACAGAGGCTCTTGCTTACACTTATTGCTATAACAACCAAGGTCAGCTAACTTTGCTTTTTGCCCCATTAGAGGGTCGGAAGCGGAGAAGCATAGAGGGGTCACACCTATAGGGAGGAGCAGACAGGACAGGTGACCCAAAATTGACCAACAGGGTATTCCATCCCATCTGCATCACGCTCAGTATAAAAGCTAAGGGATCATAGGCGCAAGTTGGCTCTGGCTCACTCTCTTTCTTCAATGGCCAATGTCTGAGGAGGACACTGTCTGTTCGTCTGCCTTTGATCCCAATCTGAGCACTCCTGACTCTAGTTCTGGAATTCAGCTCCTGTCCATTGCTGACTCCAGTCTGGGACTTTCCCTGTGTCTGCTGGTGATGAAATTGTCATCCTGGGAGCTGGATACGGTTTTGTATATATTGTATACTTTTTTTTTATTTGATTATTATGTCCTATTTCCTTATTTATTATTATTTTCATTAAAGTAGTTTAGTTCTTTTTCTAAACTCGTAAATCTCCTTATCTCTTCCTCTCCTCTCTGAGGAGGGGGGTGGGAGGGCCATCTGTCATTCTGATTGGCCAATCTGGCCAAACCATGACAACCTGCTATAGTTCTTGGTATCATCACTACCATGAAAGGTAGCCTTTTGTTTCTTTCATACCACAGGAGTAATAAATAAGGGACATTTTTATAGGTCAGAATAGAGGTTTTCTTCCAGAATAAAAACTGAGATGTCATCAGGATAGGACATACATCCTGTGTTTTATGCTCTATCAACACATGAAATCTTCAAAATGCTCTGTGAAACAGAACTTGGAAAGACAGTATATATCTGACTTTGAGTAAAAGCCTATTGTATTGCTATTCGTACTGAATACTAACATGTTTGAAATTTGACAGACCTCCATGAATTCTTGACATCAACATAAAATTGCCTTTGAGAAATGATATCAAAGAAGGCTTTTGATGTAATTGCTATAATGCTTATATCGCATCTACTAATGACTATGCAAATGCGTTCCACAAAAACACCAGCAGCAACAGCCCTAGCTTTAACAAGAACAAGCACTCTTTCTGGCTTTACTTGCTATATGCCTGTAAATCTTTCCAAGTGTCCACATTACAGGAACATACAAAAAGTCTGGACATCATATTTTTTGCTATTACAAATACAGGCAGGCAACAATCCTTTGATTTTACTGGAGTTGGATCACTTTACAGAGTGAGAGATTTTCACTCTCAGAATTTCATAAAAAGGAACATCAGCTTCAATGTTGTAGTAAGCCTTCTGGCAACAAATCAAATAGAACCTATCTGTATTTCCGTAGTGCAGAGAAAAGTACACTTGCTTTCTATAATATTTGATAACATCTAACTTGAAACCAGCTAACTTAATGTCCATTCTCTGGGAAATTCTAACGGTTGGTTTTGTTTAATCTTAAATAGAAATGAATACCTTTTTTAAAAAAAAAATAATTTTGGTGAAGAAGAACAAGGAAATAAATTACCTTGTATTCAAATATTTTGTATAATATACAGTTATTTGGTTGGATAAAGTTAAACACTATTTTGGTTTGTAACATTCTGCTCTAATGTTAATGTTGGGGTTTTTTTCCTAATGTATTGGTATATTAAATATGGCCCATTGGTTTATGTTAAAATCAGTAAGCCTCCCTAATATGTAACTTCATAATAAGAAGCTTTTGTTTCTTCTTTTTTATTCTATCTTGCTGAAGTGAAACATTCTCTCACAATTTTGTGAAAATGTCAAAATTGATGAAAAGATTTAAATTAATTCAAAACTGTATTTTTAAAACTGTCATGCTGACAATTTTTCACCCAGTTTTAATTTTTTCTACCAAGAGCTGTTGCCTTTTCAACAATCCAGAACTCCCAGGCTGTTTTGCCTGAGATGTAATTATAGATATTTGTTCTCTGTATAATACAAAATGTTCTTTAGGACTTTCAAATCCTGTTTAATTTTTTAAAAATCTGTTTACTCTACTTACCTAGATCAAAGTTATTGATTCTAAAAAAAGGTACCAAAACTGCAATTTTGAGAAAAGCTAGGAAGACGGATAGGCTGTAATTTAAACTCCTCTTCTTATGTCTTCACAAAATCAATGTATTTTAATGAGGTTTATCCAAACATGTTAGATTTATATCATTATTTCCAACTTGACAAAAAACAAAAGCTAAACTATTTCTGATATACTCCTGTAGTCAGAGCAAGCTTATAGCAACAATGTGTATGATAAGAACAACGTTTTGAAAGACAGTGCACATTTTTGGACTGGGAATTGCTGTCTCTCAAACAATATCTTTATAGCTACTTTGAACACAGAGACCGATATTGAAGGAATTTAAAAAACCCACCCACTACTCTTTGTCAGGAATTTACTGTCAAAGAGGTAGAGTAGGAATAGCTAGGAATAGAGAGATCTACCCTCTTCATTTCTGAGGACTGAACATCCTCATGTATTGTGGAGCACTTATGATCCTGCTCAGTATAGTGTGGTCAGGTTATGGTAACCCAGCTGTGCAGCTATATAAATTCTCTTTTTTCTCATTCTTTTTTCCAGCCCTGGATCTTTTAGACATTGCAAGTGCTGCTTTGGGACACTGCACAGAAAGCTTGTGCTACTGCTGCCTGTATCAGTCCTGTGCTGATCATTTGGCAACTTTTTGCCAGGGGCAGATGTAATCAGATATCAGTAGGACAGAAAAAAAATTATGTTATGAACTTTGATGTTATACCAGGCAGTGATGCAAAACGATGTATGAATTTATACTCTCTTTAAAGAGAAAGGAGATCTGTTTCTAGGGTTGTTATTTTTTGTTCAGGTTTGTTTTGTTTGGTTTTTCTGTGAGAGTGGTATCACAAAACCATCAGCAGTGTCACCCTCCCACTCACTCACTCCCACTCACTCAAGACATGACTTATGGTTGTGTTAACTAAAGAATGAAGGGAAAGGCAGGGGAAAAAAGAGTGGCGATGTAGGAGGCCATGTTGCTTCATATTCAGAGAGGGTTAGCTTTTTACAAAGAGAGAACAGAATACTCAAGCTAACATCTGCTCTGAACCAGACCCTGAAAGAGTTTCTTTCTCTATGGATTATGTAGGGATTCTTGGTAACTAGCCACCTGACCTAAGGCGCAACATTATCTGAATGTTTTTCACTGATGGAGGAAGGGGAGCTATTGTTCACAGGTAGGAAAGGTAGAGAGGCATGTTATTTCACTGGTATGTCTCTTAAGCATCAATGTGTGGACCTTCACCTCCTTAGCAAGGACAGGAAGTCATACCAAGAACTTTAAAGGACAGGGAAGGAAGGATGAGCTCTGTGGATAGCTGAAAGTTGCAGGTCCTTAACGGAGACATGGTAAGCTGATGTTGCTTAGCCAAGGAAAGAGACATGGGAGGCCCAGAAATAACAGAGGTTGGTTAGTGTCAGATATATTACTGCCAATATTAGTACCATTGGTTCATTCAACTTTTGGCTGCTGAATTCTTGCCCCTTTCCAGAAGGGAGGTGAGACCAACTTTGTGCCTCTGACTGACAAACGTTTAGCCTCTCATCTGGTGAGATTGGTGCTGTTCTCACCAAAAAATTCACCTATTTTTTTTCCTTTTGGGAAAGCTGGCTCCTAGTGTCTGCTGAGAGGTAGTTCACTATTAATGTGGAGATTAATCACTGAAACAGGTTGCTGGCTGGGTTTCACGTGCTAGGAATGAATTAGAGTCCCTTCTCCCACAGGCGCTGACTCAGCCCTCATCAGAGGACTACTTGTGATCATGTTACATGATGCAGGAGCACGTGTAACATCCTTCACAGCACTAAGCAGAAGGTAGTTGCTCCCTCATCAGTGAATACAGGCCTGTAAGTGCAATACTCTTGCAATTCTGGTGCCCCAGAATGGCTTATTTGTAGCAGTTGAGGCTGTCTTGAGATTTTTCTATATGACTTCTCGGATCGTGAAGATTTGCTACTTCTACCCTTCTCTTGATCTGATTTGAGCCTTGACTGGCTGAGTATGAGGGATATAGAGAATCTTTCAGATATTCTCCAAAATATGAGTATTTATCATTCTGTGTAGGATATCAAGCTGGATAGATCAACAGCTGGGTCTGCTGATGTATGTTTCCTACTATCAGTTGCTGAAGTGGAATCAGAACAATTTTAGACTAGAGCAGGGCTTAGAAAAACAGTTACTTCCTGGCTATTTAGAGAAGTCATTGAAGATATGAACATATTCTTTTGGGATTCATGTTATGAACAGTTAAATTGACTTGTGTAACCAAAGGCAGTAAAATAAGATGTTGCCAATTTAAAAATGAAGATGTAAAAAGTAATGATTTAGGTTTATTTTTTTTTAACTGTAGTTGATATAATATGCTAGCTTCTTTGAAAAAATAATTTATCTGTCATTATGACTTTATTTTTTCAATCTGTTAAATTTTAGTTAATCTATTAAATTTTAAATCTCCTCTACTGTTTCTTCCCTATAAACTAGTTCAATGCCAGAAGAAGCAGCCTCTATGTTCTTTAAAATAAGCATTTAGTTTGGCAATTCAGTAGGTGCACTAATTCATATAATCAAAACCATAAGCCATTACTGCAAGCTTGAAATGGACAATTTAATGGACTGGGTTTTATGCAGTTTCTAATGAAAGTTGACCCCTTTGGTTAATCAGAATTCATAGTAACGCTGCGCTGTCTAAGTGTTGCATAAAATTCTTTACCTGAAGCTGGCAAATAGACTGCGGTTAAAAGAGACAGGGGGGGAAAGCAATAAAAAAGACCTCATAATAATGAAAAAGCCTCATAAAAGTCCATCATATGCATTTATTCATATTAGTTATGTGAAACCATTTAATATGCTCTAGAGAAGAAACTGTTTCTGAAAGAATAAGGAAATCCACAATTGCAAAGACATGTGTGGTATTTTAATATAAGTGTTGCAAGCCATTAGTTCCTGGTTTATTAGATCCAATATAATTCTTCCACTTAGACTTCAACGAAACAGTTATTAGTTAAGCAAAGTGCCCTAACAGTACTTCACATCCAAGGTATAATTTCATGCCAAAGGTATAACTGCTGAGATATGAACATGAAGGATTCAATAATGATTTTTATTTTAACTACATTCAGTCATTTTTAATTTTGATTGCCAAATACACTGAATGTTAAAAGAAGGCACGATATCCTTGCATTTGTAGAAGCAGTGGCATAAATATTGCTAGAAGGAAGTATCAAGACAGTGAGTTAGTCTTAAAAATGAGGTTGACCCCAAAATCGTAAGATGAAAAAAATAATGAAGAGACTGAATGACTGCTCCACTGAGGGAAAAGGAAATGTTAACAAAGATCTGAATTTACACAAGATTTCTCACAGCGCTTATCTTAATTCCCTTAATACTTATGTACCTATATTTACCTCTGGATTATATCAGATTAATATCTTCTGTCTCTCAACTATGAGTGTTGGGAACTTGAGGATGTTTCTTTCTAAGGTTTCTATTTTTTTTATTGCAACTGAAAATATAATTCTTTAAGAAAATGTAGGGACAAAAGTACCCTAGTAGCAACCATTTTCTACTCTCAGATGAGAAAAGAAATTCAAATAGAGGAAGTTCATTACTTCCTGATCACAGTAAGAAAGTCTGTGCTTTAAGAACTTTGTGATAATACATGGGACAGATGCCTGATTTTATAAGTACAATCTTGGTTGATTTTACATGTGAACAATGCCATTGGTACACTGGTTCATATGCGATCTGCACTTCATAATCTTTACTTAGCATGATTTTCATTAAAAGAAGAGGTACCTTTTTTTTAAAAAAGAATCACAATTATACCTCATTTCAAGATTAAATGATCCATATTTCTAATGAACTTGCTAAATGAAGACTATTACTGTGCCTGTATGTAATGAGAGTATGTATACAAAGAAATAGTCACTGACAATCCGAGTGCCCTATAGCCATTTTTTAAATGTAACTAATTATTTTGAAATATCTAATTATTTGTATTTTAAGAACATAAAATATTGTTAGAAAAAAATCTCAGTGCAGTTTATGGCTACTACTTCTGAAATAATGCACAGAATTTACCCATGTAATTACAGTATTGAAAGAGTCGTGATTCCTCTTTAGTGTTCTTTCTTTGGCATTTTGAGGTTCAATTTATACTTCATTCTTAATTTTTGGGGGGAGGAGGAAGTATACAAATAAAGAACTGGCTTCTGAGTTTCAGCAATTTACAATTCGGCGTACAAGTAGCACTTTCACTTTTCGGTGAGTTATTTTCTTAATGAATAAAAATGTTTCAAAATTATTTACATTTATTGGAAATAAATTTAAATTCTGAAAACTGCTGATTTAAGGCTGTGCCATGAGGCATCAATATCCAGTGTAAGTAGAATTTACACATATTCTAGTCTCCTAATGCACTGCTATTGGAGGCAGGGGCCTAATAGGCTTAATCCCTTTGGCAACAATTGGATTTGCAAAGGCTGTTAAGACCATGAGATCAATGAAATTAAATTATTAAACACTAGTGTTTTGAAGTGTCACAATCAAATGCTTCCTCTTATATTTCAAATAATACTCATCACATTTGTGCCAAAGGAATGTCCACAAATCATGCTTTCTGGTTAATTTAATCTTTCCAGTGATTTCTACAGGGGAAAACAAAACGCAAGAGGACAAATTCTCCTTCATTTACCCCACTGGAAATGAAACATCTCTGTTCATTTAATGGAGTTCACTGAAATTAACTTTGTGTGAGTAAAGACAGATTTTGACCTCTCTGCCTTTCTGTAATTCAGAAACTACGATTAGTCATGTGAGAAAGCTGTTGGGTAGGAAAACAGTCTCTGTTAGTGTAGTAACCGCAGAGAGCTTCAATAGCACCATATAGTTCCTGGAGGCTTATAATTGGCAAGCGACTTACAGTAATTGCCAGTTCCCTCCTTCTGTCTTCTGTTTCATAAATCTACTCATAATAAGTGGCTGTATAGAAAAAAGACAAATACATGAGCATAGTAGGGATTATACTTTAGCATTGCTATTTTATATTAGCTTGCTTCAATGTCTTTTCAGGAAGGATAGCCTCCATTTTAATTTTTAATTACATTTCAATGTATTTCTTTTTCCTATAAATAGCATGTTCAGCAGGTCAATGCAGTATAACTTCTTTAAAATTCTTTTGGAATACACCTCTAGAACACAACACTTAGTAAATGGTACTTCTCTAGGTAAAGGACTCTCCAACAAACTGACTGATTCTCTGAGCTCCAGACTCCCTATTTCCCAACCATATCAATCCAGTATTTGTTAGCCCTTCCACTTTGAGGCCATGATTAAGATGACTTACAAGTAGGTAAAAACAGTCTATTTGTTCTTATCCATGAGTCTTTTTGCAGGTTTAGTATCAGTATTTGCCAACCAGCAGTCCAGGCATCCTTCACTAACCAGTTGGAGGAAACTGGAGATATCCCAAACCAGAAACATTACCATTGCTTCCCAAGGAACACGATCAGTGTTTATTTAATTTAACATTGTGTTAGTCCTTAACAGTTTCTTTACACTTAACTCCTAGCACTAATGCATTGTAAAATACAAAGGAATGCAGGGGCAGATGACTAAAATATACACAGGTGTGCACGTTTGAGACACACATTCGAACATACTTTCCATTCTCCACAGCAAACAATGAAAGTATTTTTTTCTCCAAAATAGGTACTTGTGGTGCCTTCTTATCAACAGTTGGTGAGATAAAGCAATCAGTACATGAAACAGAAATGAGAGTAATAGTACAGTGACAGAAATTGCATTTTAAGGAAATGGATATGTTTTCTCAAATCTGCAAGGCAAAATAGACCCTCATGCTCTCCCTTAAGCAATGCAAAGTGAAGGGGAACAAAGCCACATTCTTGCAAGAAAATAGCTCAATCCTAATCTAGTCTGTTGCTTTGTTAATTTGAGTATGTCAATTCATCTCTCCCTGCCTCACTTTTCTTTTATGTGTATAGGGATGATGAACTGCTGAATCTATTCAGACTAGCATGAAATAACAATATAAATTATTTTTTCAGGAAAGCCTTTTCCTTCCTGAACTTTCTTTTTATAAGAAAGAACTGTTGGCCCAGTGAATTTAAAAAAAGGATTAAATTCTGACACTGTATGAATGCAATAAGAATTCTATAATCAAGACTAGTTGGTCCAAACACCTTACCATTGTGGACAAATTTTCAGATGGAAAATGCACTCTGAAATACAGAATTTTTTTAAAAATGTGAATCAATGTCATTAATCAATACAACAGTAAAACACGCTTAGAGATTTATGTAGAAGCTGTGAATCCAAAGCACATGAACTTTTGGTCCAAAGTGAAGGTAGTCAATATACAGACTGAGTTCCTATGTTAGCTCTAGAGAACTACACTGTTTCCTTGCATCTTGTTCATGGGCTCAAGAAGAAGTCAATTCTATTCCTCATCTCTGTCACACAAAATAAGAATTTCTCTAAAAAGCTTGAATTTTTCCAGAATGTGAAGTTGGATGTGGGCTAAGTTTTGGTCTCAGACACAAGTTTAAATTCTAAATAGCAGCACTAAAATCAAGACAAGTGTTGCTAGAACTGGAAATGTGAACACCTGGACCTGTGCAAAGCATTTCACACTGTACCGCATGACATCCTTGTGTCTAAATTGGAGACACATGGATTTGATGCATGGAACACTCAGTGGATAAGGAATTTGATGGATGGCCTCACTCAAATAGTTGCAGTCAACAGCTCAATGTCCAAGGGGAGATCAGTGACAAATGGTGTTCCTCAGGGGTTGGTACTTGGACCAGTGTTATTTGACATCTTTGTTGGCCACATGGACAATGGGATTGAGTGCACCCCCAGCAGGCTCACCAATAACACCAAGCTGTGTGGAGAAGTCAACACACTGAAAGACCTGGACAGGCTTGAGAGGGGGGCGCATGCCAACCTCATGAGGTTCAACAAGGCCAAGTCCAAGGTCCTGCACCTGGGTTGAGGCAATCCCAAGCACAAATACCAGCTGGGCGGAGAACGAGTTGAGAGCAGCCTTGAGAAGAAGGACTTCGGGGTGTTGGTTGATGAGAAGCTCAACATGAGCTGTCAATGCGTGCTTGCAGCCCAGAAAGCCAATCACATCCTGGGCTGCATTAAAAGAAGCGTGGCCAGCATGTCAAGGGAGGCAACTCTACCTCTCTACTTTGCTCTCATGAGACTCCACCTGGAGTGCTACATCCAGCTCTGGGGCCCCCAACATAAAAAGGAGATGGATCTGTTGGAGCAAGTCCAGAGGAGGGCCATGAAGATGATCAGAGAGCTGGAGCACCTCTCCTGTGAAGACAAGCTGAGAGAGCTGGGGTTGTTCAGCCTGGAGAAGGCTCTAGGGAGACCTTATAGCAGCCTTTCAGTAATTAAAGGGGGCCTACAGGAAAGATGGGGAGGGATTCTTTATCAGGGAGTGCAGTGATACAACAAGGGATAACAGGTTTAAATTGAAAGAGGATAGATTTAGATTGGATAGTAGGAAGAAATTATTTACTGTGAGGGTGGTGAGGCACTGGAACAGGTTGCCCAGAGAAGTTGTGGATGCCCCATCCCTGGAAGTGTTCAAGGCCAGGTTGGATGGGGCTTTAAGCTAGTGGGTGGTGTCCCTGCCCATGGCAGGGGGGTTGGAACTAAATGATCTTTAAGGTCCCCTCCAACCCAAACCATTCTATGATTCTATGAAATTGTAAGATCTGGTCACTAGGTAAGATTTCCATTCAGATCCTTCATTATTGTTATGACACGATTTCTTATAGTTTTGTTGACATAAATTCTTCCATTGATACGTTTTTTCCTGGCTCAATTTATTATATTCTGCCTTTTTGAGAGTGCTTTTTTTTGGTTTTTTGTTTACTTGTCTGTTTTTTGACTTGGATTGACAGAGACAATCATAGAAAAAGACCATGGGGACCTTTATAAAGCATTCCTTTCCGAACACATTCATCTTGAAAATGATTGAACTATCTAGCAGAATACTTGCCAGTATAAAACAAATGGATATACTATGGGAGAAAGAACTGTTGTACATTCTCTGTCAGCCTATCACATCAGGCTGTTCTGTGGATCTAAAATGATGAGTCCCTGGTGTTTTTTAAGTATACATCTATCGGTATCAATTTATTTTACAAAAATATATCATGACAATATGATTGGATCTAAATTTATTATGCAACTGGCATTTTTTTTCTTCATGATGTGGAGCAGTGGAAATTCTGAGAAAGTATGCTGTGTAATATCTCAATTGAAACTGAAATTATTATGATGACATATAAATAAAGTATACTGGTTCTGCTATGGTATAATTTAAGGAAAAAATTCTGAATCAGTCTCAAAGGAATGAGATTGTCAAACACCACACCTTGTGTTGAAGAGGTGAGATTAGCATTTTTTTTAAAAAAATGACAGCCGAAAACTGCCCCTAGTTTTCTATTCATCTGATGAACAGATATGTCTTAAGTTCCATGTTTCTTCCAAAAACCTTTGAACCTTTCAGGGTTGCACAAAAATGCTAAAAGCTGATCTCCCAAAATGCTAAAACTTTTGAACAAAAGAGAACTTATAACAGACCTTTTATAAATTTCAAGTTGGCTTTTTTTTTTCTTTTCTCTTTGATTTTGTGAGTTGAACTCATAACTTCTTCATGGTAAGTGTATGCTACTGTCATCATATTTAATGATCAGCAGAAAGGGAAAACATAATATTGAATTATGATCTGATGTGTCACAGGGCCCTTTCTGCGCATCCTGTTCTGCATTTTGTGTGAATTTAATTAAATTAGGGGTTTTTTTGGTGGTGGTGGATTTTTTTAACTTTTGTATTCCAAGTAACTAAAGCTGACGCACACTTTTAAATTTCTCTTAAGAATAGTGAAGGAGCATGCCAATAATTCTTTGTGATTTGCATGGAAATTATGCATTGATAGAGCTTAGATCTCCCATTAATAGAATCTACACTTGCATTACTTTTAAAATAAACTGCTTTTAACCCCGTCAAGTTGTCTTTCAGCATGCTTTCTGAAAACAGAGAGAGGTTTCTTGGTTTGATAGTCTGAGAAAGGTTCAAAATGAGGGAAAAAGAAAAGGAAAAAAGGGGATGGGGAAGGGGAAGGGAAGGGAAAGAAGACACTAANAATGGAAAAGTTCTCATGCTTTAGGAAGTCATTGTTCTCAGAATATTAATATGTGAACTTTTTAAAATGAGGATTTTTAAGTACTTACTGGTATTGTACATCAAACTGAAAAATTGCCTGAGTTCAGATTAAAAGCAATATAGGCTTGAACATGGAGCTAATAGATCATTTTGCACAACATTAAAGCTCTTAAAACTTGCAAGAATATTTGATGCCATGGCACTTTTAAACAACTTCAGCCTAACAATTTATTTATCTGTGTATGTCACTAGCTAATCACTATAAATGTATTTTTGAGACATTTATTTAGATTAAAAAAAAAAAAAAATTCTACCAAGTATCCCAAATCCTGAGGGTATTGATATGGGGGAAATAACTCCATATTTATTGTAACCATTTTCTTTCAAAAACCTGCAACTTATGTATAAAAGTGTTTCTTATGAAGGGCAAATAAATCCTACCTGTGTGCATTGCTATTTATACTGCTGGTGATTTATCATCCTGTATTATCCTTAAATTGTAGATATTAGGGTTACGAATGACCTGTTGGGTCATCTGACTCATCTTCGTATAGTAGTAGGATTGCATTTACAATTTTTTTATGGGTTCCCCCACTATTTCTCTCTGTGGTATGCCTTGAATATTTTCAGTGATAATAGCTGCTTTGGCAGGTTATTCCATTATCTAAGTGACCTCACTGGTATACAGTGCTTTTTTACTTTTTGGCCTCCATTTTCTTAATTTCAAGCTATTACTTCTTCTTTTACCTACAATGACAAATTAAACTAAAATTGCTCTTTTTTTCTTTTGGTAATTCCTGGAAGGTACTTAGAGATATTTAATTTATCACCTCTTGCTGGTCTTCTCTGTAGGCTGTACAAGTTCAGTGCTCTTAACCTCTCTTCACAGGTCATGTTTTCTAAACCTTTCAGCACTTTCATTGCTTCTGTCTCTACCATAATGATGTCATTTTTTACAGCACAGAGAGCAGAATTACACAGTGCTCCAAAAGCACCCTCAGCAATTTTGTGTTGTATTTATATAAAGAAAAAATAGATTTGAAATTATTGACTTGCATTAAGGCAAGATTTTATTCCATTTTTAAAAGTATTAGAAAGTGACCAATTTTCAACGGTATTTCACTATCTAACTCTTGGTGAAGGTGCTGCTCTATAAACTGAGAGGTTTGGTTGTGGACTCCTAAAAATCTCAACAAACAAACAGTTTGTTTCTTCAATAGAGTTTATATTTTCTCATTCATAACTAACATGTAAACCTCCTTATTCACTATGGCATGCAAGGCCTTTGCATAAAAGGAGACCACCCAACTTCACTGTAACAAATCTGGATTTTTATGAAAACCTTCTATTTATAACAAACAAACAGCCATTAAGTGTTTTTATTGCTGTTCAAGCTTGCTGATATTATTCCATATGCAGATGCTTTTTTATACACGTGCTGTATTAAATGGGAACATAGATGTACTTTTTGCTTTTTCTATGCTGTTTCTTTTTAAAACACCATTTTTATGTAGGTCAATGTAAAAGACTGAAATTAAAGCACTAAATTTGATGTTTAATTTGAATTGTTTTTTTCTTCAGTCTTCTTACACAGCACATCACTAAGCTCTATGGAAATGAATCTTGGTTTATACTGAATGAGCCGTTTTCTGCCAAGTTGCTTCCCAGCTGTGTGGCCCCCAGCATATATTGGTGCATGAGGCTGTTCCTCCCAAGGTGCAGGACTTTGTACTTCTCCTTATTGAACTTATGAGTTTCCTGTTGGCTCATTTCTCCAGCCTCTTGAGGTCTCTCTGTATGGCAGCACAACCTTCTGGCACATCAGTCACTCCTCCCATTTTTTTGTCATCAGCAAACCTGCTGAGGGTACACTTTGCCCCATCATCCAGACCATGAATTAAGATATTAAACAGTACTGTATCCAGTATAGACCCCTGGGGTACACCGCCTAGTTACTGGCCTCCAACTAGGTTTTGTACCACTGATTGCCACCCTCTGGGCCCGGCCATTCAGCCAGTTTTCAAATAACCTCACCCTAATGTAGGACTACTATGAACAGAGATCTGAAATACAGTCTTGGATCTCTGTCTAGAACTTCTTGCTGAGAAAAATAAATATGTTGACATCTTACAAGCAGGTGAGTATTTTTACCTTCTGAAAGCATTACGTTATCCCATTGAAAATTCTCCTTTTTTGTTAAGGCCATTTAGTTGGGTAATGCATAATTTTGGATTTGAAGTTAATTACATGAAATCACAGTTTCTTTCCAATATGACTGAGTTCAGGAAAACACTTATCTTGAAAGAAGTCTCAAAGCTTTGACAATATCTCTTCATGGGTGTTTTTTTTTTTTTATACTTTAGACCTCTTTCAGTCTTTCCCTCTTAGCCTAATGGCTCACTGTTTGTCTGATACTTTTTACTTGTGACCACAGAGAGATGCTGGCTCTTTGTCATATTTTCCCATAACCCATTCCCCATAGCCCCATATTTTCATCTTCTCTGACAATCTCTCCTGTTATTGCAAGTCCCTTCCATTTCCTTCCACTCACTCAATGAGTCTTTCTGTCTTTAGTGTCCCTGTTTACATCTTAATCCTTCCACATATGCTAAAGCATTCTTTTTCTATTATTAGTGTTTAGTCCTCTCTAAGGTGCCTAGTCATCTCTAAGATCACTATCAGAGATTCTTTTGATGGGATTTTTCATGGGTAATTGACCTGTCCAGACAAGGATTTAAATTCAGTCTTGCTCTGCATTTTGTGTGGTCAATCATACTAATGCAAGGAGGACGTCCACTCTTACAAGAGCAACATGGAAAATTTCTGTAGTACTTTGTGTTTTCCATTCTATCTTCATAAGATGTGACCAATAGTCAGCTGTGAAAAAAAAATATAATATCTGTTGCTTGTCCTGTCTCCAGCAATTTAAATATGCTGAATAAAAACCCAAATTTATAATTTACATAGCCTTAAACCTCCTTTGTAAGAGGAAAATAATCTGCATTGAGCCTTAGTCACTTACCTCTTTAAAGTAAAAAATGCAAAGTGTATTAAGTTTGTGGTGTCATTTATAAATTGTTAAGCACTCGTTTTCATGGAAAGAAAAAGTTTCAAATAATCAATTGAAGTGGGTTAAAATATCATTGTAATAAAGTATAGTGCAAATACAAGTTAGAAAAACTGATAGAAATATAAATTATTTTTAAAGTGAAAATCTTAAATCATCCACTTAAGGAGAATACATTACCTCTAGATTTGCCTGTCTAAAAAAAAAATCATTTTCATGAAAATATTTTCCTAGAACATTTCATATGTTGAAATTCCCAGTTTCTGTTTAAAAAAAGTTAAAAACAAACCCTGAAAGCAAGGTCCACTAAGGTCCATGCATGCAGAAAATCATAATGTCAGTCCCATTTCTATTGAATTGATTCTGTATTATAAGAAATTCTGAGAAATAAAAGTAGTCCCTAACTCTGATCTGTACTTCTCAAAATCTTCTAAATGTGAGAATAAGCTTTGAAATATCTACTTTCAATGTTGTTCTGATATGTCCTGGTGACTGCAGTCTGCATGGTATTTTTGAACATTCTTTGAATTTCTAGATGAACATAAAAATATCACATAGTCTTAGACAGCCTGAAAAATAAGCTGTTCATACTCATTCAGTTCTTTACTATAAAATAGCCTATATGTAATGAAAGACAGTTCTTGAGCTACCTTTCAAAGTCCAACTCTGTAGGCTGTTTTGACATATTGGAAGAAGAGACTGAAGCTGTGGCTGAAAAGACAGATAGTAGTGCACATACATGTCTGTATCAGGAAGATCTATTTATAACACTTAATAAAGACAGTACTTCTAATGTTATCTGACAGTGCTTTTATGTGCTCAGTTCCCCCCTAACTACTTCTTTATGCAGTTAGTGGCATTAAACTTATGTTACTAAGTATTGTGTGCTGAGAGTGACGGAAAGTGATAAACAAACATTCTCTGCTTTAATTGGTAACTTCTGCTAAGCTTTCTGTAAGCCTGAGATGCAAAATTCAGGATGTACATGTGCTATGTTCCCCTTGTAATTATTGCAATTGCGATTGCTGATCCAATAATTGAACATGAAAATGATTGATTACGTGTCCAAGTGCAGATTTTCTTCCTCTGTAAGTCAACTTGCCTGATTGCAGTAATTAATTGCATGGGCCACTGAATATGAACCAGCTGCAAAATGCTGAAGTCCTTTTTTTTTGGTCATAGTTTGCATGAAGTATGCATGAATGTCTGAGACAAAGGCCTGAGGGTGAGTACCTAAAATATCAATAAGTTAAGAAGTTTTGAAATATTTAGATTAAGTCCCATATGGTTATTTTCATGTGGCCAAGCTAAATGAAATAAGTAACCTGTGCATGAGCATTATTCTAATTTGTTTGTTTTTTAGCCAGTTGACTATGTGTAGATTAACCAAAACAGGTGCAACACAATACAGCATCAGACATATATATACCTTTAAAAGATTTGATGATGTGATCATTTTGGAGCCATGTAACAGATGTGTCCATCGTGTGAATCTGAGAAGGGTAAAATTTCAGCTATGTCTCCAAGGGGAATATTATTTTACTTTAAAGATTTTTTCTTACAGTTGAACAAGGACTCTGTCACGGAACTGAGATTTATGTATTTCTCTTCCATTTTTTTCTGCAGTGCAGACTTAGTTAAAAAATAATCAAAAAGATTTTTTTAAGAAGTCATTGAACTTGTGCAATCAAAGGGGTTCATTTTGGAAATTCTTTTTCATTTTCTTTCTTCTTCTCTCTCTCCACTCCCACTTCTCTTTCTCTCTTTCTTCTTTGAATTTTGAGCCTGAAAAAACATTAAAACTTACATAAACAAATCTCCCTTTCTCTCTTTTCACATTTACAGAAAATCCCAAAGAGGTTTTTCAGTCATCTCCATTAAGTATACTACACACTATAATTCTTTGTCTGAAAACAATATAACATTTAGAAGCCAGATTCCCTGATGTATACATTTTTGATTCCTTATCAGCTCTTTTCATTCTATCAGCTCATAGCGCTGTAAGAGACCTCCAGGGTCATCATATTCAGCATTGTGCTATCACAGGCAACAACATTATACTAACCCTTTTATGAGTCATTGAGCTGGATCTTAAAATTAACTAGATGGGATTTGGGGAGCTTACTTTTTTTGCCCTTTTTTTTCCCCCGCAGTTAAGATACAGCAGTAGGAACTGTTTCATCTTGACAATGATCTTCTAAATGTTACAGGTTTGTGATTTTGCCAGAATGTCTCTGTGTAACTACATTGCAAAATGAAACCTCTTTGTGAATAATACAGCAGTAGCAGGTAGAGTAAGACTGATGGTATTGTGATGGTGGCAGCACAAAGCTTAAATTTACTAGTCAAAAATTGGTGTTACTGTTGCCTCCCCCTTTCTTAAAATGAGTTGATTGATTGCATATGCCAGGTGCTGCAGCTTTCAGTGGATTTTATACAGGTATAGTAAGAGTGGAAGCATTGTTGCCCATTATACATCTGCATAACAGTCAAGACAGGCTCTGTCGTCCATTTTATTAAATATTAATGGTATTCTGTAAATTGGGCATTCATTTAAAGGCTCATGTTGAGTAACCTTTAATCCACAGAAAGCCCCCAAAGCCAACAGGAATCTTTGTGGTATCAGAAGCTACATAATAGAAACAAAAGTGGCAAATCATGTCCATTAACCAAAGCACTCAGGGGAACATCAGTATCTGCTCCATTTGTGACACCTTCTCCTACCTTTCTACCATAAAATATGGCTTCCTTGTCAATGGCTGCTCTCTCTATGACTTAAGCCTCATTTAGGTCAAATCACAGTAGTTGTAAAGTGGTTCTCCTGTGTATTACCGGTGTGTTTATCCCCTATTTTCTCTTTCTTGCCTAGAGAAATCCACAACCTCAAATGAGGTGTCAAGACCTTCTGAAAAATACATGCAAATAAGAACGTAAGTGAAAATCACAGTATTCTAGGTGAGGAGCTACCACAGATATGTCTGGTAGGAGCCTGTGTCAGCCAGAGCATGGAGTTGGATTTGTATAGGCTTGTGTATTCCTCAAAGTAGATTGGAAAAAAAGAATTTTGGACAAAAGCCAGTTTTTAATGGAATATAAACAAGGCAACTCAACTTTTTTAAGGCTAGAAAATTCACTCACTGGGTCAGAGAGAATAGAAATATAAACAGTTCGTGCAAGAAAATCTACCCTTTCTCCTGAAAACATTACAGGAAGGTTTCAGTCTGCTCAGTAGCTTTCAAGGTTACAATAAGCCTTATGCTGCTCCTTTTAGTTCCTACATAGCTTCAGTCTCCTTTGAGACCTAGCTGGTTATTCCCTGCTCCTCAGTGTCTCGCTACGACAATCTCTTCTGCGTCTGCTTAATACAGTACTATCTTTCAAGTCTGTGTCCCAAGGGAAGGACCACTTTCTTCTCCTTGTAGAGAGTTTTATCTGATCCATTCCTTGTAGAAGGTTGTCCTTATACAAGAAATATATACAAACTGCTTCTAAGAAAATATGGATCTGTCCATATCTATAGCTAATAAGAAATTATGAGAAGGGGAGTAAGCTTAGAGAACCTCGCCTTCTCATGACATAGGTGGTTATCCTTTTGGCCTGCAACTCTGCGTGGGTTATCTGCTCTATCAGTTAGACAAGTAAGCATTAGAATTTCTGTTAGAATCATTTAGAAATTAAAGGCAATGCTCCTGTCTCCTTTGATGAAGTAATACAGATGTAAGAGTAGTCACCCAAGTGGGCAGAGGTGGATTAAATTTTCTCTCTGAGAGAACTTTAGGCTTATTTTTCC
Source organism: Stercorarius parasiticus (assembly GCA_013396915.1). Lineage (NCBI taxonomy): Eukaryota > Metazoa > Chordata > Aves > Charadriiformes > Stercorariidae > Stercorarius > Stercorarius parasiticus. The sequence goes on from VWZL01003276.1 coordinate 385,961, forward strand.
TCCAAGGTGAGTGCTCTAGCAGAGTGCAAAGTTTTTGGTGGGTCAGTGCTATCATTTAAAATGATTCTGTTTTCTAGGATATGAATAAATATTCATTAAGTCAAAGAATACTTGGGAAGGATCACAGTTCATGGTTTAACTCTTGCCAAATGCACAAGTTGGAGGAGCCATCTGAATCCACGGTAATGCAATTATAAAGCACTGCAGTTGTCACTGCCACCTGCCACTCCATGAGAAAATGTGCATGTGGCTGTTTAGTAGAAGAATGGCCAGTTTGCATGCAGCAATCATAGAATCATAGAAT
>VWZL01003278.1:0-23251 GCA_013396915.1 Stercorarius parasiticus
CCTGAAATCCTTTCCGCGATCGGTACGTGTGTTTACTTCCATCACGGGATTAGCATCTCCCAGTGCTTGATTACAGAGAAATTTGCCTCCTTTGGGGTATAAATGAGGATCGAGCAAAAAAGAAAAAAAAAATACAGTGGCCAGATTTAGTGGAAACTAGCCTTATTTTCTATGAAAAAAAAAAAAAAAGCAGAAGGTCTTTACAAACCGAGGTGTTATCTCTCAGCTTATTAAATTTGTGTACAGGTGGATCAAACCGCCGGCACGGTATAGATTATATTGCCTGTTATGTAAAATGCACTTGAATGACAAACTGTAGTTTTCCATGAAACCGGTCAGGATATGGGAGGAACTGCAGGGCTTTTTTTTTTTTTTTTTTTTATTTGTTTTGACTGACCATTATATTTTGAACTGGTTTGGGCCACGTCCGTGTTCGCGGTTACATCATGTCATGTGTTGGGTGCAGTGTGATTTGTGCCTCTAAAAATAAGGGGAGGTAAAAGCCCGTGTCTCGGAGGTGGGAAAGTCTGAGAGTTTTTCAGCCCCGGTACGGTCCTGCTGGCGACAGGGATAAAAACCACTTGGGGGGGGAATTAAGGTGTTACGTGTGTGTGACTAAACCTCTGCCGTTGTTAGGAATCCAGTGATCTGTTCGTATCTAAGCCTTTTTTTCTTTAAAACAGTGTTTGTCCCTTTTATGGCCTTTGTTTTCATGGAGGAAACCTCTGATGCTCTTCCCCCTGCTTTAGCCTAGTCCTCTTGAATTTTCATTCTGGTGCAGGTAGCAACGCCGTTTGATCTGATTATATTATTTCTTTAATTGGGAAGCCAGCAGCCTTTTAAACCGGCAAAGGGGGAGACGGAGCGGGGGCTGTAAAGGCAAAACTGGGGGATCCCCCGATGGCACCGGGATCCTTTCCCTTCCCACGGTGTCCGCTCTCGGCCACCGTCGGAGGCGAGAGACGGGCGGCATGTTTTTTGGCGCGGGAGGGATGGGTATGTTGTTGTGGTGGTTTATTTTTTTGTAGCCCCACTGCCAAGGTAGCACAGCTGTGTGGGGCTTAATGGATTGATATGCTGCAGGGGCAGTTAATTGTGGAACTCGGTTGTGATACTGTTATAGCTGATTTGTAATGATTTAGCGATGGGGATGACTTGTGTTCCCTCTTCAGAGGTGATAAAGCAGCAGATGACCAGGCAGATGCAGCTGTGTGTTGCTTTTATGGTTTTTTTTTCTCTCCCTCTTTTTTTTTTTTTTTTCTTTCCCCTTTTATTTTTTTTAAATGCTGTATTCGAGTCTCATTTGCTCTCAGAGATCATCCGGTAACTGGAGAACTGGTGAAATTCTGACATCACGCAAGTCAGGGGTGAAAACTGAGCAGTTCTTTGACCAAAGTCACTTCCTTTTGCCCTGTTTATAACTCTGTTTTTGTGAACGCAACTGCCATTATCTAATGAACCCTCGGAACAAAGACTGTCTCTGGAGTTTCAGCACTCCACCCTTTTTTCTGCTCAGGCAGCGAGTGGTGCGTGTCCTTAGGAACCTCAAAAGACTTTTCCGGGGAGGATAACACTTTTCATGTATAGCAAAGTAAAGATAAGGACTTGTTCCGTCCTACCAAGGCAGGGAAAAGGTGAAGCCTGGGGAGGGGGGAGAAAGGGCGAGCAGCACGTGTTTTGATTTGTGGGCCTCCCCCCACCTCCCCTTCCATATAATTTTCCTTTTCTGGAAAACTGTATTTTTTCTGGAATTATTTTTTTGAGAGTAGGTCAGCGATATCCCTGCCCATCCCTGTTTAACAGCACCTGATTTTGCTTTTTTTTTGCTTGTTTGTTTGCTTTTTACTGGACTGTGTGGGGAAACAGGTGGGCCAACTTCTGCCTAAATGGGAATTTAATTCAGCAAAAGTGTCTCAGGTGGATCACATACCGATTAGACCAAATAATAAGTAAGTTCTGCGCGCATGCCTTGGTTTAAAAGTGTTTATTATTTCATTAAAAAGAGCCTCTTAGCAGTTGGGCAGGCAGGTGATCTGAGAAGCGCTGTTTCCGCTCCTGCATTTTATAAATACCGTGTCCCTGCTCATAACTTCCAGGAATACAATATCTGTCTGGAATGAAAAGCAGCGAAGACTCCAACGAGAATCCTTCCCGGCCCTGTAAATAGCGGTTTAGCTGCGTCTTCAAGGACGTAGTTTTGTGTAACAAATCGTTTAAATTGGAATAAAGGCTTTCTGTTTTTTCTCAGCTGGCCAAGGAGTTGTCGTTCTCAAATCAGCGAGAGTCCTGGTGAGGCAGGACTTGAGTAAACATAATTCCATTAAACCCTGCGCCTGTCCTCTTCGCCCTGAGTTCAGAGCCGTGTTTTTGGCAGAGGACAGTTTGGATAAAGTCCTCTTCAGGTTTCAAAGAAAGTTAGAAAATAAGTGTGTATCTCCCCCTGCCACGAACCGCTGGGAGCAGAAAGCTGCCAAAGTATAACTCCCTTTAGAGAACGAGACAAACAGCGAAACGGGATATGCTAATAGCAGGGAAGGCTTAATTCTGGAGGACAGAGTTTTGACAGCATGCTATCTGAATTTAATCATCGAACTGTGCTGTTTAGCTAATAAAACAAGAAAAAAGGTAACAAAATCACACCCGAAGAGAGGATATGGGAGTGGCTGTCAGCCTGAACAGGCCACATCTTCATCTGTCCCTTAGTTAATCTCTTGCTGCGAGCTTATTTTTTTTGCAGATTTGGTGGAAAGACAAGTGTTTAAAAAAACAAAAAACAACTAGCTGTTTTAAAAAAAGTTTAAGTGAAATGTATACTTCTGCATCAGGAGGTGCTTCGGGCCTCAGAGACGTTAGCAGAAGATGGACCTTAAAGTTTCAGCTCTATCAAACGCTGGGAGTTCTCGCTCTGAAATCTTTATAACTTCCTGCCGAGGTCTGCAGCAACAGAGGTGCGATGGGAAAGGTTACCCTCCAGTTGCCTTAACGCTAAATGAGAAACAGCAAACCGTGTTCCCGCTGTAATTATGGCCCATAAAAAAGAAGCTGGGAGGTGTGATTGAACATCGCTTCCTATTAAACGGGTATCTCTCTTCTGGAGTTCACGTCCTCTTGTTTTCAGTGGCTGCCATGGCAGTCTTTGTGGATTGTTCTCTCTCCTCTGAGATCCGAGGAGCAATAAAAGCTGAGATCTGCCGTTAGCTGAGCATACGCGTCCCAGAGAACTGCGTTATGAACTCCATTCAAAATAAGGTATTTAAATACAGCAGGAGGCTGGTCGGTGAGATTGGGCAGGGACCTAGTGGTTGGAGATGCTTAATTCTGCTCCTCTCTCTTCTCTTATTTCCTCTTGAGGACGTGGATGGTTAACGCGAGGCACTCTAAAAGGCTTTTTGTAGTGACAGTCTGTGCCTTGCTTTAAAATATTGACGTATTAAGGTGGTGCCATTTATGGGGCGGGGTTTAAAAGTTTTGGTAACAATCGTAGGCTTTTGAGCGAAGGTTGGTATGACCGCACCTAGTGAATGAAAACGTGCCTTTAAAATTAAAAGGCAATTCTGTTTTTTGTTTAACTTGCTCCTTGAGTCCTGAGTTCAGGTTTTCATATTTCCTGGGCAACTTGCCCAGATTATGCGAAAGAAAAACAAGATTTCTCAGATACTGGATAGGGGGAGACCCGGATTTCACAATTAAACTTTTTTTTTTTTTTTTTTGGTCTCTATCAGACTGCTGCTTTGTGCAAATGTCCCACTACTGGTTTTTAAACCGCGTTTCTTTTTATTTGACTGTAAGCGGTAACTTCGTTCTGAAGAATAACTTAACATACCCGTAGCGATGGGTATTTTTATCTCCAGCCACTTGGTTTTCCAGGTGAAGGCATTCTTCCTTACAGTTATTCAATTTCCCAGACTTCTGACTGTAGAGATGACAGTTAGTCTGGCTTTGTGGCTTTTGTTTTTCTTTCTGACATCGTATTGGTAAAACCTTCTTTACCTCCAATTGCGCGATTGATTTGGTTTATTTATATCCAGTGAGAATTCACAGGCGTAAGAGAAAGTTCTTCTTGAAGGAGGCGGCCTCACCTTGCTGTTTCTAGAGTTGACCAAAAGACGCTGCCACTCGTGCGGACTGGCGAGTGGAAACAGCAGCTTTTCTTTTAGTCTGGAGGGCTTCTGGTCGGAAACAAAGGCTATAAAAGCTCAGTAACATCTTTCTTATTTGCCCCAGTGCGTAAGTACCATTCCCTGGGACGTTCTTAAAGTTCTTATTTTTCCCAGAGAGATTAGGTGCAAGTCTGTAGTGTTAATATATGTGGAAGGTGCTCGTGTATTTATTTAAAAAAAAATAATCTGTGGCTCTTATGTATGTTCTCAACCTTTTTTTCATTAATATTAAAAAAAAAAAGCCTGTTTCCCAAATGTAGGTCACTATAAGCGTACAGTCTGCCAAACTGCACGTGATAGCTGGATTATCAATAAGTTTATCGTCCTGTACTTGCCTGTCACGTTTCCTTAATTAAAGCCTTGAGAGTTACTTCTCATGTAAATCCTCCTCTAAATTGGTAAACATCTGTCTTACAACTGTAAAATGTTGAAAGGTGATAAGAAAAGGCATGTAGAGGATCTGTTATGCATAATAGGTGTGACTTTTGGTACATGTACATTTTTGATGTGGAAAAATATTTCTAGGGCTCAGGGTGCGTTGAGTACCTACATTTTAAGTTACTGTGCTGAGGTCAGAAGCATAGGTGATGTATTTCAGTTGCAAAATGAAGTGTATAGGGATTTTATTCTAACAATTTTATTTGGGTTTTTTTTGGTTGGTTGGTTTTTTTTCTAAAAGGCTTCTGTAACCACACGAATTCAAGAGCCGGCTGCACTCTTGATTCGTAGTGGGGGAGGAGAGGGGAAGTGGGAATTGGTATAACACTCGCTTCCTTCGGGGTAGCTCTGCCTTTACTGCTTCTAACGCAGCAGCACCTTCGTGTACGTATCCCCCTGCAGAACCTGTGTGGTGGTAGGACAGAGCTTTGGGGGTGAAGGGGTCTCAGCTGGGGGGAGTCCTGCATCTAAGCAGGGGTTATTTGTCCTTTACATACATTGAACTGAAGTCTCCTGATGGCCACCTGTAACCTCATCTGTCTTCATTTCTTGTGTAAGTTGTAGGAAAAGGGGAAGGCGCCCAGGTGGGTTTGGGCGAGTGCCTCGTAGGAGGAGAATGTGGGGAAGGAAGGAGACCTCGCAGCAACTATAAAGAGCAGTCCCAGAGTGGCTTGGCACGTGATGAAACTATAGACAGTAGGTGCAGGAGTTTGGATATAATGTCAGGGGTTTAAGCTGTAATTCAGGGAACATACATACGCAAGGTAGAAGTGTGTGTCACCGAGGGATCGAAGGCAGAGGTGATGTGGCCAGGCGGGTGCAGGACTCGGTGGCCTGAGAAGGGTGGCCATGGGGGGACTCGTGTCTGCGAGGAGACCTGCTGGTGGGAAGGCATGGAGAGAAACTGGAATGAGCATTTAGATGGGTGGGCAAAGCAGAGGCTATTGATGCCTCCTCTGTCCAGGACTCTGAGCTCCCCAATCTTCTCATGAACCTCACTGGAAGCACAGGTGCCCGTTTTCTCCACAGGAAACTCTGGTCACAAAGATTTCTGAGAGCAAAAACTTCCCACGTTCTTGTTGGGCTTATTTTTTCTGAGGTGTTGCACAAAATCACGTGCTTGGAAAACCATGATTCTCCTTTCAAGGTCTGGTTGTAAAATTGGGTTTTAAAAGCAGACGGTCTTGAATAAGTCAGCATGCTGAAGGATTGTTTTCAGGGGTGTTGTGACCCGATAGCTTCTCTGGGGTATAGTGTGACTGGGCATGTTCCTTGTGCCTCTTCTAACATCCCATCGTTGCCTCGACCTTATTCCCACTTTTCCCTTTGCTCTGTTTAAAAAGCATTAAGAGTTTGAATGTTGGTGTAGTTGATGTGGAATGGTGGGTGTAGCCACCTGAGTGGGGCTGGTGACTTCCCTCCCTCGGTGGCCTCGCGTGCACTCCTCGGGAAGCGAGGGAAGATGGGCGAGTTACGATTACCCTGTTTTTACCTGCTTACTAGAGCCTTTCATCTTCCCTCTGTTAATTAATGCTAACTGCTCTGCAGTGCTCTAGTTTTAAAGTGAAAATGAAGAACGTGCTTGTGGATGTTGAGTGTTATCTTCAGACACGTTGTAAACGCCGCGGTGGTCTTCCAGAAGCAGCTCCTTTTGGATCTTCCTGAGTGAAGTTCAGCACAAGGTGTTGAGCAGGGCTGGAGCTTGTACTGCAGGAGACCCGTTGCGGTGGTGGAACTGGAGTGGTAATCCACTGTTTACCAGCAGGACTTCTGCAGGAGAAGCCTCTTGGTCAACTCAAGTGCTGGGAGCCGTAGACCCTTCGTGGAGAAACACTGAAAAAAGGGACCCGTGGGTGCTCACATCAATCTAGTATTGATGGGTGATAGCAGTTTGGGTAGAACTTCCCAGCGTGGTTTGAGCCCTAGAGGCAGACAAAAGATTCAGGATAATTCTTGGAAATACTGTCAAAATTCTCAAAATGCCCTGAAAGTTCTTCGGACTGGGAACATATGAACGACCTTTCCTTTTCCTTATTCCTCCTTCCTATGGTCACCTCTGAGATGCCTTACGACCCTCTTCCCTCCAGTCCCCTGTTAGGAAGAAATTACTGATAAATGTGATAAATATTCCTTAATGTTTTTTCCAGGGGTTGTTCGTAAGAGTAGAGATCTAATTCGGTGTTAGAAAAACCAGTGCTGTCTAGCACGCAGATAGTTTATAAGGACTTAAATAAAAAAAATGCACCCGGTAACTTTTGGAGGTCATCTTTAAGCTACTAGAACAAAGCCTTATTCTTAAGGGAGGCTTTCCAGGCTCCCAAAGTATTTTAAATGCTGTCCACCCAACTAAAAGTGAAGCCAAGGAGGGCTGCAGCAGCTTAGCTAGGAGGATTTTCTTTTTAAAGTGAGTTTGCTAACCCGGAGGAAAAGGCGGTATGAAAGTTCTGCTTCCGTTTTGTACTTCTGTTATTTTAACTGAAGTTGATGACCTACGAATTTGCTGTGAAATACTCTGCAGCCTAGGTAAACTCCTCAATGGCTGCAGCGTGGTGCAAATAGGTTCATGAAGAATGATTGCATTCAGCACCAAGTGCAGGTTTATCTGCTTTTTTAGCAGCTTGGCTATTTCCTGAGCTGCTCTCGGTGCCTCGTGGTGCTGGGGTGGTGGTTGTGGTGAGGAGCACTGACCCGGGGGCTGCCTTTGGAAGGCAGAGCGGCGTGTTCCTGCAGAACTGAGAGCGCCCGTAGAACACTCATCCCAGTGTACGTGTCTCCAGTGAAGGTCCTGGTGGGAGGCTGGAGTGGGGGAAGTCCTTTATTCTGACAGTCTTCCTCCCTCCTCTCCCAAGGGCGTCTTAGCTACAAGTGGAAAGTTCCCTGCAAGTTCCTTTTTTTTTTAAATTTTTTTTTTCTTCTCCTCCTCAATAGTCATGCTCAGTCTTTATTTATGGACCCAAGTGCTGTTAAAAGCCGTTTTTCATGAGGGTGCAGTAAATTTTTAGGCATGCAGTGTCCTTTTTTTCAGTAAGGACAAGGTGTAGTTGACTGAAATATGTTAAGTTCTGTCAACGGCGGGCTTCTGAAGTCTGAACCCACCTCTAGCGTCTCTGTATTTCTGTTGTAATACCTTCAGTTTATTTTTTTTATCTGTTCCTCCGAGTGTATCCTTTCTTCCCCGTCGTCTTCCTCTGTGTTGCCTAACTGGGTTTGGCCAGAGAGTTAGCAAGACTGTAGATGGTCTGAATCGTAGACGCGGTGAGGGGCCTGCCAGTTGGCCAACATACCAAACACAGCAAATAATTGAGCTCGTCCTGTGGGCCTTCCCTCCACGGGGGAGTGTGTGTTTGTTTCTCTGACTTTTCTCAAAAATCCAGTCTTCAGTACTTGGTGTTTTTCAGCCCCGCTGTCTGCCTGTGGTCCCTGCGATGGGGAAGCACCTGGTGGAGGTGGACGCTGGGGGAGCAACTTGTGGCGCAGCTGAATGAGGCTGGAAACAAAACTGGCTGTTAAGTTTTGCTCATTCCACATATTCAAGCTTGAGATAGTCCTCACTTTTCCTGTAAAGTGGTATATTAATTTGGCCATTGGGGTGTCTTAACGAACAGCTACAACAAGCTTATGCAAATTTATGTGAAATGAGAGGATTGGCATATCGGGCAAGAGATCAGGGCAGCTTCTTATTATTAAATTGACATTGAAATAGCTTATGAAGGTGCTAGATAAATTTTGCAGCAAAAGGAAAATAAAGAAACTGTTGCACTGCTAGTACAGCTTGTGCTGTGGGTTAGGTGAATGCCGTTAAAAAAAAGGAATTAAAAAACACTGATATTTTGAGTGTTAAAGGAAGTAGGGAAGTGACCAGAAATGTTAAGGTGATGCAGGGGGAAAGGTTGCAATATACGTGAATGAAAGGTCTTCGGTTATTTCTCTTAATTTGTTGGATCTCGTTGAGTTAAGCCGGTGGCCGGGTAGTACAGTGAGAGCGTAGAACTGCTCCGTCATGGTGTGCGGGTGGGTTAATCTTTATCCACGCTCTTAAAAGAGAAATGGGAATTGCTAACACTGGAAATCACCTGGCTCATTTGGAAATGTACTTCTGGGAAAGTAGGTTTCACATACACCAGGGAAACGACTTTCTTCAAACCCCGGGCTTTCAGGGAAGCGGTTGGGGTTGCCGGTGGGTGGGGGGTGGTGGGGTTTCTCCAGCCCCTGGGAGGTTAGGTGTATGGAGATTTGTTCCCCTCAAGCCCTGTCTCTGTTATATGTCATAGTTCTGATTTGTTATTTTCAACGCACCTGAGCTGATGGTAGAAGTGATGAAAACTGTTCTATAGACGTAGCTCAGGGATTTTAAAGATGAAGTTGGTGAGCTGCTGGCTTTGAGGAATGGGTGTAACCAGGGCCAGACCTGGTGAAGGCCTGGAAGGATGCTGGTGTGCTGGGACAGAAAGACCAGGATAGCTGTTCCAGGCAGGCAGTAGCTACGGGAGATCCTGAGGACCGGCTTGCGTCTTGTTACTTCCGTTTTTACCAGCCTGGTGCCTGGGTGGCTTTGCCGGGCGTGAGGCTGGTGGTTGCAGAGGGAGGATGCTGTGCGGGACGTGAAGCTTGTGTGGTGTTATCAAGCGTCGATAAGTCTCACCACTGTTGTCTGTCTTATTTTATTTTCTGTAAGCGTGATGCCTGACTTTGTCTTTTCCCTTCCCTTCTGCAGGCTGCCCTCGGGAGAGGCAGTGGGAGGCAGCGGAGCTGGCCTCGGCACCGGGAGAGGCTGGACTTCCCGTCTCTCTGTGCTGAATGGCTGCGATGGCGCCCGCTCTCACTGACGCAGCAGCTGAAGCTCACCACATCCGATTCAAGCTGGCTCCCCCGTCCTCCACCTTGTCGCCTGGCAGTGCCGAGAGCAACGGCAACGCCAACAACATACTCCTGGCCACCAACGGCACCAAAAGGAAAGCCATTGCTCCAGAGGATCCCAGTTTAGATTTCCGAAACAACCCTACGAAGGAAGAGCTGGGCAAGCTGCAGCCGCTAGTGGCCTCTTATCTCTGCTCGGATGTAACATCTGTTCCTTCAAAAGAGCCTCTGAAGCTGCAAGGAGTCTTCAACAAGCAGACAGTCCTTAAATCTCACTCTCTCTTATCTCAGTCCTTCTTGAAAACAAGTGATCTGTTGGGGAGGCAACCAGTGTTGGAATTCACTTTGGAGAATCTAAAAACAATGAGTACTAATAGCCAGCCACCTCTCCCACAAGCACCTGTAAATGGCTTGGCCAAGAAATTGGCCAAAAGTACCAATTCAGACCATGAAAACTCTAGTTCTCTGAATGGTGGGAAGTGTGCTCCTCCTCCTGCTGCCCTCCAGGGTATTGACTATAACGCAGGAGGTTCTGAATTGGGGGACTTGAAGACCGGGTTGACCAATTGCACTCTTCCACATAGAAGCCTTGATGCAGAGCACACAACTCCATTTAGCAATAATAGCACTGCAAACAAATCTTCCCTTAATTCCACGGAGCAGCAGCGGGTGCTGGAGGGTGGCAGTGGAGAGACTAGGTTGCCTGGTGTTGCCAGTCACTCTGACTTTGGGAGCAGTAAGTTGGAGGAGCAGAAACCTTCTCTGTTGGCCGGTCACCACAGTGCTCTCGACTCGGAGATGAGGACGAGGGCATTGCTGCGACGGCAGGCAGACATTGAGAACCGTGCCCGCAGGCTGCAGAAACGCTTGCAGGTGGTGCAGGCAAAGCAGGTGGAGAGACACATCCAGCAGCAGTTGGGTGGCTTCTTGGAGAAAACTCTGAGCAAGCTTCCAACTTTGGACCCCCTGAGGCATCGGAGCCAGCTGATGTTGACCAGGAAAGCAGAAGCAGCCTTGAGGAAAGCTGCGAGTGAGACAGTTACTTCAGAAGGCTTAAGCAGCTTCTTGAAGAGCGATTCAATATCGGAAGAACTGGAGAGATTCACGGCCAGTGGTATGGCCAACTTGAGATCCAGCGAACAGGCGTTTGACTCGGATGTGACTGACAGCAGCTCGGGAGGAGAGTCTGACGTTGAAGAAGAGGAACTGACCAAAGCAGACCCAGAACAACCCCACGTACCACTGTAAGTACCAGTCACACTTCGCTTACCGCTGGCGGGGGGTGCGAGGTGAAAGGTGGCAGATGGAAAATCGGGATTTTGTAGGAACACTCTTCTCTTCTGATGGGCTTAGATCAAAGAAGTAATTGTTGAAACTAGTGTGGTGTGATTTGCAGCACGCTTCCTAGTTCAGGCAGCACATGCAGCGTTGAAGGTAAAATTCTTCGTGCATTCGGTAGTCGTCGGTGTTTTTGTGGAGCAGCAAGACCTGGAAACACTGGCTGGCGGGAGCGGTGCAAGCATGCTGCCGATCCAAACCTGAAACACTATAAACGGTTCTCTCCATGATGGGTTGGACCTGTCCCCTGAAATGAAATGTTTGTCTTTTTACAATGGAGATCTTTGTTGTAAACCAGTTATGTAAAGTAAGGCCAGTCTGAATCTTCGTAGCTGACAACGTATTTCTGACTGGGGAATTTTTTTATTTTTTTTTTTTTTTTGTTAAATGAACTGCCTGGAAAAAAAAACAAACAAACCCTGAAAGGATTTGGTCCAAGTACCAGTGGAAGTGTGAAGCGAGCGTGTTCTCTCGAATGCCTGGGAAATTATTGGTGGGAATTTTCTTCTTGTCTGTGAGTTGAATTAAATGATGACAACAGCCTCATAATTATGTTGTTAACTCCATGCTGTTCACATAAGTGTTAGGTGTCAGTTTGTGTGTGGAGGAGGAAGATCCTCATCAAGGGAAAAGGTCTTGAGACAGGTCAAGGAAAGGGGGAAACTTTTCTTCCAAAGACAAGAATTTTCCCTAGGAGTGCATATCGCAGTATTTTGCACAAAGCTCTTAAAAGGCCATATTCTGTGTCTAGCCTGTGTAAAATCTTGCTTGCATCAGTAGATGATCTCTTCCACCCTGATGGACCTATTGAACTTAAACCTCAGTCTGTGAAGTATAGCTACGGTCGACAAAAACCTCCCCGCAGCAGTCACAGGGGTCCTGTTTGGAATGCGGGCGGCTTTCCCATCGAAATAGTCCCCAGGACTTTTGCATACCTGCGCTATTCCGGGTTTGTTCAGATCCCTGGGGAGAAATAACTGTTGTCCAAAGTAGCGTTAATGGCCATTCCGGTATGGCGGGACACAAATTTGACTGAACTAGGTGGGTGGATGTGAACAGCGTGTGTACTTGGTAACTTCAGCATCCTCCAAAACCACGCTCATATGGATGAGTGCCGATAAACAGATGTTACAGCTCTTGAATATTAAATTCCAGCTGAATGTCACATCGTGTTTTGGGATGTTAGCATAGGATGAATTTGTGTATGTGAAGTCTTAAATGTGGCATGAGTTCGGCTTTCTCCCAGTGCAAAGCTAGTAGCTGAGCATGTAATCCCTGCTGGCTGGACATAAAGGCGTTCTTGTGCTCTGAGAAAAGAGAGTTTAATAACTTTATTCCTGTTTTATGATGTCCACAAATTTGCTGTTGGGATTAGTAGTGAAATTGCATTTATAAGTATTGTAATTGTTATTGGAGGAGACATTTGATTAAAATTCTGTCCAAAGTAATATTAAATTTCCCATATTGTGGGTTTCACGGATTCACGTGTTGTCTAGCAAAGTGAAATTTCTTTGCCACTCATCTTAATCCCAAGAGGAAGTGTGGTATTCGGAGACGTGATGCGTGAAATTCTTTGCTGACTTTTCTGCCCTTTGTGTTAGTCATGCCTTCACGTTCCCCAACCTCCCGAGCACTCTTAAAAAAAGCCAAATATTTTAAAGCTAATAAAAAGAAGGATCCCTCTATTGGCTACAGCTTCAGAAGCTGGTGTGTATGCGTACTGGCATCTAGGCCAGGCCCACCAAACCTCGTTTAAAGTTTTTTGCCTGTGGGTATTTAGTAATTAGTCTGCCCGGCATTGACTGTCCTGTTGGCATGAGTGCTTTGACATTGGGTCTCGCCAGCTCTGGCATCGCTGGCGCTGAGGCTGAATGTGCGTTTCTGCTTGTTAGCAAAACTCCCGAAGTCAACCTTAAAAGCTGGTACAAGCCTCTGAGAGCGTCTAAATATCATTCTTTTCAAAGTGGTGCTGAGGCAGGAAGGGGAAGAGCTGACTTTTCCACTGGGAAGCCGCCTTGGGCCAGCTCATTGTACAGAACCATTGTTTTTCGATGGGTTTGTGCGTGAGCACAGAAAAGCAAAAGCTTTTTTGCAGGGTTATTCTGCAGCTTGCGGAATTTTACTTATTAGGGGGAAGATTTTTACCCTGATTGTTTTCATTTCGGTAGCGAGATGGCATATCTTAATGAGTGTAAAAATTTCTGTGTCATCCCTTGGCTGTGTTTTGCTCCTGGGTGCTCCTGCCTTTTCCCAAGAAACTGCTGGTTTTTTTCGATATCTTTAGTGAGAGTTAACGCTCCGAACGCTGCGCCTTGTAGCCTGCTTGCAGTGAGTGGCCATGTCGCTGACTGCCTCTGGGATTCAGGTAGAAGCATGCAAAAGAAACAAAGACGTGTTTACATCATGCTTAGATAAGAGTTGACCTTTGAGTTTTTCTGGCATGGTGACATTCCAGAATCGGTATCTGGTCAAGGACGGACTTCGAAGCATTTGTACTGTTCTGGCCTGCCTGATCTCGGCTGTAGAGCAGTGTCTCCCCGAGGAATTGCATCTTTCCAGTAGAGTTAGGGATCTGTCAGAACTTGGTGAGTCCTTCTAAAGCAGTGATAGACCTGCTGCCCAGGAAGGTGCTGTGGTTCAGATGCGTAACCAGGCCATCGTGTAATGCATAAACAAAGCAGGGAGGTATTCGTTACACCTTTGTTGGGAAGCCCTGCCAGCTAGGGCTTGGTTTAACGAGGCGCTCTTGATTCTCCTGCCGCTGATGGGGAAAGAAAGCGCGTGCAGGCAGGGTTGGTTCCTCTGTGTTCTTAGGTTTGTGTGGATCGGGGACCACCAGGTTGCGTTTAGTTTCCTCTCGGATTAATAAGACACAATTCTTTGCTTCACAGCTAAGATCCTCTTCCGTGTCGCAGAATTAGGGTGAGGAGAAGCTTTGCCTCTGCTTGGTGGTGGCGAAGGCAGGTTGGAGCCTCCCTGGTGGAGAATGGGACTGAACTTCTTCGGGTGTGACGGTGGGCAGCAGCCATCTGCGAAACCGCTGCTGCTTCAAAAGGGCTTGGATGCTGCTGTTGGCATGGTCGGATCAGGAGCTGCTGGTGGTGGAAGGTCACTTGGAGCAGGACACATGAATCCCTCCCGGTGCTGGGGGGCTCTGGCTTGGGTGGCCGAGCGGTGGTTTAGCAAGTAATCAAAGTCCTGGTGTTTCCCTGGCCCTGTGTTAATACACAGAAATATTTCATGCAGCTCCTGCATCTTCATAGTAGTTGCTTTTCGCAGGCTGGTCGGTTTCTTTGGTTGTCTTCCATTTCACTGTAGACTGGTTTCGTCAGAATTCACCAATTATTTTTGGCTGCTTAGTTACCTCTGTCGAGCAGCAGCATAGGCATTAGCTGGTGAGTGGTGTGTGATTCAGTCTCTGCGATCCCCAGCTTCAGTCCGTGTACTACGGAAAAATTTTCTGAAAAGGTAGCGAAAACAAATATTTAATTGGAACTTATCTTTTAGTTCAGGTTTCTTAGCTGGAAAGTCACTTTTCACGGCAGTTAGATCAAGCTGCTGGGAGTGAACTGGAGTTCCTAGTGACTAACTTCTCACAGCAGCTTTTACGAGGGTCAGAGAATACCTACGGCGTGTTCGGCTGTGGTTGTTACAGTGCCTATGGCCACGATGCCTAAGCGCACTTTAATTATCCCCATTTACTGGTGGGAAATCCGAGCACCTTCTGCACTTTGGTGTTGCAGTGAATCATTTCACAGCCTTGGAACCCGTGCGTTGACTCCTCCCTGGGCTGCGTCACATCGCAGTGCCCGGATTTCAGAATTGCTGGACTTGGAGCAGTAATGGAGATTTCTCACTAAAACCTGCTTTTCTCAGCACTCCTTTCCAAATCCTGTGTTGGAGAGGGATGTTGGAGAGATGGCTCTTGCATCAGTGGTTGGTCGAGGGGTGGTTGTGGTTGGTGCATCAGTTGGCTGAGAAATAGGATTTAGAAATTCTGATTTTTCCTCCCTTGATTGTATTTTTTCAAGGGAGAGCATGATAAGGAAGCCTGTATCTCGAGGGCTGTAAAACAGCATTTCTCAAGCCTGTGTCTTCATGGAGCTGTAATTCGGGTGGCAGGTCCCGTGCTGTGGGGACTAAGGAAGCTTTTCCGACTGGTCACAAACACGTTTCACTAACTCTGGATTTATACAGAGCAATCTCTAAAAGTTTGTCTCTGCTCTTCATGACTTCTTCAGTTACCTGCTTGGCTTTTTGTAGTGTTTTTCTTGGGTTTGATTTCTAGCTGTGATTGTAGCTACCAACACCAGTGCAGTGCCCGACCTTCTAGTTTTCAGCTGTTTAGGAAAATGTGTGTCCGTTGTACCTGAATTGCTTGTAATCCACGTGCTGCTCAGCAGCAGTATGTTGGCTGAGAGATGTCTCTCAAGCATCTTTCATTTGGGCAGAGAGAAAGAGAGCAAATCCTCAGCATGTTCTTGCTTTGCATTTGAAAGCGGAAGAGCGGAGAGCAGTTCATTGTTCAAAAATGCTTAATCAGGTATCCAGAGTAAGTAGGACACTCCGCCAGTCCCTCTTGCTTTTAAGCAAAGAGGGCAAATGAGAACACTGCTTGAGAAAAGATCTTATGAAAAACGAGTCAGTTATTTCTCCCAGAAATGTTGGTCGTTGTGCACCTTTTATAGATAAAATGGGTGTCTAATAAATGGTGTCTGATTTATTGGAGTCTGGATCCTGGCGCAGACCCCACTGGGGTGTGGAAGGGAGGTGAGGTGTTTCGGTGTCCGTGCTCCTGTGTCCGTCCCCAGAACTCGGTTAAGGCGGTGCCGTTGGCTTTCATCCTAGAGGGAGTTTGATGCGTTGGGTTAAATTTATCTTTCGAGGATGAAGTCACAGTTGTTTCGGGGGGGAGCAGAAGGGAACCAGCCCTCGGCGTTGGGAGGAATAACGGCGGAGTCGGGTGCTGCGGCGCAGGAAAGCGTTTGAATTTGGTGTGGGGAGGGTTGAATGCAGACAAAGCATCTTTCTGCGCCTTTCTCGCAGGTGCCTTTAGTGAAGGTGCAGGGTTTGGGGTGGTTCTCTTTGGACTCAGCTCTTCTCTGCCTCTTTCTTGGGCTGTGGGGCTGTGCTGGGCTGGTGTATGAAAGGTAGTTGGGAGGGCCGGACATGGTTTGGTGTCCGTCACTACCAATAAACTCCGCTATGTCTGTATATAGCCCTTAGACAGCAGGGCAGCGAGCGAGAACGGGCTCTAGTTCAGTGTTTTTAGGACTTGCGGGTGACACTTTGGATAGGGTTGCATAAATACTTACTTGACTTTTCATTGGAAAAAGCCTGTCACAGTATCCGAAGCAGCAGAAAAAAAAAGACGTTTGTGAACGTGAACTGGCATTAAAGCCCTGGTGTGGTAACTCATCTGCTTCCCTACGGTCGCGTGTGAAATTGAAGTTAGTGTTTGAGAAAGGGAAAGGGGCCCTGTTTAGAGCTGATCTCTAATATTGAAGTCCAATATACTGATGTGGGGGATGGGAAAAAGACTTTTGTACTACATTACACCAGCACCTGTAAGCACCTACGGTTTAGAGCTGTGTTTTTATTCTTGCTAATACTGACACAAGATGAAAAGTGACTGTATGGCTGAGATTAAAACTGGAGCAATGGCAAACATGGCATTCCTTAAGGAGATTGTAAAGGTGCGCTTCATGGATGTGCTTTTCCTCCTGAAAGATTTCGGGTTTCATTGTTCACCCCATAACATGGGCTATTTTTCCCCCCCTCCTTTGTTCTCTCCTCTGGCAGATAGCTTCTGGTCACACTAGCTCGGCAGCAGCAGACTTCCAGCTGGGGGAAAATGTTTTCCTTGCTAAACTGGCACTACCCCAACAGATTTTTCCACGGAGCATGTTTTGGGCACACCCTGGATATGGTGCGTTTTGCAAGTGTCTCATTTCAAAGGCTCGGGGAGCTGGATGGCTTTGCTGGGCCATCCTCGGATAAAATGCTTTAGGTGGAAGAGAACTTAAAAAATTGACTCAGTTTTACTTGCTGGATTTCAGAATGAAAGGAAGGACTTAAAAATACAAATAGGTGAAGGCCTGGGTATTGACTAGTAATTCATCTGGGAAGAGGAAAGAGAAACTGGAATTGCAGTTGAGTCTGTTGCAGTTGCTCGTTATGTCTGTGGAGCCAAACGGGAGCTGGGGATGGTTGGATTTTCCACCGCGCTGGAGTTGTCTCCAACATCCTCTGGTTGTTGCTCTCTGCTTTTGGAATCATAGAGTGGTCTGGGTTGGAAGGGACCTTAAAGATCATCTCGTTCCATCCCCTGCCCTGGGCAGGGACACCTCCCACCAGCCCAGGCTGCTCCAAGCCCCGGCCAACCTGGCCTTGAACCCCTCCAGGGATGGGGCAGCCACAGCTTCTCTGGGCAACCTGGGCCAGGGGCTCACCACCCTCACAGTCATGAATTTCTTCCTGATATCTCATCTAAATCTCCCCTCTTCCAGTGTAAAACCATTCCCCCTCGTCCCATGGCTCCCCTCCCTGATCCAGAGTCCCTCCCCAGCTTTCCTGGAGCCCCTTTAGGGCCTGGAAGGGGCTGGAAGGTCTCCCCGGAGCCTTCTCTTCTCCAGGCTGAACCCCCCCAGCTCTCTCAGCCTGTCCTCCCAGCAGAGGGGCTCCAGCCCTCCCAGCATCTCCAGGGCCTCCTCTGGCCCCGCTCCAACAGCTCCATGTCCTTCCTGTGCTGAGGACTTCGAAGCTGGATGCAGGTGTGTGATGATGTGCTGGTTGTTGATGTTGGTTTCCTTAAGTAACATCCAGCTTTTTTTTTCTTCTCCCCCCTCTGACCTTCTCTGTGATAAGGTTACTGTCTGGAATGCCTGCTCCGGCTCTGACCTCAGCACTGAAGGAGCTATTTATGGGAAGGGTACCTGGCACCGGCATGCCGAGTCGAGGATTTGCTTCATGGTGCCTGGGATTTCGATCTAGAACATGCTTTTTCATTAAACTGCACCACATCATCAGTGAGGAGGATGATCCTTTGGTGATAGAATATTTAAAAGGATCAGGGACTTGTGCTGTTGAGAGCTTAAATTCACCGGTTTGGTTATGAAGATGGGGTGTCTCAAAAATTCTGCTGCAGATTGGTGGTGTTGAAGGTAACTTTCTTGTTGTCTGCCCCTCCCCAAAGCCAGCCTCCAACTTCATGTGCCAAAACACACTTGTTCCAGCAGTTGGCCGTGGCTGGTTCTTGTACCCGAGTAGGGAAGTCGTCACGGTGATGTATTTAAAGCTCTTCTGTTAGTTGTAAGCCATCAGGTTAGTGAAGGTGAACAACTTGGCAGATGGCTGTTTTCTCCCTGGTGCTCATGTGCAACCATGATGTCTTAACTGCAAAACGAGATGTTCCCTGTGATAGTGGTGGCAGAGTTCGGCTGGCACATCTCGTGACGCTTCTGCTCCTGAAACAGATTAATTTGTGCTTGTCTTATGAATGAACATAAGCATGCTCTTTCCAGAAGTGTTTATTTCTGATACTGAGCCCATTTTGAAGAGTCGTAGCTCCCTTTATCTGTGAAATACGTGCATCCTTATGATGTAAAATACATAATTTGAGTTGTCTCTCACTCGCGTAGTGGAACAGTTGGGGGAACAGGAGAAAGGGGTAGTTTTTGACGGAGATCTCGCTGCAGTTTCAGGTGTCTCCTTGCGGCACTGTACAGCACTGGGTTTGTCAGGTAGTCTTGAGTGTCGTTTCACTTCTTAAGAAGTGCCTCCCGACGGGGTGGATTTGTGAAGTGTGACTTCATTTGGCTGCTTGCTTAATAAAATATTCAGTAACTTAAAGCAATGCAAAAGAAAAACCAACCCACTATAATGGTGACTCTTTTTTTTTTTTTTTAATTAACATTTGGTCATCAAATTACTAAAAGAGGGAAATAAGGAGGATCAGGGTACTCCTTATGGAGCAGAGCGTTAGGCTTCTGTGTTTGTGACATTTTAGCAGTTTCCATAGTAACACGTAACGATGTTGTAAGAAATGTTGCAGGGATTTTATTTGTATAAGGGAGGACTTTAAAATATTAATGGCAGGCAGCATGAATCAGAGGGAAGTCTAATCATATTTGGGAGCAAAAAAATAGATGCTAGGTAGAAGAAAGTGACTTAAGGTATTGTCTGGAGCGAACAGACGTCTGTCGATTGAACTTGTCTTGGCCAGCAAACAGAAAATAAGAGAACTTGGGAATGTTTGCCACAAAGTCTCTCCTCTCTGATACTATAGGTAAAGATTTGGAAATATTCTGCTGTCACTTCGTCTCCAAGTCTAGGTAAAAAAAATATTTTATCTCAGAAATAACTTTTTGTCCCAGCCCATGTGCAAGTTGGAGCTCAGTTCCCTTCCCTCTTTTACGATACTGGTTAAATGTTTGGAACCGTTACCCCATTTGCATTCATGGGGGTTTCTGTAAACGTAGTTGGGTTAAAAATTGGCTGTCTCTGTGTAGAAGCCTTTGTAGCAGAGTAGCTCATGCAGCTTTACAGGCAGTCTGCATTTAGTGAATTCCCTGGTGGCTCCTACTTAATGACCGATATCGAGCTTTCGCTGTTTCAGGGCTGGTGACGTTACATCGCATTATCAAATCCGATCCACTCTTGTGTAAGAAGCAAAGGGGTTTTATGTAGATGCAATTGGCAGAAATCACAAAAAAAAAAATGGTTTCTTGGAGGAAGAGGGTTTAGAGAGGGATGTTTGTGTGTATATATTTAAGTTTGGGGTAAGATTGAGTTGTGGGTCAGCAGCCATGCACCTAGCCCCGTATTTCCACCAGTTAGGCGAACAGAGGCAGTGGAGGGCAGAAAAAGGCACTGCGGTTTAGACGACTTTGCAATTAAATCACTTGTAGGAACGCGGCAAGAAACTCCTATTTTCCAGATTAGCTCAAACGTCATTGCACGAATGCCTCACTTCCGTGTATCTTATCTGTGATTTTCTCTTATCAAGTTAGATATTTAATCTTTCCATTATAAAGTTCGGTATTGAGTCTTCTGAGGTTCTGGCCGTGCCCTGGTAGCCCAGGGAGCTGCCGTGAGCCTGTCCTGGTGATGGTTGGTGCCCTCTGGACTCGGCTCGCTGCTGCCCGGGGGTTACAGACGGTTCCTTGACAGGCTCTGCACCGCCGCTTTCTCGTTTTTCTCTCTCCTAATTGCAGAGCTTGGGTGTAGCAACAGCCTGTTCTGCCCTGCCCTTGTCTTCTCTCTGCATCTGAGTAGTAGTTAACATGTTTCTTCTGCCCATTTGGCTTTGGAGAGGACACCTGCTTTTGATGCAGCAGCGCTCAGTCCTGGCTCATTCCTGGGCCTCTGGGTGCTGCGGACGCTGCTGTTCCTTCTCCACGTGCTTGTGATCTGGTGGGATGAGTGGTTTCGCTCCTAGAAGCTGTGTGGACATCAGTTCTCACTATGTTATGCCAAATCACAGACTGGCAGGGGCTGGAAGGGCCCTCTGGAGATCATCTAGTCCAACCCCCTGCCAAAGAAGGCTCACCCAGAGCAGGTTGCACAGGAAAATGCATCCAGGGTTTTGAATATCTCCAGAGACGGAGACTCCACACCTCTCTGGGCAGCCTGTGCCAGGGCTCTGCCACCCTCAAAGGAAGGAAGTTTTTCCTCACGTTGAGATGGAATTTCCTGTGTTCTAGTTTGTGCCCGTTGCCCCTTGTCCTGTCCCCGGGCACCCCTGAGAAGAGTCTGGACCCATCCTCTTGCCCCCCGCCCGTTAGCTATTGCTGAGCATTGATGAGCTCCCCTCTCAGCCTGCTCTTCTCCAGGCGGAACAGCCCCAGGGCTCCCAGCCTTTCCTCAGCACAGAGATGCTCCAGCCCCTCAGCGTCTCCGTAGCCTCCGCTGGACTCTCTCCAGCAGTTCCCTGTCCTTCTGGAACCGGGGAGCCCAGCACTGGCCCCAGTGCTCCAGGTCCCGTCCTGCCCTGGTGATGTGGGTGTCAACATAGAGGAGAACGGAGTGTCCCTATGTCCATGGAGAGGGGCAGGGTCTGATCCAGAGGGAAGAGCTGAGCTGGAGACAGGCGGCTTTGAAGGTGTTTTGGTGATCTTGGTTCTGCACGGCTTCGGCAGCTTCCGACCAAATTTAGCTCCTCTGGTCCCAATTCCTGATCTGTCTGGTTTGATGTGCAGAGGTAATGGCTCTCCATCTTCCCAGTGGCTTTTTTCACTGCTGGAGGCTCACACCCCAGTGGCCAAGGGAAGAATATTTCTGTTTCGCAGCCGTTACTATTCCTGGGCTGGGGCAGTAGCATGAATTAAAGTTGCACCAGCTAAATCTGCCTATTTTTGTGTGAATTGGAGCCCTTCTCCATGTGACTTCTGCTATTCCAGTGCTGGCTATTTCAAAAAAATGAGACAATTAGCCTTCTGTGGATCTGCATTTCGAATGCAGAACACTTGCAGGGCTCTTGCTCCATGTATGCAACATTTTGTGGTATTGGCTTTTTACTGTCTCAGACTAAAACAAGAAAATTCTTCTCTCCCCGCTCCTCCTGTGTCGTAGGTAGCTCTCCGACCACTTGCAGAAATTTTTGAAAGTCAAAGGGAAGATGCTGTTTATACTGAGGCAGGAGAAAATAATGTGAAGAAACAACCACATTAGGAAGTCTTTCAAGGCATTAACCACTTTTCCCGTGTCAAGGCAGATTCAATTGATACAGACTGATTTTCAACAATTTTTCGTCGCAGTGTACACACCTGAGTGTTATCTAGTGACCTCTCAAGGATTGGTTTCCCACATATTGGTCGAAGCCTTACCTCTTTAAAGGAAATAATTCTGTTTGAGTAGTAGCCAGCTGCTTAAAGAAAATTCTTCAGCGCGATGATTCATATTGTGCCTAAAGACAGCTTTCCATATCCAGCCCTCGCTCACTCCCCCTACCATCCCCCTCTCCCTGCCTCTGGAAATGGGCTAGAAGCCCGAAACAACTTAACTCTTGGTTATTTAAACCTATTTTGAATAAGTGATCCCTGTTGAAAATCTTACCCGAAGGCTTTGATTGACATTGTCTTGTGTATTAGACCTTAAACTGGCTTATGAAGTGTGTAACTTTGCTGTTTGTTTTTTTTTTTATTTTATTTTATTTCCAGCTGCTTTTTTATGACCATGAGCCATTCTTTGAATTCTTACGAATGGGCTGAAGTTAAATCTGTCTCCAGTTACAGCGGTTCTGTGCTCGTTTGCTCCTTTGTGTGAATCTTTGACTTGTCAAAGGTGCCCTGCTGCCCCTCCTCTGTTAGCTCTCCTCTTCTATTGCTGCCCAGCTCTTTTTAATATAAGGAGGTCCGGTTACTTTTGTAGCTAATTCTCCTGCGTGCTGGCTGTCGCGGTAGCATTTATTTTCAAAATAGGATCGTTTGTGGAGAGCAAGCTTTTGTAACCCATCCTAGTTGTCATGGCACAGATCTGCCTGTTTTTCCCCCCTCGCCGCTGTTCCCGGGCGTGCTTTGGTTATGTTAAACTCCTGAAACCAAACGCCTCTTCAGCCTGGGTACAGGTAAGCCCTAATCAGATTAACCGCTCTGCAAATTTGAGTTGCTTATTTTACCTGTGTTTTCTTGTGCTTGAGCAAGTGAATTTGTGTGCTAGGGCAGGGCGCTCTTCTGTGATAAATGAAAGTAAAAACGACTCGATCAAGCTCTTGGTGGCTGTATGAAGACGTAGTGAACATTATTGACTGTGTTTACTTGAGTTCTCTATGTGTGTATGAATTTCTTTTCCCTTTGCTCTTTCCCTCTCCCCCATGGGCAGTGGTTGCACGTTTGCCATCTCCTCCGCTTTACGTCCTTGGGTAATTTCTGCGGCAGTTCCTTCTGGACCAGGGTTTGCCCACTGCTCGGGTGGGTGGCTGGGATGCACAGGGACTCTCGTTATCTTGCGCCCACTTTCCTCTGTTCCTTCGTTTTTCCATCCTTTGTTCCTTCATTTTTCCATCTTTCCCACCATTTAAAAAGATGATATCTGAAAAACTTCACGGCGATGCAACTCCTGGAGAGGCAAAGATGCGTCGAAAATTTTACGTGGTTTTGGTTTGTGTTTTTTCATCATCATTGTTGCCACGTCTGAAGGCTTTGGTCGTAAATTCCCAGAAGCTTTTAGTTGTGATGCTTGGCGCAAGCCGATGGCTGCGAGACTTCAGTGCTGGGGAGGTGACCTCCGCAGTCTCCCGTAGCGGTAACGAAGTGGTCCCCGCTAATGAGAGGCTGTTGCCGTAGCTGAGCGTTACTCGAATCTGCCGTCAGAATCCTCTCTTCATTGTTCCACTCTGATGTTGCGGCATTTCTCAAAATCACTTTCATCTAGTTCTTGTCTTGCTTGTTAGCAACTCTCTGCATCCAGAGCACTTGGCTACTTTAAATTTGCCTTATATAATTGAAATCAGCCCCCCC